>CM051649.1:3014000-3434150 GCA_028020825.1 Podargus strigoides | reverse complement strand
AAACCCTCCAACACTTCCTTTGGGAGGGGGGGGGGGGATAAAACCAGCAGCGAGGAGCTGGGGAGAGGTGGATGGGGAAGGGGGGGGGGGCACAAAAAATGGGGTGAAAAACTGACCAGAACCCATGAAAAAGATACCACGACTCGGGTAGAACAGAACCTCCAGAAATATCTATTTACAGAGCCATTTGTTTTGTTGCATACGAAGGGTTAAAGCAGTGAAAAGCAGAGGTTGAGGGGGGGGGGTGAAGGGGGGGTTTATCCACTGCACCCCCCCACCACTGCTGGATGGGATCTGAACCCCTCCAGCATCTCCCCCCCCCCCCCCCCCATCCCAATTTACCTGGCCTAAAACTGGCTGAAAACCATGGCAAATAAACCAAAAAAAGAGAAAGAATAAAAAAGAATCATTAATAACAGTGGGGAGCAGTGACTACCCAAACCCGGCCATTCCAGCCCAAAATTCACCTTTCTATGGGTTTTTTTTGTTGTTGTTGTTTTTCGTTGTTGTTGTTTTTTACGTTTTCAGTCCCAAAGTGGAGGGTCGGGATATGTCACAGAACCTAATTAGCATCGTTCCTCCCATCCCACACCTTAAGTACAGCTGGAATTCTGCCTATGCTGTCATGGGTTTTAAATATATATATATATATATACACATTATTTTTTTTTCTTATAAAAATAAATTTAGGCTATTTTTTTTATTTTTTTTTTTAATAATAATTTTTTTTTTTTTATAGAAGTTGGTTTCGACTTGTAAACATACTTTTTTTTTTTTTTTTTGCTCTTTTTTTTATTTTTAAATTAAGATAAAGTGAGCTCAAAGTACCCGTTCCATCGCAAAGTGCTAAGACTTTCTTTGTGGTTTGTTTTTTTTTGTTTTGTTTTGTTTTTTTATTCTCTTTTTTTTTAATATATATTTATTTTTTTTTTATTGCTTTTTTTTTTTTCTGCATTAAATAAACAGCCATCTCTTCCCCCACCCCCACCACTCAACCCCACCTTCCCCCCCACCCCCTCCCACCACCCTTTCCCCCAACACACACTCCCCTCTCACTCCCTCTCCAAAAATTAATTAAAATACATTCGGCCAAACCTGCTTTTGTTTTGAAAGTAAAAAGGAAAAAAAAAAAACCACCAAAAGGAAACAAAACGAAATAAACCAAAAAAAAAAAAAAAAAAAAGAGAATCTAAAAAGTGCTTTCCAAAATAAAAGGGCTTAAAATCTCTTTTTTTTTTTTTTTTAAATTTTTTTTTGTTTTTTTTTGTTTTTGTTTAAAAATGTGCATTTAGAAAACAGGTGACCCCGCTGCAAGGTGCCTTTTCTTCTCCTCCTCTGCTAACCCCAAGGGTTATATACCCGCCTCTAGAGCCATAGAGCATCTATATATATATATATATATATTTGGGAAGGGGGCTGGGGGAGATGGGAGCTGGACCTCCACCTCCCCCCACCCCTACCTCCCCCCCAAAAATAAAAAAAAGGCCTCCTGCCCCTTTAAGGAGACCTCAAATAACCTTTTTTAAAAGGAATTTGTCATTTTTAGGTGCTTTTCCACACGCTGCTGCGCTGACCAGTGCCTCAGATATACTAAGGGGGGGTGGAAGGGGGGGGACAGAGGGGGGTTTGGGTGTCCCCCCCCTTCATCCACAGCCCCAAATTCTGCTGGGGCAGTGGGTGCTGGGGAGGGGTGGTGGGATCTGTGCTGTGCCAGATGCTTCCAGGGACCAACTGGGCACTTTGGGGTGGGGACAGGGACCCCAGGATGAGGACAGAGATGTGGCACTGGTGTGGCTTCTGCTGAGCTGGTGTCCCCAGCCCTGGGTGTCCCCTGCCAGGGATGAGCCCAGCCCTGGGTATCCTCCCCAAAAAGGGGTGAAGCCAGCCCTGGGTGTCCTCAACCAGAGGTGACCGCAGCCCTGGGTGTCCCCTGACAGGGATGTCCCCAGTCAGGGGTGTTGCCAGCCCTGGGTGTCACCCGTCAGAGATGTCCCCAACCAGAGGTGACCCCAGCCCTGGGTGTCCCCAACCAGGGGTGACCCCAGCCCTGGGTGTCCCCCAACAAGAGGTGACCCCCAGCCCCAGGTGTCCCACACCCGCTGCCAACAGCAACCCTGCAAAATCCTTGTTGTCCACTCACACAGTTAGGCAATTTTCGGCAAATTTAGGCAATTCCTGGCAATTTCCAACACCGAGGCCCTCCCCCCACCTCTGGCTTATTCCACTTCACCCCGGGGCTGGGGGGGGGGGACTTGCACTCCTACCCCCAAACCCCTGAGCTCGCTGGAAGGAGCCACAACCCCGCACTGGGGGAGCTCCAGCTCCCCAAAACAGGGGGGGGGGGACACACACATCCCCTTTCCCCCAGCCCTCCCCCAGCCCAAGCCCTTCCACTTTAAAAATTTTTTTTTCTATTTTTTACATATTTTTTTGTCCTTAAATAGATCTCTCTCTGCAATAGGGTTTATATTTTTTTTTTTAACGTGTGTTTGGACACAAAATAAAGCTTTGGATTTCCATGGAAGCTCGTTTCCATGTGCCAGAGCTGCACTCTCCATCCCCACCCCTGCGCTTCCTCACCTCTGCCCTTCCCAGGGAAGGTCCTTGGCTGCTGAGGGGGGTCCTTGGGGGAGCCCCCACTTTACCATGGGAAGATTGGAAACGTTTTATATATATATATATCTATTTTTTTTTGTTTTCTCTGTGGGTTTTTTTTTTTTGTTTTCGGTTTTTTTTGTAAAAAAAAAAAAAAAAGGGAGAGAAACATCTTTTTTAAAGAGAAAAATCGGAGGAAAAGTACTAACTAGATTTTGTGACACTTGGTTTTGTGTTGTTTTTTTTTTTTGGTTTAGGAGAGTCCTTGCGTGTTACCCTCAGCCGACCCTCCTGCTACATTCAATCCTGACTCTTCATTATTTGAATTCTCCTCAAAGTGCTGCTGCTGCTCCTCTTGGCCGTTCCTCTGCGGGGTGTCCTCTGATTCCTGACCCTCTCCGCCGGCTGGAAAACTTCCATCATCCGCGTTCCCCGTCGGGGTACCGGGCAAACCCCCGGCGGCATCTCTCACCCGGGGTTTCCGACCCCTCCGGGATGGAATCCCGTTGCATCCATCTTTTTTAAGGTGCCTGTGCAAGTGGTCGGAGCGGACGAAAGTCTTGAAGCAGCTGTCGCACTGGTAGGGCCGCAGGCCGGTGTGGACGCGCATGTGGTTCTTCAAGTCGTAGTTGTGAGCGAAAGCGGCGCCGCATTGCTGGCACAAGTAGGGTTTCTCCCCCGTGTGCTTCCGCATGTGAACCTTCAGCTTGTCCTGCCTGTGGGGAGAGTAAAGGAGAGGGGGAAGGTCAGCTGGGAGGGGTTCTGCTGTTATCCTGGTGGCTGGGATGGGGCTGAGCATCAGTACAGGGCCAAGCATCAGTACTGGACCAAGTATCACCTGGTACGGGGCTGAGCATCACCCAGGATGGAGCTGAGCATTGGTATGGGGTTGAGCATCACCCAGGATGGAGCTGAGCATTGGTATGGGGTTGAGCATCACCCAGCATGGAGCTGAGCATTGGTATGGGGTTGAGCATCACCAGGTATGGGGTTGAGCATCACCCAGTATGGAGCTGAGCATTGGTATGGGGTTGAGCATCACCCAGTATGGAGCTGAGCACTGGTATGGGGCTGAGCATCACCTGGTATGGGGCTGAGCATGGGTACAGGACCAAGTATCACCTGGTACAGGGCTGAGCATCACCAGGTATGGGGTTGAGCATCACCCAGCATGGAGCTGAGCATTGGTATGGGGTTGAGCATCACCAGGTATGGGGCTGAGCATTGGTATGGGGTTGATCATCACCAGGTATGGGGCTGAGCATCACCCAGTATGGAGCTGAGCATTGGTATGGGGCTGAGCATCACCAGGTATGGAGCTGAGCATCACCAGGTATGGAGCTGAGCATCACCAGGATGGAGCTGAGCATTGGTATGGGGCTGAGCATGGGTACAGGGCCAAGGTTTGGTACAGGGTTGAGCATCACCTGGTGAGGGGCTGAGTATCACCCGGTATGGGGGTCAATTATTGCTACAGGGCTGAGCATCACCTGGTATGGGGCTGAGCATGGGTACAGGACCAAGTATCACCTGGTACGGGGCTGAGCATCACCAGGTATGGGGTTGAGCATCACCCAGCATGGAGCTGAGCATTGGTATGGGGTTGAGCATCACGAGGTATGGGGTGAGGATCACCCAGTATGGGGCTGAGCATTGGTATGGGGCTGAGCATGGGTACAGGGCCAAGGTTTGGTACAGGGGCTGAGTATCACCCAGTACAGGGCTGAGCATTGCCTGGTACAGCGCCGAGGGTTGGTACAGGCTGAGCATGGCCCAGTATGGGGCTGAGCATCACCTGGTACAGGTCCAAGCATCAGGACAGGGATGAGCACCACTCAGTACAAGCCCGAGCACTGGTATGGGGCTGAGCATTGCCCAGTATGGGGTCAAGCATCAGTATGGGCCTGAGCATTGGTATGGGATTGAGTATCAGCCAGCATGGCACTGAGCATTGCTCTGTATAGGGCCAAGCATCAGTACAGGGCTGAGCATCAGTATGGGGCCAAGCATCAGTTACGGGGCTGAGCATCACCCAGTATGGGGTTGAGCTGTGCCCAGTATGGGGCTGAGCATCGGTATGTGGTCAAGCATCACCCACTCTAGGGCTGAGCAATTCCCCAGTACGGGTCTGAGCACTGGTACAGGGTTGAGCGTCACCTGGTACAAGGCCAAGTACCCCCCAGTACGGGGCTGGTGGGCTGCTGGCAGGGCCCACGCTGTGGCAGTGGCTGCTCACGGGAGCCAGGGGCCAACGAGGCCACGTGAGCCACAGCGTCCTGCTTCTTCCCACAGGAAAAAAAAGCCAGGCACGAAGCACGTGGCAGGGCACGATCCCCACCCAGGCAGGGAACAAAGCCACCGCCGGGTGGATCCAGCCCCAGCTCAGTGTCACCTCTCCACAGCCCCTGGTGCAACACAGCCACCACTGCCTTCACCCATGGGTACAAGTTCTGGTGGCACAAGGGCTCCAAACACCCCAGTCCTGAAGGGTTCAAACACACCAGGAACCCGTCGACCTCTCAATTCAATGCAGCTCTGGGGCGGGGAGGGGGGAGGTGGGCTTTGCTTAACACATCAGAACATCAAAACAGGGTGGGGTTTTTAATTATTTTTTTTTTTTTTTTAAAAAGTATCATTTATAAAATTTATTAAATATTTAGAATTTTTATAAAATGACTCTGCCTTTCTTTCAGAGGATCATTACAGCCACAGTGCTGCTCCTCCCCCCGTGAGAGCGGAGGAACCAGGAAGCACAAGCAAGCAAAAATCAGTGGCAACCACCGGGCTCTGGTCCCTGCCCGACGAGGGGGGGCAGGAGGGAACCCCTCCCTCTCTGTCAAACCCCCAGCTCGTTCTCCTGCCTGCACCCCAAAACCACCTCCTCCAAGAGCAGGGCCCCTTCCCCACCCAGGCTGCCCCCACCCAGGCTGCGTGTGACAGCGGGATTTCAAACAAAACGGGGAGATTTGGGGTCAAGGACGGCGCCGTCGCTCCACGGGGTGAGGATGGGGAAGGAACACGAAGAATAAAATGAGGGGGACATAAGGATGATGGAGTGCTTATACCCTGGGGGTCTCTGAGATGAGGCTTCAAGCACAGCCCTGGGTCTGGGGTAGAAGCAGCAAAAAGCAAACTCATCCCCACCGTGGCTGGAACCAACCCAGAGCAGAGGAGAGCTGGGTCAGCAGCAGGAGGGGACATGGGGTCCCTGCCAGACCCCAGGGCAGGCCGTGCTGGGGGAACAGGGCTGGCACAGCCCTGGGGAGCAGGAAACCAGCTGCAAATTTGGGCAGCAGCCTCAAGGAAGGGTTTCCAGCACTGGTGTGAATGCCCCAGTCGAGCCCAGCAGCCGCTGCGGGGCAAAACGTGGGGCACAGCGAGGCCAAATGCAGCTCCCCGACCCCATCTGGGCTTCTCCATGCCCACACACCCACAGTGGGAAGTATTTGGGCTGGGAAATAGCACAGCCCTGGTATGGCATGGAAGGGCCTTGTCTGTAGGGGCTGGGAGATGGAGCTCCCACCCCGTTCCCTGCAGTGCCAGGCCCTCCCAGTGCCCGCGGGGAGCAGGGCGAGAGAGAAAAGCGTTGAGGTGGCACTGCCCACCTCCTGCCCAGCCTCCCCTCATCTCTCCCCCATGCTGATGGCTGCCAAGGGACCCCGTGGCACCTCCACAGTGGGACCTCGCAGCGCTCAGGTGCAGCGGGTGGATCCTGCGCTGGCACACGCGGGGCAGAGCCGGGAGGTGCCGCGTGGCAGGGCCGGGTGCCGGGGGAGCGGCGGAGGGCTGGCATCCTGCCCCCGCCATTATCTGCATTCCTCAGCTCCCCGACGTGGGGCTGGGTGCGGCCCCGGGAAGGGGAGGGGGCTGGCAGAGCCCATGTGGGGCAGGATACAGCCTCCTGGCCACAGCCCAGCTCCATCACGCAGGAGCCACGGCCGCGGGCTGCCTGCGGTGGGCACCAGCCCCATGGTGTCCCCTCCCCGAGGAAAAGGGTCCTGGGAAGCAAAGCAGGTGGCACTCCCGAGGCCAGGATATTTTGGCTCCTCTGCCACCAGCCCATGGAGTCCCTTGGCACGGCTGGGGGGGGACACCAAGGTGAGACCCCCACCCCGGCTGGGCCACGGCAGATGGGGAGAGAGGAGGAGGCGGCGCTGCGAGGCGTGGGCTCGAGTGAACCAGAGGAATGGGAACAACATCCCCTGTCTTGGGTGGTCCCATGGTGGAGGGACCCCGATCAGAAGCAGCGCCGAGGGGAACACCCCCGGGGAGCGGAATCACGGTACCGGTGTGCGGGGGTTGTTCAGGGTGGCCACTGCTCACCCCACCATGGTTCACTGGGGAAGGACACGAGGGATGCGGGGTGCAGCCTCTCCCCAACCCAACAACCAGCCATGGAACCATTTCTAAATGAGTCTCAACTCTCCAGCCTCAACCCCATGCTCCTCAGCCACGATGGAATCATGGCCACCACCAGCCACCGATGCAGCCACCTACCGATGGCTGCAGCTCCATTTCATCAACCACATTATTTGCCCTCTGTAGAAGCCTGGGTCTGGCCAGGTTTTCCAGCAGAGCTCAGCAACTGAGGACACCGGGATGGTGTGACACTGACCATCAAGCCAGGTCCCTTGAGATATCTCAAGAGCCAGACACCCAAATTGCTCGGCTCTCCGGAAAACTCTGCCCTTCGTATCCAACTCGCACGTTAAGATGGAAATGAGTCGAGCAGGCAAGATAAAATTGCACCAGCCCAGCCCAGTGAGAGCCCCCGGGGACAGCCTAGAGCCGGTTTGGTGTGACAGTGCCCTCTCCTTACCTGGTGAATCGGACTTTGCAGATGTTGCACTCGTAGGGCTTCTCCCCGGTGTGGGTGCGGATGTGGCGCGGCAGCTTGCCAGCCCCCTGGATCACCTTCTCGCAGATGGGGCACTTTTGGAATGCTTTTGCCCTGATCTTCTTCTCCACTTTCTGGGACCAGGACGGATAGGTGTCGCCCTCGTTCGAACCGCTGAAATATTTCAAGTAATAATCCATGACCCCGTCGTCGTCCTTTCGGTCATCCTCCCCGAGCTGCTGCCTCCCCACGGAATTCATCATTTGCTGCAGCAGGGCGCTAGCAGCCAAGCCATCCACCTCCCTCGCATCATCCTCTGTCTCCGCTCCAGCAGGAACGAAGCTGGGGGAGTCACCGGCTTCCTGCTGGTCCATGGGTCCCCCCGGGGTCCCCTCTTCTTCTCCCGGTGTGGGCAGGCCACGGCCGCTGTAATGTCCGTTCTGAGAAGGTGAAAACAAGGAGCCAGGAGCCGCTGCCTCCTCCTCATCTCTGTCCAGCCACATGGCTGGGTTGCTGTCAGGATCACAGTCATTCGCCTTTGGTCTTTCATTTAGGGGGGCTTGAGAGTAGAAGTCTATGCCATTGCAGTCCGGCTCCTCCTCCTCCTCTTGGCCTCGGAAGTTCAGTCTCTGAAGGTCTCTCAACTCTGGGTTGGTCCACGGAAAGCTGCCTTGGTGGCCATTGACGGGGTTACTCTGGAAGAACTCCAGGTACTCTTTTGCTCTGAGATGGTTCCTTTGATCAATTTGATCTACTGTATCCATCTGGTCATTTTTGGCCAGAATCTTCCTTTCCAGGAGATCCGTGCAAACATCCCTCACCGCCGGGATCTCCAGCAGCGTGGAGGCGTTGAGGATGTCGCTGACGTTTGAAGTGCTGACGGTAAGGGTCGCGGTGTAAGCGAACTCCAGCAGAGCCGACAAGGCGTCCGCACTCACAAAGTCTATCTCATACACGTTTTGCTGGTCCACCACTAACCCTGAGGTGAAGAGCTTCTTGAAGTACTGGCTGCACGCTGCCAGGACGGAGCGGTGGGTGGGGAACTCCTGGCCTTCCACCAAGATGACCACGTCGCACAACAGCCCGTTGTTTCTCTGCTCATTCAGGCTGCTGAGGATATCGCTGCTGTGATCGGGGAACGGGATCCCTATGGGGCCGTCCACGCCACCCGCCATCTTCGATGCAAAAGGCTACGAGAGAAGAAGGGAAGAGCAGTGAGTCACGGGGCCTCGGCTGCTCGGAGGCATCACATTGCATGGGTGCAGTCCCAGTGCAGAGCAGGTAGCAGGCCACCACCACCAGCCTGCTCTGCAGCAAGCACTAGCCACGGGCTCGCGTGCCCTCCACACCTCTCCACATCACCCTCGAGCCCGCCATCCTGCCCAGCATTTAAGACACGTAGGCAAGGACAGAGCCGTGCTTACCTTTGCTCTGGGAAGGAGGAACACAGCCCAGGTGCTCTCAGGCTGGAAGAACAGCTGAATTAGCACAGATCCAGGCCAGGGCTAGCAAGCCTTGGCAAGGACCGGGGCCAATACAGCCAGACAGCATCTGGACTGAGCTGGCAGGCATGCCCAGTGTTGGGCTACAGCAGCGTGAGCCTCACCAGTGGACCCCAACCCAACCCTGGGGGTATTTCTCAATCCCACCGCTTCACCCCTGCTCATTCAGCCTCTCTCTGCCTGGTCAGACTCCTGACACAATCACGTCATCACTGGGAAAACCATTCCCATCGCTCATCCCTGGGCTCCCAGGGTCTGCAGAGATGCTCGGAGAGATGCAGGCAGCGAGCATCCTTTGGGAAGGGCACAGCTGCACGCTTGGCGCTCGAGGGCACTGCTGTGCAGGAACAGGGGAGCACCAACCACCCCAGCCTGCTGCTACGAGGGTTCTACAAAGAGCTGAGCTTAAACACTTAAACCCAAGGCATCCACTGCCCCTTCCCTGGAAACAGGAGTCTCTGCAGGAGCTGGAGAGGAGACTGGTCTCACAAAACAAGACTGGGCTCACAAAACATCAGCAGCAGATCTGGCACAGCCCCCCCCTGCATCGCAGAAAGGCTCCAGCAGAAGCAGAAGTTCTTTCCAAGGCTGAGGGTTTGTTTAGGAAAAGATAAATAAATCAGTCCGTCACTCCCGATGTGCTCACACGGCAGAAAAGGATCCACTTGACTTTAAACACATCCTCTCCTCAAAGGCTGAAGAAGTTGGAGAATGGAGCACTCCATTGGAAGGGATCCCCCTTCGCCAGGAGAGGGGCAGCGGGGCCAAACGCAGGCATGAGCCAAACCTGCCCACCTTCCCCACGCTGCCTGCCCCCATGAGCCCCTTCACGTCCCCAGGCCCAGCCTGCTGATCCCCAAAACTGGGCAGAATGTTTCCCTCTTCTCTGTCTCAAGCACTAAACCCATGTACTCCTTGCAGCAAAGATGCAGTGTGCTCATAAATCAATATATGTGATGCTGTCTGCCTATAAATCGATATATTTCTCCGCCCTCACCCCAAGCACCAAGATCCTTAGGGGCCAACACAACCCACAATCTATCCACACACAAATAATTTGATTCCTAAAACACCTTGGCACAAGACAAAGCAGCAAAGATCCCACTTTAGAGATGGGGAAACTGAGGCAGGGCAGGAAGTGACCTGCCCTACGTGATGGTGGGGGGGAATGGATGAGTCAGGAGCACTTCCAGAACAGAAGTAATTATACAGGAAACAACTCCCAGCACGGCGTTCTAACACGAGGAGTTAGCAACCAGGTTGCAAAACAACGCTTGCTCCCAGAAACACCCCCTACCCCCATCCCCTGATTTCTCAGTTCTTCATTTTTTCTAATTTAAAAAAAAAACAACTTCATTAATCCAAGGCAAAATAAAAAGAGAATTTTCTGCACCTTCTTGTTTTATATAAAGAAAACGTGGGAGAAGGCAGTTCTGAGTCTGTGAAACACTGATCTGAAGCAAACCCCCCCAAAATTAAATAACAATAACGCAGAGATCGGCATTAAACTCATCACACAAATGTCATGGGGGGGTCAGGGTGGGAGGAAGAGCCACAGGAGCCCAGTCGGATGCTCAGCAGCCAGTGCAAGATCTGCCATGAAGACCAAGCACTGAAGCAAGGCGGCTTCCCCACGACACTCGGAGCAAGGGCACCAACCCCAGAGCCACCTCCCGGGCTCCTGCAGCAGCAGGACTTGAACTTGAAGCCCTATTTCACTTTTATTTTTTTAAAATAAGAGGTCCTCGCTAGGGAGGGAAAGGCTGTTTGATGGCTGAGAGCAGCTCAGGACCAGGAGGGGCAGCACCACTCCAAACTTGGGTACCGGCTTCAGGTGTGACCTTTGGCAAGGTCACCACATCTCTGCATCCCCGGCCTCCAAAGGACATCTAGCACCCAGCCTCCACAGGACAATCCCCCCCTGGCCTCCACTGCCTCCACTTGTCCCATTCCCACCAGGACAGCCCCAGAGCTCCCCAAACCCCCCCGAGATCGGAGCCTGCTCCCCGGATAAGCGGGTCCAATAGCTCTGCCCACCCCCAACACCTCCTGGCCCTGAAAATGATATTAGACACCAATCCCCCCCCCCTTTCCCCTCTGGATTAGATGCTTCACAAAGCTTTTTTTCCTTCTTTCTAAAGAGAATTTGAGCTGCATGAAGCATTTTCAAGCTTCAGGCAATGGTCTTCTGGGCAAGCCAAGCTCCGTCGCCCACACAACCGGGCTTTGTCGGCTGCAGTGCCCGGCCCTGGGGACCGAGGGGGCCTGGGGGAGCGAGTCAGGCTCTGCAGGCAAGGTCACCCCCCCTTCCTGGTCAGGGGGCCGGGACAATTGGCCGGACAGTGTGGGAACGGCTGCAGGGTCATGAGACTGCCGAGGGTTGGCATGGAAAGTTGTACAACTTTGCAACTCATTCTCCTCGCACAACACGTCCTTTGTGTCCCCCATCGGCGGCGGGCGAGAGCGGCGAGGGGCACACGGGCTGCCCCGAGCCCCCCAGGAACAGCCACGGGCAGAGACCACCGGGTTCTGTCCCTGAGCGCTGCCACCCAGCCCAGAAAATCCCACCCTGGTCCCTTTTTGGGGGCTGAAGAGGTGGAGTATGCAGCTGGGTGGCTCAGGGTAATGAGAGATGGAGCCTTCCACCTCTACAGCTCCACAGAACATCACCCAGCAGCACAGGGCACAGCGCCGCGGCAGGGAAACCCGAGGGCCAGGTGACAAGTGACAAAAGCCCAGCTAGTCCCCTCCTCGGTGAGAATCAGGTCCGAGGGGGAGATTTACCGACTGACCTGAATTCCCCACGCAGCTCCTTTCCCTCCCTGCAACCCCCGACGCCGGGCTGGCATCACCCACTCCTCGCCCCAGACTGCGCGGCTCTGTGAGGTCACAAAGATCCCACATTTCACCCCAAAGCCCCCGCCTGGGGGAAGGCAGGAGATCGCCCTCGCAGCAGCTGAGGGGACACCCTTGACTTAAAATACAGTCTGGTTGAAAGAGAGAGTTTACAACAATAGCAGAGCTCTCCGGGTTATTTACAACCCTTATTTACAGACCTGGTGTCATCGACTGGGCATCCTCAACTACATCACTGCCCCTTTCCACACCACCAACACAACGGAGGGTTGGCAGTCCCACCCCTCCCCAGGTCAGCCCCACACCAACACAGCCCAGTTCCACACAGGAAAATGTGTCACTTTTATGGGGGAAAAGTGCCTCCACCTCCCCAAGACACCGTTGGCAGCAGTCAGCCATTCCATGGCCAACTGGTTTCACACCAAGGCCATATTTTGCTGCTGCTCCTCAACACTAAAAGGTTATTTTTCTTAATAGCCTTTAAGAAGGGGGAGTGATTTTAGAGGGGAAGTGATTCTCCCCCTCTGCTCTCGTGAGAGCCCCCCTGCGTGCTGCGTCCAGTTCTGGGGCGCCCAACACAAGGACATGGAGCTGTTGGAGTGGGTCCAGAGGAGGGCATGGAGCTGATCCGAGGGCTGGAGCACCTCTGCCATGGGGACAGGCTGAGGGAGTTGGGGTTGTTCAGCCTGGAGAAGGCTCCGGGGAGACCTTAGAGCACCTTCCAGTGCCTGGGGGGCTACAGGAAAGCTGGAAAGGGACTTTTGACAAGGGCATGGAGTGATGGGATGAGGGGTGATGGCTTTAAACTGGAAGAGGGGAGATTTAGACTGGATATTAGGAAGAAATTGTTGGCTGTGAGGGTGGTGAGACACTGGCCCAGGGTGCCCAGAGAAGCTGTAGCTGCCCCCTCCCTGGCAGTGTTCCAAGCCAGGTTGGATGGGGCTTGGAGCAACCTGGGCTGGTGGGAGGTGTCCCTGCCCATGGCAGTGGGACTGGAACTTGATCATCTTTGAGGTCCCTTCCAACCCAAACCATTCTGGGATGAAGCTCAAGGTATCAACTCACTCCTTTCAGTCCTACCAGACACTGCAACAGAGCAGAGCGTTAACCGAAACCCCTGAGCTTGCACTTCACTCCCCTCCAAGTCCAGCAGCAAGGATGTCACCCAATCGCTTTCCTACAGGAGTTCTGGAATTTGACATTTACATTCAAATGAGACGACCACATTAAGATGGGATCACAACCAAAAGCGCTGACAAAACACTGCTTAATTACTAGTTCTCCGCATAACCTCAGTGGGTTTTTTTTTTTCCTTTTGCTTCTTTGCATCGCTTTACAATTCAAGCTGCACAGGGGAACCTGAGCAGCTTAGAAGGGCTCTGAAATCTACAGGTATCAGGTAGAAGAGCTAAGGCACATCTGGTTAGTTATAGAATCCCAGACTGGTTTGGGTTGGAAGGGACCACAAAGATGATCCAGTTCCAGTCCCACTGCCATGGCAAGGACACCTCCCACCAGACCAGGTTGCTCCAAGCCCCATCCAACCTGGCCTGGAACACTGCCAGGGAGGGGGCAGCCACAGCTTCTCTGGGCAACCTGGGCCAGTGTCTCACCACCCTCACAGCCAACAATTTCTGCCTAATATCTCATCTAAATCTCCCCTCTTCCAGTTTAAATCCATCACCCCTCATCCCATCACTCCATGCCCTTGTCAAAAGTCCCTTTCCAGCTTCCCTGTACCCCCCCAGGCACTGGAAGGTGCTCTAAGGTCTCCCTGGAGCCTTCTCCAGGCTGAACAACCCCAACTCCCTCAGCCTGTCCCCATGGCAGAGGTGCTCCAGCCCTCACATCACCTCCGTGCCCTCCTCTGGACCCTCTCCAACAGCTCCATGTCCTTCTGGTGTTGGGGGCCCCACAACTGGACGCAGCACTGGGGGGGGGGTGTCTCACCAGAGCAGAGTACAGGGGGAAACAGTTGGTAACAACAAATATTTTCAACTCATTCTTCATCCTGAAAAGATCCCAAATGGCTTTGCAAAGGCAGAGCTCTCCTCTCCTGCAGAGGTGCCACCCACTCCAGCAGCACAGATAAGATGCTTGAGAAACACCACGCACCTGCTCCGGGCAGAAAGGGAAAATTATCATCGCCTTTTCCACCCAGCACGCGGCGAAATGGCTTTAGGGCACTGCTACAATCCACAGCACGAGGTTTCCTGGGAATAACTGAGTTTTGGGCTACAGCAAGTGGTTATTTGGCCTCCTGCAGCTCAAGGTACCCAAGGAACGGAGATGACAACTTGCTGTGCCCAGTTTCTTAGAGGCAAACACACGTGTGACAGCACCAGGGCAGAGTCTGCAGCAGCCCTGCTGTGTGCTAGAAAAGAATTATTAAAATAATGTTGCTATATTAAAAAAAAACCCACGAGTCAGTGGTTTGCTGCCCAAGGCCCACACATTATCCTTGTCCTCACTCACCACCAACAGGAGAAATGGGCATTTTTTCCCTATGAATAGCTCACCCCAATTATAGGTCACACAACACAAGTCCCTTTCTCTTTGCTTTATATTTCGGGAGCTATCATCCCAGTTCTCCCCTTCCTTCTTCCAGCTGCACAGACACATCTGCAAGCATGGATCCCTTGAGATAAAACACAGCCATTTGGAGCATGAGCCATCATCTCTGCTGACACCAAGCTCTGCAACAACCCAAGGACAAGCCCAAGCAGGTCTCCCTCTGCCCAGGATCCACCCTAAACTATGCAGAGGCCTCGGGAAACACACCTAGCACGCAGCAGCAGAAAGCCAAGAAGGTGGGAAGATGGTAGGCAGGAGGAAAGGAAGGAGGGGGTTTTGCCTGCTTGGGAAGAACTCACTATTTCAACCACTCTCTGGTGTTATTAAAATTCAACTGCTCTCTAACAGGAATGCGCTGTCGGCAGTTTAGTGCCAAACTATCCAGATTATGCGGACCTGCAAAACAGATGCATGTTCTTGAGAGGAAGACCCCGCGCATCAACGGAAGCAAACTGCATCATATGAAAAAGTTAAGATAGAATAAAAGCATACATCCCAATTTTTGATAAGGCAACGGGAAGAAATCTTTCATGTTTAACAGGTAACCGAGCCATCAATGGCAGAAAGAGTGAATTCAAGCTTTCTTGTATCTTGTCTGGACATCACATCTGGGGTAAAACACCAGAGGACACACATGGCATGACCGAGATCACGCAGCTACTGAAGGGAAAAAGATCAGAGCGGAACGAGCATCCTGCAAATATCTGTGGCCACTTCGTGGACAATATGGCTCTGTTTTCTGCAAATGGGCATCCCCTCCAGCCCCTGCACATCCCCCTCTGAAGGCACTGACTCTGGGAAGCATCTTATTCCCCAGCTCTCAATGCAGGGTCTCTTCACCGCAGCTCTAACCGCTGGATTCACAACAGGAAGGCTCGGCTAAGGAACAAGACTGACCACATCAGGAGGATCCAGTCAGCTCCCAAACAGGCACTGAGCTCCTGATCACCAACCAGACCAAACCACCACTCCACTGCTTCCTCCAAGCGAGGTGGTTTTGTTCTGGAACCTTCCAAAGGTCAGAGCTTTCCGAGCACCCCACTTCAACGCCTCAAATTTAACACAAAGTGGAAAACTGAGATCCTACGACAGTATCTGAGGAGGCAGCTCAAGCTCCTCAGTTACAGTGACCAACCTCCACTGCAGCCCAACTCGATGAACCCGCACCGCTATCAGGTAAGCAAAACAGCCGGGGCTTCCCGTGCCGCTGCCAGGTCCGACCTGCCAGGGAGGTTTGCCTCTCCCTACTGTCTAGAAACATATGCCTGGGCAGCGTAGGAAGCTCCAGCACAGAGTCAACCCTTCTTCTAGGACTGTTTCATACCAAGCAGCTGCCTCAAATAAAAGGAAATCCACCCAAAAACCTGCAGATGTATCAACCTCCAGCACAGATCAACGCATCCCTCATCTTAAAAGAGCCAAAGCACTTTATGAGCTGTATATCAACAGGGAAGAAACACCTAATACACCACAGAAACAACCATCTCCGGGGCAGGACGCACAATGATTTAGCAGCAGAGAAGTTCAGAGAGGAAAGGAGAATCCCACATCCTGCTCCTGCTGCCAAGGGAACTCTGGTAGGAAGAATATCTGGTAATTGCTCCCATTGAAGTTTGGACGGAGCGCTGGAATTGAACGACCCTCAATGAGCATCACGGGAACTTTCCTGACCACAAGTAATAATGAACCTTCATTTTCCCCCAAAAAATCATCAGAATCCCCTCCCACAGGCAGAGCACCTCCGAGGTAGGAGCGGTGCCAAGAGCTGGCTCTGCCGTGGTGCTCTCCTCTCCTGGGGCTGGCCAAAAGGGGCAGATCTGCAGAGCCGGTGGAGCGAGGACAGCCCTCCCCCAGGCGCCAGCCAGCCATTTCCTCGCTCAGGAACGGCTGCATCCTGTGCTCCTTCAGAGGAGCCTGCGTAGGTCTGATGTATTTTGGCAGAAAATCTCTATCAGGCTGGAAGAGCTGCATTGAAGGATTTGGATGAAGAGGTCCCAAGCCCACATTACACCAGCGTTGCAGCTCAGATATTGAAGTGGGCTATGAAGGGACTACCACCTCATCAAGGGGACACATCACCGAGCAGCTCCTGGGCAGGCAGGTTTTGGGGGTAATTCAGCAACCTCCCTGCTACCTCAGGCAAAGCGTTGTAGCTGACTGAAGGTATCCCCAAGAGACCAGTTTCAATCTTACACCTCAACCCATTTATAATCTTTCCAGTATTCAAACCCGTGCCCCTCCCAGCCCTTCCCACTGTGTCAGCAGTGGGAAGAAGCGAAGGAGAACTTCACCAAGACACCTTGGTGGTGTAATAGTGACCACTCGTGCCAAGCCAGAACCAGAGCAAGACTGGAGCCAGGCTCCTGAATCCTGCTGGCACTGGCAGAAGAGATGGTGCAACCATGCCGAAGCAGGGAGATAATGATTACACAGGTGGAGCTGCTCTCCGTGCTGCTGGTAATGAGATGCTCGAGGTCTGGCATACCTCATCAGGCCAGAGGAAATCATCAGGGACACTGCTACAGAGCACACCAGGAAGAAAAGGCTTTGTTGCTCTTCGCTTTCCAAAACTGCTTGAATTTAAGTGCTTTTCACACGATGGCCCAGGAGAGAGCAGATGTGCCAGATGTGGCTTTTCTCCAGTTGCATGGGCAGCAAAAGGACGAGCGCTCATGAAAAGGAAAGGGCTCACAACCACCACCTTCAACACCAAATCCATGGTCTGCTGATCCAACTGACCCCTTTGGCAATCCCACCCCTGCTTCCCTCCTTGCCTCCTCCATCCAGGCTCTGTATTTCAATCCAAACTCCGACCTCTAAGCACAACTGCAACACTACTGCAAGCCAGAGAATTAAACCCAAACCAGCAAAGGGAAAGTCACCTGCAGCAGTGCACAGGGCTCAATCCAACACATCCTGAGTGCTTGGGGAGGACAAGGTCGATGGCTTTCACATAAACCTAATGGCAGTCACTACCCAGGAAGAGACACAGCGTGGCTCTGTCTCTAAAGATGCTGGTAGGTGACTTCCACGATGAAGAAAACAGACAAGGGATGACCCAACGTCATGCTCTGCGACACCAGTGTCTGTGACTGGGAAGGGATTTCCTTCCAGGGCACGGCACAGCCTCACACAGCACACGGGGAAGTTCGGTTTCCGCTACAGCATCAACTACTGGCAAAAAAAACCCAGAAGTTGACTTAGCCCCCGACAGACGGCAGTGGTCTGCTCCCCCTGCCACGTCACCCAGTGAAGCACCGCGCCCGGACCTGTTCCGGCACATCCGAAAGAGGTGGCACGGCGTGGTACTGAGCCTCCCCAACCTGCTGCCCCTCCAAAACCACCCCGCACCCACCGACACACAGCCCTCTGCACAGCTGACAGCAACAACCAGGACGTACTAAAACGTCTCTTATGTTGCAAGGTGAGCTTGAACTGGTTACTCCACCCAGACCTCCTCGCCAATTTTCTCCTTTGTCATCAGAGATCGTATTTAATCCAGCAGGAATGTGCCTTGGTTCGAGCCCGTGTAGTCACGGACCCAAGGTCAACGTGTGTCCCTTGAACTTCAGTGCATGCAGGGGTTTGCTTTTGTGCTTATGAGCCCCCCAGTCACCAGCACTGCCTTGGGGTTCCTCAACGTGATGGTCCTGGGTCCATCACATGAGGTCTTCACACTGGAACAGTCACCAAACAGCACCGACAGCCACCAGGTAGCAGGAACCCCTCCACAAATGAACCACTATCCACTGAGGAGGCTGAGAGCCACCCAGCGACCCCAGACCCTGCTGCAAACCCACCCTCACTCCAGCAAGACTGTGGGTCAGCTGCTCCCAAGCCTCCCCTCCTCTCCTCAGCTAAACCACTCCAGCCCACGCACACAGCCCTCAGCCTGCTGAGAATGTCCGAGCGTGGTTCACGGGGCCGGGAAGCCCGGCCACCCTTGTGTGAATGGAAGCTGCTTGTTTTCCTGCTGAAACAAACTCTTGAAAAGCCAAGCCCAAGTGTGCCCACACGCCTCTTGCTGCAGCCCTCCGACGAGTTTTCTCCCACATAACTCCACTGCTGCTGTACAGAGACAGAGCAGCTCCCTGCAAAACCATGGGAGACCCTGCAGAATTCCAAGCCCTTGCTAATTCAGTCCCTATTTCTCCTAAATAATTTAGAAAGCCTCAGAAATTACACACAAAAAGGGGAAAAAAACCCAACCCAAACCATGAAACTCTGTGCATTTCAACCCTGGGTGAAGGATCAGCCCATGGGGAAGGTTTATTTTTCAACTCAAAACCCCCCAAGCCTGGAGGCAACAATATCCAGGCAGAAATAAGCTACTGATATTTAAAAAAAGGCAACATTGGGTCCCTTGGCCAACGGGAGCCACTGAAGATGTGTCACAAAGACAAAAAGTGACCACAGCCAGCGTTAACCCACTGCCTGGCAAAGCACGAGGGCTGAGGGGGGGCTGTGGGGCCGCTGGCACGGCCCAGCAGCTCAAGGTTGGATGGAAACAAGAGCTTCTGCAGGTTGTATTTTTATACCTTCCTCCCCTTGAGAGAGCAGGCGTGACCACAGAGCAGCAAGAGGCCAAATCCTGCGCTCCCCACTCCAGCCAAAATCCCCCTAAGTCACCACTGGTGTTTTCACCCCTGGGAAAGACCGACAGCATCTGCCCCCTCCACACCACATTCCCCCTCCACACCACATTCCCCCTCCCCTGCCACAGCTTCTCTCCATCTCCTAAACCAAGAGAACTGTAAGAACTGCTCAAATCCCCCCGTTCCCACAGCCCCCCCCAGCACCCATCCATTCCCTGACCTGCTCCTCGCACACCCACCTCCCCAGCCAGCTCCCCCCATCCCTCTCCCACCCCACGGCCATGTCACAGGTTCCCCTTCACAGCCTCCACATCCTCCCCCTCCACCAAGCCTGACGTTTCCTGCCCCACTCCCCCCGCCTCCAACGTTCCATGTTGGAGGTTTGGCATTAATCTAAACACCTCCGATGGCATCTCGAAGATCAGTTGTCTTTTCCACACCAGGGATTGGTGGGAAAAAAACTTTTAAAAAGGAAAAAAATAAAGAATAAGGGCAAGGCTGGAGTTTAGGGATAAAGCAGAGCGTACTGGGCAGGGCAGTCCCTGGTTTGTGGATAAAGGCACAGCTCATCCCCCTGTTCCTGACTCCCCACAACGTGTGAAAGCAAATCCCAAGAGCAAGCGTGCCATGGGCTTCATCCCCAGCAAGGCTCCCATGCCACGGAGCTCCCTGCCTTCCCTCCTGAGCACACGAGCGGGCAGCACGGGGCTGAAGGGAGGGAACGCTGAACCGGTACCGCGTGTGCTCTGCCTGTTGGGGCAAGAGGCTCCGAGTAACTAGAGAGCAGCAACCTGTAGCTACAAGTCTCCTCTGACACTCACCCAGCTCCACGCTGGGTAGGCACTCAGAAAAAAAAAAAAAAAAGAAGAAGAAATCTACTTACTGGTTTCCAGTTTGTCGGTGGGAAATGAGGAGGTGAACCAGGAAGGAAATAGGGCGCACGACTGCAGGTTAGCAGCGGGCAAGAGGGAGTTAAAACACAGCGCCGGGATGCTCGGGAGCATCCTCTGCTGTGGAAAAAAAGCCTCCCCGCAGCAGGGAGAGGATCTCACGCCGCTTCAGACGGGCACAACAGAACCACAGGGGTGGAAAGAGGAGGAAAAGAGTCCCAAAGGTGCTAACCCTTCGCTGGCAAAGGAACCACCCAGCGAGCACCGAGTTTGTTACTGCCCCGGCACCCCGGGGGCGCACGCAGATCCCCGCACGGCTTCGGAACGGTCGCTGGGAAGGGTTTGAGACAGGCAGGCTGTGCTCAGGGGGTCTGTGCTCCCCAGGGGCCAGCTCCCCGAGGGGTTTTTCCAAGGGGTCGGCGATGCAGCAGCGTCGGAAAGCCGGCGACTGCCAGGGGATCCGCGGCTCGTCTCACAGGGCAGCTCGCAGCAGTGTCCAGTTTCTCACACCTTGGCACGTTCAGAGAGGACGCTGATCCCTACAGTCCCCTTCCACCTGCAGCCTGAGATCTCACAGGAAGATCCACAAACCCTTCCGAGGGGTGGGATAGCCAGAGGGGGAAGGAACCCCACCGCCATTAGAGGCACCACGACTTCTGCTCTGTCTGCACGTCCCTGCACAGGAGCCAGCGGTGACAGCGGCGGTGACACCGGGGCGACAGGGAAACTGAAACTATGCGCCGAGGGAAGACGATACGGCCGAGAGCTGGGCGAGAAACAATCGTCCCTGGATACTCGCAGAGGATCCCGACGCTTGTCTGACCTCGTTTACTCCCGCTCTGACGTCCTCCCGGAGCTGCTCCGGGCCTGGCGGGATGCTCCAGGCACAGGTATCGGGAGGCAGCACCGAACACAAACACGCACCAGTTTGGATCAAAGTCTCACTGGATCGGGTAGAAACACTTCTCTTTATCCTACAGACTGACTGTCTTTCCCCGAGTTTTGCTCGTTAAAGGCTTTTAATTACAGATTGAAACCAGTCTCTTCCAATTTGAGGTTAAAGCTGGTTGAGAGCATAGTTAAAAGCAACTGTTTATTGCTTTGACTGTGCAAGATAACGAGCAGGATTCTAATTGTTCACCACAGAAGTCTTCTCTTTCAACAAACTCAGCATCTCCAGACCGGGAGAAAACCCTCAAATGTCAGTTTTAATCAAGATTAAACCACAGTTCTCAAGCATTTAGGCTCAGTCTCAAGCACAGACTGGGAATTTCACAGCACCCCCCAATTTTTAGGTTGGACACCTGAAGGGGCACTTGATTCTGCAGAGTTTTAACCCAGAACTCAGGTAGGACGAGGTCTGGAGTGAGATGGGCAGAGCAACCCAACCCCACGGCAGCACCTCGACGGACACATTCATTTCTTCCCTGATTTGCATCCCATGCCAACATCCAGATTCTCACACCAGGAAAAACAACTGTAATTTTTAATTCTGCTTTACAACTAACCTATTACATTCACCGTGCCAAATTAATTCCAAATTAATGGCCCAGCACCTCAGATCCTTATTAAACCCACGATATCTAACGATCACTGTCAGACCCCCTACCGCAACGCAACGAGATGGATACATAAGCAATAAATAAATAAACTTTAAAAAAAAAGGTATAAGAAGACTTGCAGAACAGCAGAAAACGAAGAACCACTTTCATGTGCCACCCAATTTCTGAGGAGCTCGTGCCTTGCAAAACCCTCCCCGGAGTTACTAACGCAATTAAGGCTCGGTGGAAAAATCCCACCATCTCACCCATGTTTGGGTTGCGCCTCTTCACTCCCTCTTTCACCAGAACAAGCCTAAACAGGGGCCAGAATGAATATTAAACAAGAATGGCTCCTCTCTAATAAACTGCTCAGGTTCTGTCTGTCTCTCTTTTTGATTTTTAAAGTTGGTTAAATACAACATCTCCAGCGAACCACTCGAATTAAACCAGCGCTTCTCTTCCCCATCAGCCTCCAGGAGCACTCACATACTGCGATCTCCAACCAGGACCAGCAGAAATATACAGAAAAAACCCCGTTTTCTTCAATAAATAACAAAAAAACCCACACCACCACCACTTTTTAGAACGACGGGATGACCTTTTAGCTCCGCTGCACACAACTCCAACCCTCGTTAGGTTGTAAATTCTTCCAGGCAGAGACCTTCTCTATCCACGTCCATAAAGCACTTATGAAATGAGTTATGGTTTTGATAGCCACACAATTCACAGCACGGGGGACAGGGCTGACCCCGCTCGGACCAGAAGGGGGGACAGGGCTGACCCCACTCGGACCAGAAGGGGGGACAGGGCTGACCCCACTCGGACCAGCACCAAACTCTTACCGAGAGGCCGAGCCTCCCGCGGCCCCACGGGTGGCTGAGTCTCCAGGAGGGTGGCTGAGGAGCTGGGACAGCCAGGCGGGCTACGAGCTGTCACATCGCTTCCCGGTGCACGACAGGAACTGTTGTTTTCAGCACACAAACACCAGGATTGAGAAGTTCTAAGAGGAAGCTGCAGGCACTGCAGTCCTGCTCCACGCACGGGTCCGAGGGCTTTTCCCAAAACACCACAAGCGACAAAGCCCCGACTCCACGCGCTGACCAGCTCGCCTCTCGTCCCACACCACGGTCACCACTGCGCTCTGCCCATGACTTTGTCACCTGCCACCAGCCCCAGGGACACGGCGCTGCTGGGGGAAGCCGGAGATAACCTTCAGCTTTGCCTCAGGAGCTCTGGGTACCTGAAGGCTCCGTTCCCGACCCCACCGCCTCCAAACCAAGAGCCTCGAGACGGAGGATGGCGACGAGGAGAAGCGTCACAACCCCCTGCGGTGAGGAGGGGGCGCTGCCCCTCATGTCAACCCCCGCCGCCACTCGCTGGCCCTGCGCAGGGGATTGAAGCTTTATCCCGCAGGGCCCGGCCGAGGGCTCTCAGGGCCCCAACCGCTGAGGGGGGGGGGGGGATTATCACCGCCAACCGCCGTGGGCTGCCCAACCGCCCTCTCCCCCCTCTGCGCACGGGGGTGGCTGAGGGGAGATAAGGAAGGGGGGGGGAAAAAAAATACCACACCCCAGAACCAGGCAAAGGGGGAGCGGGGGAGCCAGGCCGGCCTCTCCCCCCCCCCCTCCCCTCCTAGGCCTGCTCCCCGCCGTGACGACCTTGGGGTGCTCGGGGACAGAGCCCCAGCGGGGGAGGGAGCGGCCCGGCCCTGCGCCCCCGCACGGGTCGGCCCAGCAGGACACACGCCCCGGGGGACCCCACCCAGCAGCCGGGCCCCCCCTCGCCGGGTCGGGTCGGGCTGGGCCGGGCCGCCCCCCCCCCCGCTCCCGCAGCCCGCTGGCGGCGGGGCCCACAGGGAGCCTTGGCCGGGCGCCACGACCCCCACCCCTTCCCCCGGGCGGGCCGCCGCCAATGGAGGCCGGGCGGGGGAGGGGGCGCCCAGGCGAGGGCCCGCTCCCGTAGCCGCCGCCCCGGCTCCCCGGGGTAGGGCAGGGCAGGGCAGGCCGGGCGGGGGGCGCGCGCCCGCCGGGGGAGGCAGCGCGAGGCCCCGCCGCGCCTGTCCTCGGCCACCCCGCACCCCGCGCGCCGCCCGCCATTGGGCCGGGCGGCAACGGGCGGGCACGCGGGGCGGAGGGCGCGCCCCGATTGGCCCCGCCCGCTGCCCATCAACACGCCTCCTACTCGCCGCGCGCACAAGGGACGCCGGGAAACGTAGTCCGCGCACCCCCGCGCACCTGCGGGGCTCCGCCGACAGCGAACTACAACTCCCAGGAGCCCCCGCGCCGCGTCCCCGTCTCTCCCCCCACCCCCCCGCCCCGCAGGGCCCTTCCCCCCCTCCGCGACCCCCCCCAGCACGGCCCGGCCAAGTACAACGTATGCAGGCGGGAGGGGGGAGCGGGGGAGAGGGGGGGGGGGCAGTTGCCCCGGTCTGACCCGGCCCCCCCCCCGGCCCGCAGACCCCTCCCCAACCCCCCTCTCCACCCCCCAACCCCCCCCCCCCCAGCCCCAACGTTGCCCCCGGGGGGGGGGGTGGTGTTCGGCCTCCATTCCCCCCCCCTCCAGGGCCCGACCCCTGCCCGCCGCCCCCCTCCCCACACCCCCCTCTCCGTACCGGGCGGGGGCCGAGCGGGCCGAGCGAGCGGTGCGGGCCGCGCCGTGCCGAGCCGGGTCGGGCCGGGCCGAGCCGTGCGGGCGGAGCAGGCTCTGGCCGCCCCGCGGGAGCTGCTCGCCGAGGCCCGTATGCGGCTCCTTCCTGCTCCGGCCGGGGCCGCCCCGCTCTTAAAGGGGCCGCGCGCCGCCCCCCCCACCCCCCCCCCCCGCGCGCCCGCCGCCCCCCCCGCAACCGCCGCCTCGGGGCGCAGCCTCGCGTCGGGGGAAGGGGGGGGAGCACCCGCAGCACGGGGAGGGCGGCGGCGCGGGGCCCCTTTAAGAGCCGCCACAGCCCCCTCACCCCCCACCACCGGCACCCGTGTCACCTCCCCGGGCCCCTCGTGTCACCCCATGGGGCACCTCCGTGTCAACCCTCCCCCTCCTCCCCCGCGTGTCACCTGACAGGGAGCGTCCATGTCAACCCCCCTCACATGTCACCCCATCGGGTACCCCTCCCCGTGCCCCCCCAAACCCACTCGTGTCACCCCACAGGGCACCTCCCCCACGACCTTGAACCCACCCGTGTCACCCACCACCGTCACCCCATAAGGTCCCCCAGCCCCACCACCCCGCGTGTCACCCCATAGGGCACCTCCCCCTACCCCTAGACCCACCACCAGTGTCACCCCCTCCCCATGTGTCACCTGATAACGTACCTCCCCTTAGGTCACCCCCCCCGTGTCAGGGGCACCCCACAGGGCACCTCCCCCCGTCCTTGAACCCACCCGTGTCACCTTATAAGGTCCCCTAGCCCCCCGCCCCACCCCGTGTCACCCCATAGGGCACCTCCCCACACCCCTGGACCCACTGCCCCTGGGTCACTCCCCCTCCCCAAGTGTCATCTGATAAGATACCTACCTCGCCCTAGGTCACACCCCCTCCCCAGTGTCACACCCCCTCCCCATTGTCACACCCCCTCCCCAGTGTCACCCCATAAGGCACTTCCCCACGACCCCAAACCCACCCATGTCACGCCCCCAGGCCGACCCTATGTCAACCCACAGAGCACCCAGCCAACCCCCATCACTCCATGTCACCTCAGCCCCCCCTGCATGTCACCCCCCTCTCCCCCCCATCCCTTAGGATCCCCCCACTGTCCCCTGAGCCCCCCCTCCTCACTGGGAAGGGGAACATGAAGAGCTCTGCCCAAGGTCATGGTGGGCTGGGAGCCAGCCTGGCAGGGGCAGGACAAACCTGCCAAAGCCACCGCCCCCAGGTCTGTCCGGGGAGGGGACACACAATGACACAAACCCTCAACAGCAGCCCCCACCCCTCAGCAGAGCTCTCTGACAGCTACCCACCATTAGGCTCCAGAGTGAACGGCTCCCCGAGGCCAGTTTCCTGCAGGTCGCGGGGTTCATCTGCACGGAACGCCGGCTGCCATGGGGCGGCAAGATGGGGAACGAATAATAATATTAAAATAATTACTTAAAAGGATAAGAAAGAAAAAAAAAAAAGGCTTTGATCAACACCACCACCCCCTGCCCCCTCCCCCCCGCCCCGGGGCTCCCAGGGGCCTCTGCGCCAGCCCTGCAGGCCAGCCCCCCCCCCCGGATTTCCCCATTTTGCCCCTTTTTTGCCTTAAATAACCTCCCTCAGCGCCTCACAGAGGCCCCAAGGGCTCTACCCACCCCACAGCCCCGCCACCCCCTGGGGGGGGGGGGACCCTGGGGGGTCCCCAGAAGGGTTTTAGGGGGGGTTGGTACCCTAACCCCGTTCCGGCAGGTGGGGAAACTGAGGCAGGATGGGGAAACCCGGCTGTGAACAGAGATGGGGGAACCCTGGGCCCCAACACCACGTGGGGGGGGGGGGGGGAGGAAAAGCAGGGGGGTGCAGAGGGGTGGGGGCCCCCCAGGCTGCACCCCAGAGCGGGGCCCTGCCACGCGTCAGCGCCGGCTGCTTTCGCTTTCCCCCGCTGTGGCGGGGGGGCACGCCCAGACCCCCCCCCTGCCCAAAGATGAAGCCTTAACGTGGCCCCCCCAAACTCCCCCAAAGGCTCTCTCAACAGCAGGGCCACCCCAAAACCACCTGAAACAGAGACACAAGAGAGCACCCACATATTGGGGGGGGGGGGGGCAGGATCCCAGACACCCCCATCCTGTCCCATAAAAGAAGCGGGGTTGGGGGTACCCCTTCTTACAGCCTTGGCTGGACCCCCTCCCTCCCTGCACCCCCAAAACCCCACCAGGGTTCTGCCATGCTCACCCCCATCCTGGGGACCCCCACCCCAAGATTCCCAGGCAACATCACTGACACCACCACCCCCCCCCACGGGTGGAGGGAGTTTATCCCAGTCTCTGCAGGACAGCCCCGTGGGACCCCAAAAGCACCAGGAGAGGCAAACCCAGGACCCCCCCAAAACATCACTGCAGGACCTTCAAAATCAGAGGCACCCCCAAGGTGGGCACCAAATGTCACCCCCTCAGAGCCCCCCCATCGCTAGTGGCACAGAAACTCTGCAAAATGACATTTTTTTCTTAATTCTGGGCCTGATTTAAATGTCACCAATGCTGGCAGAGCCCGGCTTCACCTCTCCCTCCTGCTTTGAACCCCAAATAGTTCAGAACCATCAATATTTCACCCCAAATAGTCCTGAACCATCAATATTTCACCCCAAATAATTCAAAACCATCGATATTTCACCCCAAATAGTTCAGAACCATCAATATTTCACCCCAAATAGTTCAAAACCATCAATATTTCACCCCAAATAGTTCAAAACCATCGATATTTCACCCCAAATAATTCAAAACCATCGATATTTCACCCCAAATAGTTCAGAACCATCGATATTTCACCCCAAATAATTCAAAACCATCGATATTTCACCCCAAATAGTTCAGAACCATCGATATTTCACCCCAAATAGTTCAGAACCATCAATATTTCACCCCAAATATTTCCGAGCCGATCCCGGCTGCCCTGGCACAGGATTTTGGGCATCACATCAACCTCAGACCCTGCATCCGCTGCCTCCAGGGCTGCCTTGGGACAAGATAATCCCGTTATCACCTGATTCCGCTGGAGCCACCAGTGTGTCCCCAGCCAGAGCCACCACCACAGCCATGTCCCCACTCCCGGTCGGTGACATCGCTCCTGGAGTTCTGGCTCTGCAGGGGTTAAAGCCACGTGGGGCACAACCAAGAAGAGAAAATTCCCATAAACCTAAAAGTGCCATTTATTTAATATTTACGTCCCCATGATGAAAATACCAAGTTTAAAAAATAATAAATCCTCCGTGTGCTTTTTCCACCTCCAAACCAGCACCAAAACTGACCCAAATTACCCCAAATCCTTACAAACTGTCCTCATTCCCCATCTCCCACTTAAATTAAGATGCAAAGCACATAACGAGGAGTGGCCCCGCTGTTCTGGGGGGCTCTGTGAGCCAGCAAGCACAGACACCCCCCCCCCAAATCTGGGGTCTCCCCCCCCCCAGGTTTGCACTGGGGGGACACAGCTGCCCCCAGTGCTTGGTTTGAGGGGGGGGCAGAACTTCCATCCTTTGCTGGGGAAGGGGAAAAGGGGGGGCTGAGGGATTTGGGGTTACCAAGTTATGGTACTTGGTTTTGGGGCTGTGACAGTGGGACACGAGCGCAGAGGGGACAGCAGCTGCCAGCCCAACAGGGCACAAAAAAGAGCCCCAAAAGAAGGAAAATACACCAAAAATATCTCACCAAGCTTCCAAAAAAATCGTATGTGGGGGACAATGAGGTGACAGCGGGTGACAGCCCACTCCTGAGCAGGAGGGGATGGCATGGGGAGGGAGCACCAGTCACGGTCAGGCCGAGGTGGCCTTTGGAAACCCCCGTGGCCTGGGGACACCAGGGGTCTGGCTGTGGGGTTCACCCCCTCCCTGGTGCTGACCCAGCCTGGGCACCCCACACCTCCTGGCCAAGGGGAGTGGGGGACTCCGGGGGGGAGCCCTGGGGCAGTGGGAGGGGGGAAACCTGCAGCCTGGAGGGCTTCACCCTTCCCCATCCCCAGGAGGTGGCGGGGTCAGGGGGGGACCCCACTCGGGGGTGACCCCCGCTCTTCCCTGGCCATGGTGGATAATGGAGCTGGGGAAGGACAAACCTTGGCTGGCTGGGGAGCCACGGTCCCAGAGCCACAGTCCTGGGGAGCCACTCATGCCCCCCCCTACAGCTCCCACCCCATTCCCTCCCGCTGTGAGCCCCAAGATCTCAGCCCCCCAAGACCCATCACTAAATACAGAGGCAGCATGTGACAAGCCCAGGCTTTAAAACCACCATTTAAAAAGAAAATTCAAATCTCCTCCCCCCCCAGAGGGGCCAGGAGGGAGCTCACAGCCATAAATCCCCCCCAGCCCCACCGTGTCCCCAGCACTGTGACACTCCTTTAGGGAGGGACACCCCACAGAGGGCATTTCTCCATTCCTGGTGACCCCACTGATTCTTCTACCCCGAGCCCACATGAAAAACCAGGGGAGGCAAAGCTGTGCCACCCCTCGTCCCCATCCTGTCACCGTCACACACACACACAAGCGTGCACACACACCATTATTTTCTTTTTTTTTTTTTTTAACCCAAGTGAACATGTTTCCAAAAAAAAAAACAAAACCCAAACAAAAAACCCCAAACAAAACAAAACAAAAAAAAAAAGAGAAAAATTAACATAAGCAGCCCCACAATTCCCAAGTGTCAGGAGCTCCAGAGCTGGAGCAGAGGCCTGGAGCACCCCCACATCAAACCAACCCCACTTCAGCTGGGGGGGGGTGGCCTGTCAAGATGCTTCCGATGGGACGGTGCTTCACCGCTGGGCTGGGGGGGCGAGAAGGGGCTGGGGGGAGGAGGAGGAGGAGGAAGGGCAGTTCAGTCGTGTACTGCAGGAGAGGAAATGGTGAGCGAGGCAGATGCAGTGACACCAGGCGGGCGGGTGGCCCTCACACGGCAGCGCGGGTGGGCGTGCTGGGCTGGTTCAGCCGCAGCGTTTTGCAGAGCCAGCCGGCGAAATCCACCTCCTCCACCTCGGAGCGTTTGATGAAGGTGTGACTCTGGATGGGAAGGGAAAAACAGGGTTAGAGGAGCATCGTCACCTGCTCCCCAGCTCCCAAAACCTCAGCCCCAGCAGAGCCCGGAGAGGTGAGATGATCCTGGTGAGACAGCTCAGGCTGCTCATGATTTTTGAGAAGATATTTGTTCTTTGCAGCCCTGTGGTGGGGATTTTTAATCCCCAATGGCCACACAGGCCCAGGAGCAAGGAAGATTTAAAGGAGAGCAAAGCCTGCACAACCCCTGCCTGCGAGCGCCCGTGGTCCTCACTTGTCCCTGGATGGCAGTCCCTGCTCCCCCGGGGGCTGAAGGTGATGGAGACAAGGACAGGACAAGCTTTGCACAAAGACACAGGCCACTTCTCCACGCAGGAGCATCCAGACAGAGCTCAGGGGCTCAGAAAGACGCCAAGGAGGAAAGCCAAGGTCAATGTGGTTAAACTGGGCTGATGGAATGGTTTGGGTGTGAAGGGACCACAAAGCTCATCTCGTCCCAACCCCCTGCCATGGCAGGGACACCTCCCACCAGCCCAGGTTGCTCCAAGCCCCATCCAACCTGGCCTGGAACACTGCCAGGGAGGGGGCAGCCACAGCTTCTCTGGGCACCCTGGGCCAGTGTCTCACCACCCTCACAGCCAACAATTTCTGCCTAATATCTCATCTCAATCTCCCCTCTTTCAGTTTAAAACCACTGCCCCTCGTCCTATCACCACACTCCTGATAAACCACCCCTCCCCAGATTTCCTGTAGGCCCCCTTGAAGTATCAGAGGCTGCTCTGAGGTCTCCCTGGAGCCTTCTCTCCTCCAGGCTGAACAACCCCAACCCCCCCAGCCTGTCTCCATAGCAGAGGAGCTCCAGCCCTCAGATCATCTCCATGGCACAACCAGGTCCACGTCTTTCTTCTGCTGTGGACCTCAGAGCTGGAGACAGCACTCCAGGAGGAGAAGCCCCTCCCTCAACCTGCTGGCCACCCTTTAGGAGCACACATTACCAGCTCATATTCAGCTCATCTATTCATCTGCCTAGCTCAGGAGGCAAAGGTTTGTCCCAGGCACCTCCGCAGACAGGTGGTTCCCATCCTGGGCTCCACATGGGTTAGATACCATCATCACTGCCTTTGAATCAAAGGTGAGTGAGTCACTCCCTCTCCCAGGCTCCATTTGGCTCCTCTGAAGCTCAACCTGGGAGTTTCCAGCCTTTTGAGCAAGAGAAGCACAGAGGGAAGGGGCAGCAGTTTGCAGATCTGGTGCCACCCCACTGCAGAAAGAAAATTGCTCTCCCCACTTACCATCAGCATCTTCAGATCTGCCCGTTCTGCTGGATTTTTAATTAAGCTGAAATGAGAAGAACAAGAGAGCAGAAAACCAACGCTTGAGACATTTCTTGTGGGAAACCAGGTTATCTGGCTGGAGAGGTCTCCAGCTTCACCAAAAAGCCACTTTGGTCTCCTGGCTGCTTTCCCCAGGAGCCTGGCAGGATGGAAATGGCTCAGAAAGTATCATCTCCCACAGCCCAGCTCCTAGGGAGAGCAGCAGCACCCATCTAGGATAGACTGTGTGGATGAATTGCACCCTGGAAATGGAGAAAAGGACCCAACACTTGGCTGGGATTAGTGATTTGCTGTCATGTCCCACCTCTGTGATTTAATGGGAGCTGCAGCAGCACCTTCAGGTGTGTTCCCACCCCATGTCAGAAGGTTTGGACATCGATGGTGTGTGCACGCCTGGTGCCTGCGCGGTGACTCACAGCCCCAGCAATCTGCTCCACCATCCCCCTTGCCAGGCTCATATTTAGAAGGTGCTGGGATACTGCTAAGCATCACCACAAATAAACTGCTTTTATTCCAACCCTTCCTAAGGCAGGAGTTCCCAGCACAACGCAGGATCACACTGCAGCCAGGGAGAGATCACCTTCTAGAGAGAATTGCATTAGGCTGAATATTTTGGGTGGAACAGCAGCCTGTAGAGCTGTCAGGGTGTACATACAGGCCTCCAGGTGTAATCCTTACCATTTATTTACAAACTCCTGGAAATCTTGCGTGAAAACACCGTTCGGCAGCTTGGGAGGTGGCTGCAGAGAAAAGGAGAAGGGTTTTCTGCATCACTGTGTGTTAAAAAACCAGAGTGTCACCTACAGCCTTTCATGTGCTGCAGAAAAGCTGTGCTCGACAGCTGTCCTCCTCCTCCGAGCTGCCCAGGGAACTGCTCACTGCCATTTCTTGCCCTGGCAGCAAACTGCTGCCCCAGCACACTGTGCAGCTGAGGGGACCCCCACGCTGAACCCCTGCCAAAGCTGGGAAACCAAAACTGCAGCATCGCAATTCTGGATCCAACCTCGTAAATCCCAGCTCTGGCAACGCCTACAGCGGACAAAGCCCATCCAGAAATGATAACTGGGGGGGAACTCCTATCACCTCGAAAGGGGTGGTGGGATGGACTCTGCCTTGCAAGGCTGGTAGGACATTTCAGCCTGGGATTTTTAGCACTGGTTATCCTCAAAGGGCTTCATCTGAGAAAAGCATCTGCGCAGAGGGAGCGTTCATCCTTGGCTGATCTAGGGAGGAGCATGTTTGAAATGTCCAGTTGTGAAAGGAGCAGATTTTTACAGCCAAGACCTGTCCTCACTACTCTCCTCCTTCAAGGGTTATTACGAATTTTCCCCTGCAGAACCTTATTCCAAAACCAGAGATGCTTTTGTGATACAAAGAGATGGGGAGGAGCAGACATCAGCACACCTCAGAGGGGCTCTCTATCAAAGAGACCCTGTTCAAGCAAAGTTTCAGAGCCCACCCTGACTCACAGAGTGGACACAACACTGTGGTACCTCAGGGAAGCCCCAGCAGAGCTGACAGTAAAGAAATACCCACCTCATTAACTATATAATCCAGCAGTTCAAAGATGGCCATCGCAGGCCGGCTGTCCATCCCGTGGCCTGCGTGGTTAAGATGACAAAAACAGTGGTGAGAGGCTGGTCAGAGCCAGCAAAGGGCCTCATTTTGTGTGAAAAGCACACAGGCTGGGGGACTTCTGCTGGGAGAGGCAGAGGCAACCCACTGGGGAACTGACACACAGTGAAAAAAATAACAGAGAAAACCAGAAGGCATCCTGAAATTTCAGAATTCCTTCAGTGTGCCTGTAGTCCAGATTTATTTCCTAGCTCAGAGCATTTGGAGAGTACCAGCCCATCTGCTGTGGCAGCCTGGCAGCGCTTCTAGAGCCTTCTGCTTCCAAGCAAATGGCTCAAGCAGAGCCTCCTTCAAACCCCCGTGTCCATTTGGTATTTCTAAGAGAGCTCCCAGCAAAGCTCTTCTCAAAAAGCTGCCTCTAGCTTGAAAGGAACCTCCTGGCAGCACGGGCAAAGCCTGAGGAGTGACAGGGGCTGTGACAGTGTCCCTCAAAGCATCTCCTCCAAGAGGTCTGCATCCCGACAGCCTGGGGTGTGAGACACACGGGGTGCTTTGTGTGGCTTGAGCTTTCTCATGGGACACAGCAGGGTTTAAAGGCAGATAAACTGAGCTCTTCAAAAATCTTAATAGACCCTGAGAGCAATCTCCTCACCTCCCCGTGCCAGACCAGACTGCTGCCTGTGCTCATTAGGATTTACAAACCTCTGCAGGAGAGTGGATTCGCTGGAGCATCGACGTGACTCTGCCTGCTCTGGAGAGAAGGGCGCCCCTAGAAACACTCAGACCCCGCCACAACCTCATCCACGATGGCCTTTGGCTAACCCAGCCATACCCAACCCCTTCTCCCCCACGTCTGCGTGTTGTTTCCGATGCATACGACAGCCCCTACCACTGATGGGGCGTCCTGGGGGCCTGGCCCGCGGCGAGATGCTGTGAGACTCTCCCTCGGCCCCGTCCACCACAGGACGGCCAAATATTGCTTCCAGTTCCTTGGAGTCTGGCGGGGGGATTGGGTACCTTCCGATAGACAGCTCCACTAACGACAGACCCATGCTCCAGATGTCGGACTGGACCGAGTAGTGGGTGCCCTGTAACCGCTCGGGCTGGAAGGAAAGACCACAGAAACACAATATCAATATGTAAAGGCATAAATATCACTCACTGAAATGAAATAGATGAGACTTGATATCCTGATGGCCTCTCCAGCTCAGCTCTCCACCCCTCCAGGGAAAGGACTGGCCCAAAGGGGTCACGTCCAAACGGGACATGAAGGATCATGTGCAAACATAAAGCACTTGTGTGCATCTAATCAACAGCTATGGCTGAGCAGCATTTACAGCTGCTGATACTTCGAGTCCAGAGTCCACAGGAGGAATCTGTGACTCCATATGCTGAGATCTAATGAACTCAATTTATTAATGATTTTTTTTCCCCCCCTGCTCATTCCTGTTCATACTCAAGAGGAATTTCAAGAGTAGAAAATCCACTCTAGGCTCTTCCCATCCAAAGAAAAATAAATAAATCAATGCAAGTCACCCATACTGGCAGCTTTGAGTCAGCTGGGCAGAGCCAGTGGCTGAGTGCAAAGGAGATATTATTTTTAAATAGCCACTGTCTAACTATAACTGTACTTGAATAACCATTCCCAAAATACGAGAGCAGCTCCGGCCGAAGCACGGCAGTGTCTGGTGGCTTCCCCTGATCACCCACCACTCCTTCCCAGCCACGAGCACACGTGGTGCAGGGACAAGACCCCCACCTACCCTCTGCCTTCAGCCCCTGGGGACAGAGCCAGCCAGGAGGGAGCTGTGTTGTTACACATTACCTGCAGGGCAGCTAACACCAATGATGCTTCTTGTTTAAAGGAGAGGCACAATCAGCTCTTCCTGCAGTTCACTCTCACTGCCTCCAGTTTGGCTTTCATTTCCCATTAGCCTGTACCAAACCCCAGCTGCACTAAACTGGTTTTGCTCCATTTTGACAGTGAGCACACATGGCCAAAGCAGCAGAGGAGACACACGTACACATCCACATCCTCTCCATGCTCAGTTATTTGCACAGAGCTTTGCATACAGGAAAAGAAGGTTTTGAAGCCACAAACACTCGCTAAAATAAAATATGGAAGTATATATAGGATCCAAAACATCTTTCCCTGCAAGTCTCTGCACTTCCACGTGCACCACTGCTAGCTGGGCACAGGATGGAGCCAACAGGACATCGACTCCTCGAGAGGATGAGGAGGTGTCTGCATCTCCAGCACAGGACAGTGCCTCAAAGCACTGGGCTCACCCCTGCTGTGAACCAGGAATGGGACAGTCTGGGTGAGGATGGAAACACAGAGCAAAACTGTGAGCAAATCACACACTGATTGTGCAAGAGCAGAGCTGAACCCAAACTGTAAAAAAAAAAAAACAAAAAAAAAAAACCAAAAAAACCCCCAAAAACCAAACCAAACAACCCAGGTGAAAAGTTGAAAGGAACTTACAGACATGTAGGACCGAGTTCCCACAAAAGAGTTTGCCATGGAGTCAATGAGCTGACCGCTGACCCCAAAATCACACAGCTTAATCTCTCCTCGAGAATTAACCAGGATGTTGGAAGGCTTCACATCTGACAAGAGCAAGAGAGACGAGCGTAAACGTGACTCTAGGTACAACACAGGGCTCTTGTGCCACAGGCAGTTATTTTGAGGTTCCTCCTCTCACCTCTGTGCATGATTTGGTGCTTCTCTCTCAGATATGCCAAGCCTCTCAGGACCTAGAAGGAAACCAAAGACAGGATGAGATCAGAGCAGGGAAGTGCTTTCCCCCTGGTAAGGCACATTGCATAAACTCCGGGTGCTGCCACACTGCAGCTGGGCAAGGAAAGCTGCCCCATAGTGTCCATGTGTCTCAGGGGTGGCAATTTATCACCAAGTCAATCACAGATCTTGGGTTAATCGCCTGAGAAAGCTTCTCCCAAACCTTCTCCAGGAGAAGCCAATGCCCACTGGTGCAGCACAAGGGGTCAGAGCAATGGAAAGTGGTTGGGAATATGCTTTCCCCCTGTCCTCTAACACACCCTGCTGCCTCTTGCCCTAGGACAGGATAGGAAAGCACATATGGGGAAACAAAGAAAGCTTCCTCAGGCAACACAAGAGTTATTCCCAAATCATCCCCAGCAAATCCTTTCTGGAAGGCTGAAGAGCCACCGTAACTCACCGCTATACTGACTTTCCCCAGGATCTCCTCAGGAATTCTTTTGGCTTCTTTCAACACTTGATCCAAAGAGCCACCATCCTAAAATAAAGAACATTGAAATGACCAACACACCAACCCCCAGCAGGAAAACAGAGCAGCTGGCTGTACAGGTAAGCAGTATATGAGCAGCACACAGCATCCCAGCTCAGCCCTCTGCAATGACCCAGCATGGAGCACACTCCTCATAGCAAAAGAAAAATAATAAAAAAAAAGAGATATCTGGTCATCAGAGCTCAAGCTTCTCACTGAAAACTATTTTAATGCTATCTTCTATCAGCTCTACTTCTTGCTCTTAGTCCTTAGCTTCCTTCCCCTGCAAAGCTGATGCTGTCAGCACTGATCCAGAGGAGTGACAATGCTGTTCTCCACCAGAGACACCAGAAAACGTGCACCATGCTTCACGGCAAGCCCTGTAGAGCAGTGAGTTTACAACACTTCCGTTTGGCCACCCCCCAAACCTCTGTTTCCGCTTCCCAAGAGTCGTTTCGATGCCTAAACAGGAACGCGTGGCTCCTACCAGGAGCACAGTGGCCTCACTGCAGCCAGAGCAAGGGTGGCTGCCAGCACCCTGCCCCATTTCCCCTGCAATTCCAAGTGTCGGGGAGATGCAATTCAGAACGAGGGAGCAGCAGTTTGCAGAGGAGGAACTGGGACTCACCATGTGCTCCATGCAGATGGAGATCTCTCCGTCGCTGTAGAAGGCTCCATAGAAACCCACGATATATGGGGAATTACACTCGTGCAGCACCTGCAGCTCTCGGATAATCTGATTCCTGATGGCCGGTTTGATTTCTAAATGAATCAGCTGCCAAGAAAGAAACAAATATTCAAGGTGTCACACCTGGGAAAAAAAAAAAACCAAAACAACTTACAGGAACCACATGAGCAAGTCCTGAGCATTGGAATGAACCAAAAAAACATCAAGGGAAGCTCTGCTTTGGCAAAGGCTTTTTATGATTTGCAGACTGAGGTTAAGGATGAAGGGAGAGGCAGAGCCCTGCGCAGGCTGTCGGCGACTGAAGAAAGATTGCATGGGATACAGAGCAGAAAGACAAGTCAGAAGTTTGATGCAGATCTGACTCAGCAAAGGGGAAAATTTTCACAAGTTCTGTAGGTGTTGTAAGAAGAGGTGCTCTGGTATCAAGGAAACCACAGAAAGTAAAAAAAAAAAAAACCAAACCCATGAAGATTATGCATATGAAAAAGCAGTTGCTTTATTCTGTGGGCTCCACATAGTCAGTTAACACAGGTGTGGGTAGGGGAGCCAAAGGCAGGTCAGAAAAAAAAAGCTGCTGTTACTGGAAGCTCGAGGACACCCAACCCCAGGGCGTCTGTCTGTCTGTCCCCCAGACCTACAAAGAGAGGTCTCTGCAGGAAGGACAGCAGTGCTGCAGCCTGCCTTCGCTTCAGCTTCCAAACACAGTGCTCCCTACAACCTCAAAAGCACCCAGTGACACCCAACACTCCCAAATCAAACACCCTGGAAGACTCCCAGAGCTCAGCTCCGAGTGGAGCCATCTAGAGAAGCAGATCTGCTGACCAGACCCACTAAAGCATCCCAACAGCAGGTGGGACCAGAGACATTCAAGGAAGCCATCCTACAGACGTGGCTGCGTGGTTCTCCCCAAGCACTGACTTCTCCAAGAGGCAGACAAAGCATCTCCTAGGTTTTTTTTTTCCTATTACAGGGCACCACAGCAGATGTTGCCCATAAGCCCACGTCTGAGAGGAACCACTGCCACAGCTGCTTGGAACTACCTTGGGGACGTGTTAAAAGGGTGGTGAGGGGTGAGGAATGTGTGTTTGCCAAACCCATCCCTCCACCTGCAGCTTCCAGTCCTCCTTAGCCATGACCTCAGATCCTCAAGAGATCCCTTTCCTACTGCTTTAATCCAGTTCAGCTGAGTTCATTAAAAAAAAGCTTCACTGGAAAAAAATAAACTTATGTTTTCACCCAGGGACCTGTCACAGAGAGCAGGGCCTCTCCCAGGGGAGGACCCAGAGACAGGCAGAGCAGCTTGGAGATGAAGCAGGAGAGGCTCCACCTAAAACCTAGCTGAGGGCAGCCAGGACCTTGGTCCCAACCCCAGCAAGGTGGGGAGGGTGCAGATGGGTCACTGCAGAGAGATCCCGACCAAAGCCACTGGCCCAGGTCACCCAGAGAAGCTGTGGCTGCCCCCTCCCTGGCAGTGTTCCAGGCCAGGCTGGATGGGGCTTGGAGCAACCTGGGCTGGTGGGTGGTGTCCCTGCCATGGCAGGGGGGTTGGAACCAGATGAGCTTTAACTGTCCCTTCCCACCCAAACCATTCTGTGATTCTATGAAAGCCACCTCTCCCAGAGCCAGGGCGAGTGTCGGATGCTCTCCATCACGACGCCACAGCCCACTCTTCCCGCTTCCCTCGTTACCTTCCGTGCCATAACGAGCCCTGAGGGTTTATGCTGCACTTTGGTGACCACCCCGCCATTGCCAGCCCCCAATTCGGAGATTCTCTCAAAGTCATCGTCCTTCAACTCGCCAACTTTGGCTTTCTGTGTGAGGAAAGCTTCCAGGCGCTTCTTCTGCTGCTCATCCAGCTCCAGCTCCTCAAGCTTCTTCTGAAGGTCCACCAGATTCGCCCTGGAGAGGGAAGAGGAGACAGGAGGGATGGTCAGGGGACTCTGAGGGCAGCACCAGATAAAGAGGGTTGTTTTTTTAGGGAAGCAGAGGGAAATAACTGGAAACTGTTGCTTGACACATTCTCAGCCCCTGATATAGCAGCGAGACTAAAGCAAAGCTCTGGAGAGAGGCAGAGCTCAGCTCTGGTGCTGACAGGGACACATGGACAGACAGACCCGTGGTGTAGTGTCTGCCCAACACACACATCTCTGAAGAGGAGCTTTAGTGTCGTCAGCTGTTTTGGGAAAGCCAAGGAGTAGGGAAAATCCTCCAGCCCCTAACGAGGCAGCACAGCTCAGCCTGGAGAGAACAGCAGCACCAACCTCTCCCTCCCAGCACAGGAAGCCAAGCTTGGGTTTCGCTGCGAAACACGAGAAGGGCTTTCCAGGGTGTCCAGCAGCCCCCTGCTCCATTACTCCCCACCACCACCCCCCAAACTCACCGCTCCCAAGCACAAAGGGGTGTCTGTGCTCCCCCAGCACCTGCTGCCGAGCTCCAGCTGCTCTCTCCCATTTGCTGCCCACCCCCAACTTAAGGCAATGGTTCTGTGAGGGTCTCTCTCCCCTTTCACCCAGCACTCCCATGCGATGCTCTGCCCCCCCCCAGGGCTGTCCCCCCTCTCCACCAGCCTTCACCCCACAAATCCTGCCTTCCGAGCCCTGATTACTGCCCCAAATACCCCCCAAGTCTAGGTCCCCAGCCCAACCCAGGCCTGGTCCCCACACACCCCAGCTGCCCCCAGACCTTCCCCCAGCCTCTTCTGCCTGCCCTGCCACACCCCAGCCAGCCTGGGGATCACACCAGCTTCCAGCCCCCCCAGCCCCTGCGCTCCTAACCCCCAACCTGCCCCCCCTCATCTCCACCCCGGCCCCTTACACACCCCAGTCACCCCCAGGCTAGGCCCAGCCCGCCCCCAGCCCTGGCCTACCCCAGCTTCCCCAGCCCTGGCCTGCCTCGTTCCCCCCAGCCCCGGCCTGGCCCCCCAGCCCCAGTGCCCACCCTGCCCCAGTCCGCTCAGCTCCCCCCGGCCTGGTGCCAGCCTCTCCCGGACCCCCCAGGCCTGCCCTGGACCCCAGACGCAGTGCTCGGCCTGTTCCAGCGCCCCAGGCCCGGTGTCCGGCCTGCCCCGGTCCCCCCAGACTCCCCAGGCCCGGTGCCTGCCCTGCCCCGGCCCCCCCAGACCCGGGCCCCCCCCGCCGCGGCGCAGCCTGGGCGGGCCCCGCCGCCACTCACTCACTCGGCGGAGCCGTCGGGGCTCGGCCCCTCGGCGGCGCTGGGGGCGATGTTGAGGGCCGGCAGCACCGGCTTCCTCTTGGCCGGCATGGCCGGGCCGGGCCGCGCCTGCGGGGCCTAGCGGGGGCGCGGCCGCGCGGCGCGGGGGCGCGCGGGGGCGGGGCCTACGAGGGGGCGGGGGCCGCGCGGGGCCTATGGGGGGGCGCGGCCGCATGGCGCGGGAACGCGCGCGAGGGGCGGGGCCTGGGGAGGCGGGAGGGGCCAGAAGGGGCGGGGCCTGGGAGCCGCGGGGAGGGGGCGGGGCTGTGAGGTCTCGCGAGAGCTGGCGGAGGCGGAGGGCGGGAGGAGGCGGCCGCCATGGCGGCGGAGGCGGGGCTGGGCCTGCGGGGACACCGGGCCGCCGCCGGCGGTGCTGAGGGAGCGAGCACTAATTGCCTTGTCTGTAATTAGCGACCCCAGCAGCAGCAGGAACGCCCCCCCCGGGCTTGCGCTGCCCTCCCGCCTCCCCGCCGCGGGCCCCGAGGGAACATGGCGCCGGGCGGGCCGCTGCCCTTTGCTCGGTTCCAGGGGCTCCCGTCTCCGCGCGGGGCCATAAACCAGGGAGTGTCAGCCCAGCGCCGCACCGGCCTGCACCGGGCAGAGGGCGTCGAGCGGCAGATAACGGGATGCGCCCTTGTCCCCGCGCCACGCCTGGGTCACCGTCCCCTCACCGAGTCACAGAACGTCAGGGACTGGAGGGGACCTCAAAAGCTCACCCAGTCCAACCCCCTGCCAGAGCAGGAACCCCTCGGTCAGGTCACACAGGAACACATCCAGGGGGTTTGAATGTCTCCAGAGAAGGAGACTCCACACCCTCTCTGGGCAGCCTGTGCCAGTGCTCTGTCACCCTCCCTGGGAAGAAGTTCTTCCTCATATTTATGTGGAACCTCCTATGTTCCAGCTTGCACCCGTTGCCCCTTGTCCTGTCATTGGATGTCACTGAGAAGAGCCTGGCTCCATCCCCATGACACTCACCCTTTACATATTTATAGACATTAATGAGGTCAGCCCTCAGTCTCCTCCCAGCTAAAGAGACCCAGCTCCCTCGGCCTTTCCTCAGAAGGGAGATGTTCCACTCCCTCCATCACCTTTGTGGCTCTGCGCTGGACTCTCTCCAGCAGTTCCCTGTCCTTCTTGAACTGGGGGGCCCAGAACTGGACACAATATTCCAGATGTGGCCTCACCAGGGCAGAGTAGAGGGGAAGGAGAACCTCTCTCGACCTACTGACCACCCCCCTTCTAACACACCCCAGGAGCCATTGGCCTTCTTGGCCACCAGGGCACATTGCTGGCTCATGGTCACCCTGCTGCCCACCAGGACCCCCAGGTCCCTTTCCCCTACACTGCTCTCCAACAGCTCAGTCCCCAACTGACACTGGCACATGGGGCTGTTCTTACCCAGATGCAGGACTCTACACTTGCCCTTGTTGTATTTCATTACATTTCTCTCCACCCAACTCTCCAGCCTGTCCAGGTCTCTCTGGATGGCAGCACAGCCTTCTGGTGTGTCAGCCACTCCTCCCAGTTTGGTGTCACCAGCCAACGTGCCGACAGAGCACTCTATTCCCTCATCCAAGTCATTGATGAATATATTGAATAACAGTGGTCCCAGTACCAGCAGGGGGATCCCAGGGGATCAGTTGGGGAGGGTGACATGGGTGACACTGGGCTGACACCTTCACCACAGGGTGATGGGGAGCGATGAACACAGCACCCAACAATCCACAGCGTGTTCGACCCCCAAAGAGCCACGGGGGGGAAACTGAGGCACGGAGGGTGCAGGCAGCCCCTCCAGCAGGCAGCAGAACCCAGGTGGCCAGGCCAGCCCTGGACCAAGGGTTGTGGTGGAGGAAGCCATAAGTGGTAAAGTCCAAGTCAACGTCTTCTCCGGATGTTGCTCCCAACACCTATAAAATGTGATTAACACTGACATGCTTGTCTGAAAAAAAAAGGGAAATCACCCTCAAAAATAGGTGAAAGTTCAGGGCCAGCGGCAGTGTTTGGACTTCGGTCACCATCCCCAGGCCCCTCCTGCCCAGGAGGACAAAAACATTTGGCTAATGAGTGACGGCGCAGAGCGGGTCCATCCCCGGGGCGGCCCTGTCATCGCTCACTGCTGTCCCCAATCAGGGACAGGAGATTTTGCAATCTGGGACGTTATTGCTGTGCAGTTGGAATTTAAACTTTGCCACTTGGGTCAGGGCGCTACGGAGAAGGAGGTGACCAGGCTCGGTGGCCGCCCTACTCCCTGCTCACCGACGGGGTTGAGAAGACAGGACGGATCTGTGGGAGTAGGATCCCACACAGGTATGTCCTCAGCTGATGGTGCTCAACGGGGTCCCTCTGATGGTCCCACGGGGCCATCGGGGCTTGCTGGAAGGGCTGAGGATGGAGGACAGGGTGTCCCTTGCCTGGGTTGACCAGTCAAACCTCATGGTGGTCACAACCATCCCCAACCCTGGCTTGAAGGACACTTGAGTCAGTGCTTAACAAGTTGGGAAGGTCATTTGGGTGATGGGTTGGGTGGAGTTGGTTGGGTACTTGGGTGGTGGGTTGGTTGATCACTCAGACAGTTGACTGCTCAGTCAGTTGGTCATTGGGTTGGTTACTTGGTCAGTTGGTCAGTTGGCCAACAGGTTGACTATTTTGTCTGTTTCTTGGTCGTTTCATTGATTTGGGTGGTCAACTGGTTGGTCAGTTGGTCAACTGGTTGGTTAGGTGGTTAGTTAGTTGGGTTGTCAGTTAGCTGTTAAGCCAGTTGGGCAACTGGTCAGTTGGCCCGTTGGTTTTCTGAGTCTGGGGTCTCAAGCAGTGCCTGGGGTGGCAGAGCCCAGCTGAGTCCCCTCCTTGGGGCTGGTCGGTGGCAGCAGTCTCCTCCCCCTCTGCTCACCACCCAAAATGATTAACCTGATCTTCCAGAGTGTCACACACATGGGCAGGGCGGGAGCTGACCCAGCCCTCGGGTCTGGGCACTCTGCTCCTGCACTTGGGGGGCACGGTGGGGTGGGGCAGCTGGGTGCCTGCGGGGAGCCCCTGGCCCTGCACTTCTCCTGGGGGGAAGTTTGAGCCACTGGAAGGAGGTGGGGGGGGCACTGCCTGAGCTCTCCCTCCCACACACATGCACGTAGGGCTTTGCCAGGTGTGCCCACATGTGCTCCCATACAGGTGCTGGGCACACGTGCATGTTCACACACACGTGTCTGCGTGGGCACACACGTGCACATTGCATGGTCATGTGGCTGCTCTGCATACAAGTGTGCCAGCGTGGCCACATGCACGTCCAGCTGTGGACACACGCAGTCACACGTATGCACACACATGTAGATACGCCTCCCCATGGTCCCCAAACATGCTCCCTGCTCCCTCTCACCAGCCCCACGATTCGGGGTGTCCCTGGGGCCGGGCAGCTTGGGGATGGGGGGAGGCAGGGGGACAATCATGGGGACTGGGTGACTTGGGGACCTGACCCTGCCACCACGCAGCCATGGCCTCTGGCGTGAGCAGCCTCGACAGCCTCGACCTGCTGGACCTCCTCTTCGACCGCCAGGACGGGATCCTCCGTGGCGTGGAGCTGGGGACACCGCCGGGCGCCTGGCACGAGGACAGGGTGAGTCCCCTGGGCAGGGGGGCCCATCCCCACCTCATCCCTGGGACCACCCCGCAGCACGGGCAGCTCCTGTGGGCGCTCTGGGGTGACAGACACCCTGGGGTGACATGTGCCTGTGTCCCCACAGTGTGCCCAGGACAGCGAGGACTTCCTCAGCTCCATCCTGGGCTCTGGGGACTCGGCGTCGGACTCGCCCAGCTGGTCCCCAGCCACCAGTGACAGCGGGGTCTCCGAGGACCCCCCCTCGGACCAGCTCGACAGCCCCCCCAGGTGCTGTGACGGGGGTCCCAGCGAGGTCCTGTACCCCTACGCCAACCCCTGCCGGGCTCTGCCCCTCCCAGGGGGGGCTGGGGTCCTGCACCCCGACGTCTCCATCGACCTGGGTGAGCCAGGGGGGAGAGACTGGGCAAAGCACCAGGCACTGGAGGGACTGGGGGGGACTGGGGACATGGGGCAGCTGGCGTCTCAGGGATAGTGAGGAAATTAGGGGAGCTGGGGAGATTGGGGAGAACTGGGAGGTCTGGAGGACTGGAGGGGAGCGGGGGGGAGAGCCTGGGAACTGGGGTGAACTGGGCAGACTGGCATTGGTGGGGCAGACTGGCAGAGAAGGGAGGTTTGGGGGGACTGGGGGTGCTGAGGTGGGCTGAGCAGCACTGGGTGTTCTGGGGGGGCTGGGGCAGGACAGTTTGGGGGGACAGAGTCCAGGGCCACTGGACTGGTAAGTGGCAGCAAGTCACCGTGGCTCTGGGGCATTGGCAGGGGTGAGGGTCCTGCACTGGGGACAGAGGGGGACGCAGGACAGCTGGCAGCCTCCGCTCTCTCCTCACCCAGACATGTGGCACCCCAGCTTCTTCCTGGAGGAGAGCCAGGACCTGCCCACTGTCTCCCCACCCGCGTCCTGCACCCTCACCGTCAAGGACCTGCTGCTCTCAGGCAGCTCTGATGCTGTGAGTCCCCATCCCTCCTTGTCCCCAGCCTTGTCCCTTCCTGGACCACGGTCCCCTCCCCATTCCTGTCCCCACACTTCTCCCCTTTCCCACACCACAATCCCATCCCTGTCCCTTCCTGCACCACGATCCCATCCTCATCCCCGCACCGTGATCCCCACCGAGGTCCCTCCTGGGGCCAGGCGTGGGGTGACCAGGACTGTCACCCACCGGTGGCCCCGCAGCAGCCACAGGTCCCCAGCTCCCTGCTGAGGCAGAGCCAGGGGCAGTTCCAGGAGCTGGTGCTGACGGAGGACGAGAAGAAGCTGCTGGCGAAGGAGGGGGTGTCCCTGCCCACGCAGCTGCCCCTCACCAAGGTGGGTCCCACTGTACCTGGGAAGGGGGTGGACTGGGGGGGGTCCCAACCCCAGTGGCCCTGACCCTCCCAGTCTCTCCCAGTACGAGGAGCGGGTGCTGAAGAAGATCCGGCGGAAGATCAGGAACAAGCAGTCGGCTCAGGAGAGCCGCAAGAAGAAGAAGGAGTACATCGACGGGCTGGAGAGCCGGTACGGCCCCCGGGCACGGCTGCCCACCAGCCCTGGGGCTCCTGGGGGGCTGGTGGGGGGCACACTGCTCCCTGCCAGCCCCCTCCTGCTGTCCCCCCCACCGACCTCGTCCCCCTCTCCCTGTCCCCCAGGATGTCAGCGTGCACAGCCCAGAACCAGGAGCTGCAGAGGAAAGTCCTGCACCTGGAGAAGCAGAACTCGTAGGTGTTCCTGGGGCAGGAGGGGGACAAGGCGGGTACAATGGGACTGGGACCTTCCCCCCGCCCCCTCAGCCAGACCTGCTGTGGGGCAGAAGGGGCTTGGAGGTGCTGATGGGCTCTCCCTGTCCCCAGGTCCCTCCTGGAGCAGCTGAAGAAGCTCCAGGCCCTCGTGGTACAGTCGAGCAACAAGGCAGCACAGACAGGAACCTGCATCGGGGTGTGTGGAGCCCCCAGAACCCCCATGGCCCCCTTGTGTGGAGGGAGGGAGGGACAGAGGGAGGCTCAGACCCACAGAGATGTGCTGGCAGGGGTGGATGGAAGGACGGATGGAAGGATGGACGTGTGCTAAGGCAGAGGGAGAGATGCTCCAGGATTGGGTGGATGGAGGAAGGGATGGAGGCACGTGAGGGTGGAGGGACAGATGGATGGAGGGGCGGAGAGATGGATGGATGGATGGATGGATGGATGGATGGATGGACGGATGGAGGGATGGATGGATGGATGGATGGAGGGATGGATGGAGGGATGGATGGAGGGATGGATGGATGGATGGAGGGATGGATGGAGGGATGGATGGAGGGATGGAGGGATGGAGGGATGGATGGAGGGATGGATGGATGGAGGGATGGATGGATGGATGGAAGGATGGATGGATGGAGGGATGGGATGGATGGAGGCTGCTGGGCAGAGACACATGCACCAGGAGGGATGGAGGGACGCAGTCCTGGTTCTGCCACCAGCCCCCTCTCTGGGGGCCACGTCCCAGAACCCAGTCCTTGCTCCGCCACTGTGCAGGCTGATGCCCCTCCTCTGCCCCCAGGTCCTGCTGCTCTCTTTCGCACTCATCGTCTTCCCCTCCATCAGCCCCTTCGCCCCCAACAAGGCCAAGGCGGACGGCGACTTCGGGCCCGTGCGAGGTGAGGGCTGCGCCAGGGCTGTGCCGGGAGCTCGGGGAACCGGAGCAGACCCTGACCCTCCTCCACCTTCAGTTTTCTCCAGGTCCCTGCACAACACAGCCGCCTCCCGCGTGGTTTACACACAGCCCCAGGCTGGGGACAAGAAGGCCCCGGAGCCACTGTGGCCAGAGCACCTGGGCAAAGCCCCCGAGACCCTGCACGAAGCCTTCAGTGGCCACACATTCACCCCACCCCCAGACAAAGTCACCCCCCATAATGGCACGCAGCCGCTTGCCTCGGAGGGGCCGAGCCATGGGGACGGGGACAGCACTGACACCGTGTCTGGGGGTGACACTGCACCGCCCCACGGCCTGGCATCGCTGGCGTGGACCAAGGCTGGCCACAGCAGGCCCACGGTGCTGGAGCCAGCTGAGGAGCTTTAAGGAGCACCCAGGGACCACGGGGGATGCCATGGGGTGGCTCAGCACCTCATCCCCTACGGGACAAGCCCTCGGGGTGGCCCCTCTAGGATCTGCCTCCAGGTGCAGGCGGGTGCCAGACCCGCTGGGCTTTGCTTCTATCTGGGAACTGGGAAGACCAGACCGGTTCCCATTTGCCTTACTGGGAGGGAAGGGGCTGCTCCTGCCCGCAGCAGGAGTTGTGGAAGGGACAGAGGGTCGCTCAGGATGGGGCCAAGGGGACCGGAGGGGCCCTGGACTGATTGGCTACTGATGTTGCAACTGGTTGGTTTTGTTCTTTTTATTTTTAAGCTTTATTTTCATCTCTAAATAAAAGGTATTTTGGAAAAAATGCACCTGCTTTAGGTTAACCTGGGGTGATCCACAAGGCTTCAAGGACCCTTGGTCGAGGGACACCTTGAGCCCAGCTGCCACAAGGCAATGGGGACACATGGCCAGACACACCTGGGGGCTGGCCTGGGAGCAGTGGGACAGCAGGAGGCAGAGGGGACAGCAGCAGGACTGGGACACACTCCTGCAGCTCCCAGCCCAGTGCTAGGTCAGCACCAGTCCCCTTCCACCCCACCAGGGACACCCCCCAGACCACCAGCACGTGCAGGACTGGCTCCACAGGCAGATCCCAGTGGCTCATCCCAGCCCCAGCATCACCTGAGATGGCACCAACTGCCCCTCGTGTCACTGCCCCCGCGTCCCTCTGCCCCTGTGGGGTGCACGGGGCACAGCCAGGCCCCACACCCTCTCCTCACAGAGCAGGGAGCAGACACTGGGTAGGTCTGAAGCAGGTAACCCCCTCCCCAAAGCGGTGGGTGCAGCCACCCTGACACACGTGATTCGAGTGTATTTAATACTTACATAAAAAAAGGGACAACGTTTCAGGGTATAAAAAAAAGTCGGTAGGAAAAGCGGCACGGACGAGTGTGGAGAGAGGGGAACAGTCTGGGTCAGGTGAGGAGAGGCTCCACCTTCAGCTTCTTCACCGCCGTCGGCCCCATGTCTGGGCTGGGACACTCCTGCTTCAGACTGTCACGGCGCTCCACCAGCGTGGTCCCAAGGTCAGGGGACAGCCCCCCCGTGCCGTTGTGCAGGGCGAGGGGCTCCTCCTTCAGCACCCCGGGGTCAAATCTGAAGAGCTGTTCGGGTCTGGTGAGCTCAGCGCTTTCCACCACCACCGGCCCCATCCACTCCGGGACCTCCAGCCCCAAGTGCTTCATCAGCTTCGTCATCACATCGTCGACGTAGGCGTGGATGCGCAGGTCGGCCTGTCTGTCCTGGGGTAACACACAGCGTTAGGGGACAAATGTCCCCTCCCAGGGAGCGCGTGGGGACGGGGCCTGGGGGATGGCTCAGCTGCAGGTGGGTTCCTGAGATGTCATCCCTGGTGGAACAGGACCTGACCCCAGCTACGACGCGGGCTGTGTCAGGGTGTGGGCAGGCAGGACAGCCCAGAGATGGGGACAGGGACACAGAGCCCAGCTAGTGAGCACCGGACAGAGTGGGACAGGGACAAGGGAGCTCTAATGACATCCTAGAAACCCCCCAGCTCTGGTTATTTGAAAGACTTCGGACAATTAGGGCACCAAACCCAGGGCTGAACATGAACTCCTCTGCCCCACGGCAGGGGTTACGTGTGTGCAGCGACTCACTGTAATTCCCCAGAGGATGCATCAGGCTCCAGGCTGAGTTTTTATTCCCCTCTTCAGATTTACCTCCCATTTCTAGGTGTTTATCAGGAGTTGCAGGTTTAAACCCTCCACCACGGCCTGTTCGCACGCTAAGCGAGGCCACCCTTCCATCTGGTCAGCTGGGAGGGGACAATGTGTGGGGACCAACGTGTGATGGGGCTGAAACAAGTGACAGGAGGGGACAGGAGCAGCATGGATGCTCTCACTCACGTGCTTGGTTGCTTGCAGGTTGACTATGACCAGCTTCCCTCCTCTCTTCTTCGTGATCAGCGGGAGGTTGCCGCTGGGTTTGATCTGCAGAGAGGTCCCCAGAGTGACAGAGAGATCAGCTTTCCTGCAGGGAGGAGACAAAACATCCAGGGCAGAGAAAAAGCCGTGGCTGCTTCTCCTCCCCTGCTCCGGTGTGGGCTCCACAACCCTCCCAGCCAGGCAGCAAAGCTGTGGCCAGAATTCGCAGTGGTTTCTCTCAGGAGAGGGCTGGGTGTTGCTGTGCTGTGGGTACAGCCACAGGGCTGCGAGGCACAAAACACAACAAAGCCAGGCAGGGGCAGCCCAAGGGCCACCGTGGCACAGGCAGAGCCTGGGCAGCCTCCTGGGGCACTCTGAGCTGCAGGGGTTGGTGGCTGCTGTGGTGTGAAGAGCCCAAGCGTGGTACCTGCAGGCTTCATCTGCCAGCGTGAGGTCACGGTCGGGCAGGGAATCTTCCCAGTCCAGAATGGTGTCTCTTAACTTCCCTCTAGAAAACACACACAGGGATCATGGCTTCTGTTACCCCAGGAGAGGGGACAGCGACCCAGATCCTGTCCCACCCTCCCTGGCCAAGAGACAAGCCGAGGGGACTCACTGGCAGGCAAGGGAAGGCACAGAATTCACTCACACGAGGGGTTTTGTACTGGTGCTGCAATGCCACCAAAGCCTCAGGAGTTTTGCAGTCCCAGCTCAGAGCTGGGATGCGCCTGTCACTCCCCAGTGTCAGAGCTGAGCCAGCAGAACTCTGCCCCATGGCCTGGAGCCCCTGGCTCTGCCTCACCGGCTCTGCAGCCGGTCTGGATGAGAAAAGCAACTGGGCTGGGCCCTGTAAGCCTGGGCGAGGAAGCACGAGGGGCACGTGGAGAGTGTCTGGATGCCAGATCACCTCAGGGTACCTCCACCTGCAGAGCTGGAAACACCATCTACGCTCCCCTCCTGAAGGCAAGCAGCAGCAGGGCAGTGCAGCAGCCATATGCTGCTGGAGGGGAAGGGGCTCTCCAGAGCTGCTACCCCACAGTGAGGGCGTTCTCCAGCATCCTCACCCTCTGCTCAGCTCCTGCTCCTCATCCTCTGCTCAGATTATCAGTGTGGGGAGACCCCTCCAGGAGTCCAATGGTCTAATGGTTAGGAATATGATGGGATAAAGGTTGGACTTGATGACCCTGGAGGTCCCTTCCAACCATAATGATTCTGTGATTCTATGAGGGAGACATGAGGGCTGGCTTCCTATCTGGGGCTTTGGAGATCTCCCCTACACCCCCTCCTTCTCCACCCGAACCAGAGGGACAAGTCTGTACCAGAGCCACGGGTCCCTGTCACCCCCTGTCCCCTCGGGAGCCCCCCCCAGTGTCCCAGCAGACGTACCGGCAGGCCCGCAGCCCCCGTGCTTTGGTGACGCTGCACAGTCTGCCCGTTGGCTTCAGCCCCATGCTGCCCACCACCGCGTCCCGCACGTACTGCCTGCAGGAGAGACTGCAGGTCAGGGCCCAACACGCAGGGAGGGGGCACCCACTGTGAAATGCACCCCCTCCCCCCAAAAAATGGGATGGAAAACCCAGCTTGGAGTGACCTCCTCTCCTCTTTCCTGCTGGCCACGAGGAGCAGGATTTGCTGAGGGCCTCCCAGGCAATCCCAGAATGTTCCTTTCCCACCATTTGACAGGATTTAGGCTTCAGATGGACAGATTTGTCCATGACTCCATGCAGAGACCAGCCCCATGGCATGAGGAGGGCATTCATCATTCCCCAGGGACAACAACAAAGCCCCCACCCTGCTGACACCCTCCCTGGTCACGTACTTGCCACATTTCACGCACTCTTCCACAAACATGTTCCCGTGGAGCTCAGCCAACTTGTCCCTGTGGGAGAGACAGCAGAGGTGAGCTGGGAAAGGGTGGAGAGCCCTGGGGCAACAGGGAAAGCTGTCCCAACCCCTCCTCCTTGCCAGGGGTCCTGCAACTCAAGGGCTCCCCCACTTTCCAGCTCTGCTGGATCAGAGCTGCTAGGTGATGTGGGGTGCAGGGACCCCCCTGCCACATCCTGGGGACAGGGACCCAGCACAGGGACAGCACTGAGGGGAATTATGTTAATTACAGACAAATATGGCTGCATCAGGCAGGCTCTGGGTGCCACAAAATGATGTGGCCTTGCTGCAGGGAGGCAGATGGTCCAGCAGAGGTTGTTGGTCAGGCCACCGAGCACGGGGGCTTCCCTGTGCCAAGCGTGGCCACCACATGCAGGGCAAGCAGGAGCTGGCAAAACCATGGCACCCTGAGCAGTGCTTTGTGCATTTAACACAAGAAATACTGTTCAAAGGGAGTCTGGCAGAGCAGTCCCTCCTATGGGGCAGGGGAGACCCAGAGGACACTTTCAGATCCCAGCAAGAGGCCTTTCGTGCCACAGTTTCATCCCCATGGCGAAAGTGCTGAGCTGCAGCCACCACAGCTGGGACTGAGGGGAGGGACAACACATCCTGGTTTTTTAATTTTAAATGCTTCCATCTGCAGCACCAATTCTACTCCCTGTTCTGATCCAGCCTCGGATCTTCTCTGTGCTCAGTAGCAACCTGGATTTTTGCTTTCCTCAGAGTCACACAGAGTCACAGAGTGGTGGGGGTTGGAAGGAACCTCTGAAGCTCACCCAGTCCAACCCCCCTGCCAGAGCAGGATCCCAGAGCAGATCCCACAGGAACACGTCCAGATGGGTTTAAATGTCTCCAGAGATGGAGACTCCACCACCTCTCTGGGCAGTTCCAGGGCTCTGTCACCCTCACAGTGAAGAAGTGTTTCCTCATGGTTAGACTGAACCTCCTGTGTCCCAGTTTGTGCCCAGTGCCCCTTGTCCTGTCACTGGACACCACCGAGAGGAGTCTGAAGACAGAGTTCCTCTCTGTCCTTGCACAGTTCCAGCCCTTCCTCACTTGTTTTGACTAAAACCCCCCTTGAGCTCAGCGCAAGCCTCAGAGCGCAGAAGCTGGAGGAAGACAAGGCCACACTCTCCCTAGCTTCCTACGAGCCCCACGATGACTGGAAACTCCCCCAGGGTGGATGCAGACAGGACTGACTTGATTTCCCCCATTTTGGCCCCAGTTCAGCAGCACTTACTTAAGCACATGCTTTGTTTGGGTGGGAGAGCTGTGCTAACCCAGAGCGGGAGCTGGTGGGATGAGGCTGCAGGGAGCACAGCCGAGTTCTGGTCATTATTCCCTATTCTTTTTCCCATGGTTCTTTAGTTTAAAAAGGCAAATGTGGTGCTAGGAGCAAGAACCAGGACTCAGGGCTTTTAAGAATAGGAAATAACCCCTGGAGGCAGCTCTCTGCTCAGCTGGTGTCAGCTGAAGACATGCATTTTCTCTGAGGTCCCATTCAGGCTCCTTGTGCTCATCCCAACTCCATTTTCTTTTCATACTCGAATTCAGCTGCTCTCCCCTCTCCTTTCCAGGCAGCTCCGAGCAGTTCGCCTCACAAGACAATCGCTCGCTGGTTTTAAGTGCTGGAAATGGTTTTATAACAAGCTGAAGTTTCTCGAAGGGAAAAAGAGTCTGATGCTGTCAGTGCTAATGCAGAAGCAGGTTCCTCTGAGGACATCTATGAAACAGCCACTGTGCTGCTAAATGTGCTTCAGTGCCACCCAGGCAGGGAGCAGAGATCCCCGCAGAGGGACCACGGCGCCGCAGCATCCCTGACCTCATCGCGGCGGGCGAGGAAATCGGGGACCACAGCCGGTAAGTTCCGACTGCGGGACCCTCTCCCCACCTTGCTGCCCTTCCAGTTTCACAAATTTATCGAGAGGCAAATACTTTGTAAGGCTATCTTGGGCCCAGGTGTGGTTTCAGCACCACCTTTGTTTTCTCCCAAGAAATTCACTTTAAAATAGCACAAGACCCAGTGCTCTGAGACAGCTCTAAAATGCTGGTACAACAGGGTGACATGTCAGCAGCAGTTTCAGATCCTCTCGTCCTCCCTCCCTCCTCTCCCTTCACCCCTCTGGATGGGTACAGAGGCAGTGGAAAGGACTGTGTGCCCTGAGCACAGATCTGAGCCCCATTCCCAGGAGCATGCGCCCTACTTGAAGCCAGTGTTTCACTCCCTGGGCCGTGAGCCCCCAGGCAGCCACACAGTGGAACTGGCAGCTGATGGGTGGCAACATGTGACAGCCCGACACCATGACCTGCTCCTTTTTCCTGTGAACAAATGGCTTCTGGGTGTACTTTGAGAGAGCATCAGCTGAGGCTGACTTCATTTCATCACCCTCTGAATTACTGCCATAACCTCTCTGCTCTAAATTCAAGCTGGTTTACGTACCCCTTCCCACACCAGCACATCCCAGTTTCCACTCCCAGTATCAGCAGGCAGACAGCTCCCAAGCCAGCCTTGGAAATCAAGCCCCAGCATCAAACATTTGCATGTGAGGCCATGCTAATCAGGCAGCAAGAACAGCCACGTGGCAGTGGCAGGGACAGGGACGAGGGACACAGAGACAGGATGGGAGATGCAGTACCGTGGGAATCCGGAGCGCACGTGAAGGCCATCCACATTCTGGCTGACCAGGAATTTCAGGATACCAACTCTCTGCAGCCCCAGTAGCGCCATGTGAGTCTTGGAAGGTCTGGCATTCTCAAAGGTGGTGTCGAATTTTGGGGACAGCCCCTTCTCTTCCATAGTCCAGACTCCATTGGGCCCCCTGCAACAACGGGGACAGGAAGAGTGAGATTTGAGAGCTCAGGTGCTGAGACAGTTGTAAATGCAGCACAAGTCCTGTCAGTGGAGGGTGAGCACTAAATGCTAAATGAAGGTTGTGATCACCAGCGATTTTTGTCACTGATGCAAGCAGAGCGCACACAGGGCTCCTGGGGGGTCTGGTTTAATGTCAACTGGGTGTGCAGGAGGGAAAGGGGATTTTCAGCTGGATCCAGGACCAGTGAGGAGGGATGGAGCAGGGCCTGCCTGGAGCAGCAGGAAGCATGGTCCAGAGCTTCACAAGACATGAGATGGACTTGGAAGAGGTGCCAGCCTCCCAGCCCCTTGCCCACTGCCCTCACCTGAAGTCAGGAATCCCCGAGGAGGTGCTGATTCCTGCCCCCGTGTGAAACACCACATTGGAGGAACTCCTGATCAAGTCTGCCAGCTCCTGCACCTTCCTCTCCAGTTCCTCTGGCGGGTCAAAAATCTGAGTAGGAGAGACAAACCACAAAGGGAATGGAGAGATGCAGGGGTATCACAGCATCATGGAATGGTTTGGGTTGGAAGGGACCTCAAAGCTCATCTGGTTCCAACCCCCCTGCCATGGCAGGGACACCTCCCACCAGCCCAGGTTGCTCCAAGCCCCATCCAACCTGGCCTGGGTAGATCTTACACACCTGCCAGCACAGAGACCCAGGAAACCACAACTCTTTTATCCATGAAAGGAAAGATTTCATGTTCCTTAATGATAAAAGCATTTAATTGGAGAGAAACAGCGTTGTATAAACCACCTCCATGCAGGGTAAGGGCTTAAAACACCTAAGGCAGACCAAGGTATTGATTGCTCTCACTGACAGGCAGCGGATACCCTGGGAAGTGGCTGGGCTCCAGGGCACCGCAGGACAGGAGGAACCCAGTGCCACCCCACGTGTGCTCGGCCCCAGCTGCCACCAGCACTGGCACCAGCTCTGCAGACAGGACAGGGCCAAGGGACAGCGAGCTGCGTGGGGAGCCATGGAGGTGGGGGATGTGGGGACACGGTGGCTGGACAGGACCCTGTGCCCACCTGGCCTTCTGGCATGGGCACAGGATTTCATTCCTGCGGGATGCTTCTCCAGCGTGGTCTCCTGGGGACAGGAGGATGGGCACCTGTGTGACCCTGTCCCCTTGCCCTCCCAGGCTCAGACAGGACCCTGTGTGTCCATACCCCCTCACCCCAAAACCTGTTTTAAGCTTCCCAAGTACTGCTGGGGGCAGACCCCTGGCACCCACCCCCTAGGGATCCCCCTGGGGAATACAAAGGGTCCCCATATGGCTGGGAGCCCCCATTATGGGGGGCAGGACAACAGAATAGGGGGACAGTGCTGGGCCTGGAGGACAATGGGAAGGAGGGAGCCATGGGGTGGGACTGAGGGGACATGAGGGGAGCCATGGGGTGGGACTGAGGGGACATGCAGGGAGCCATGGGGTGGGACTGAGGGGACGTGCAGGGAGCCATGGGGCTGGGAGGGACACGGAGGGAGCCATGGGGTGGGACTGAGGGGACATGAGGGGAGCCATGGGGTGGGACTGAGGGGACATGCAGGGAGCCATGGGGCGGGACTGAGGGGACATGCAGGGAGCCATGGGGCTGGGAGGGACATGGAGGGAGCCACGGTCTGAGCCAGGGGGTGACGTGAGGGGAGCCATGCGGCTGGGCTGAGGGCGACAAGCAAGGAGCCATGGGGTGGGCCTAGGGACACACAAAGGGGTCCCTGGCGCCGGGTTCCCCACGGCAGACACCCACGGGGCCGAGGCCCGGTTGCCGTGGAAACCCGCCAGGCCGGAGCAGGCCCCGGGAGGCCCCGCCGCGCCGCGCTCACCTCGGGGAGGCCGCACTTGCCCTTGTCCGAGTACGGCGAGAGCCCGGCCGCGTAATTCACCGCCATGGCCCGTCCCGGCCGCCGGAGCGCGCATTGTTGCCGGCCCCGCGGACGGGCGGAAGCGCGCAGGGAGGCCGCGGCGGGCGGGGCGCAGGGACGGGCACCGGGGATGGAGGGCGCCGCCGCCGCCATCTTTGTGCCGGGCAAGAGGGGATGGGGGGGGGCGGCTGCCCTCACCCTGCCAGGCCTGGACTGGACCCTGCCCAGGGCTGTGATGGGAAGGGCAGGGGGTGCCAGGGAAGGACAAGGGGTGCCAGGGAAGGGCAGGGGGTGCAGGGAGGGACAAGGGGTGCCAGGGAAGGGCAGGGGGTGCAGGGAGGGACAAGGGGTGCCAGGGAAGGGCAGGGGGTGCAGGGAAGAGCATGGGGTGAAAGGAAGGACAAGGGGTGCCAGGGAAGGGCAGGGGGTGCAAGGAAGGACAAGGGGTGCCAGGGAAGGGCAGGGGGTGCAGGGAGGGACAAGGGGTGCCAGGGAGGGACAAGGGGTGTCAGGTAAGGGCAGGGGGTGCAAGGAAGGACAAGGGGTGCCAGGGAAGGACAAGGGGTGCAGGGAGGGACAAGGGGTGCAGGGAAGGGCAGGGGGTGAAAGGAAGGACAAGGGGTGCCAGGGAAGGGCACGGGGTGAAAGGAAGGACAAGGGGTGCCAGGGAGGGACAAGGGGTGTCAGGGAAGGGCAAGGGGTGCAAGGAAGGACGAGGGGTGCCAGGGAGGGACAAGGGGTGCCAGGGAAGGGCAGGGGGTGCAGGGAGGGACAAGGGGTGCCAGGGAAGGGCAGGGGGTGCCAGCTGGTCAGTGCCCAGCCATGCCCCACATAACCTGCAGTCCCAGACCCGAGAGGGCCAAGGAGCCCGACCTTGCTGCCCTCAGCCCCCCCTGGCCCTACCGTGCCATGTCCCCTCATCTCCCCACCCCTGGGCATTTCAGGGGTGCCAGCAGACCCCCTCCCCAAACGGGGCTTGTCCCCCCCAGTCCCCCCCAGTTGCCCAGGAGTGCTGGTGTAACCGCAGCCGAGCCGTAACCCAACTCCCTCCCGTCTGTTCCCCGCTCCCCGGGCGCTGCGGCCGGCGGGGAGGCGGCAGGCGAGGACAGGGCTGCGGGACCGTGGGTCTGGGGTGGCTGAGCTGAAATCGGTGGGGGAGAACCCCTCGAGCACGGCTGTCCCCCCTCCAGGTGCCACAGGGCTGAGGCTGGAGCCACCATGAAGAGTCTGAAGGCCAAGTTCAAGAAGGCAGACGTGAGTGTCATCCCCCCAGGGGGACCTGCCCTGGGATGTCCATGGGGACATGGGGACCAGCCCCAGAATGTCCATGGGGACATTGGGACCCACACTGGGATGTCCCAAGTCTTGCAGGGACCTGCCCCGGGATGTCCGCAGGGACATGGAGACCTCTCCTGGGACGACCCAAGTTTTACAGGGATGCAAGGACATGGGGATTTTCCCCAGGATGTCCCCAGTGTTACCAGGACGTGGTGACCTACCCTGGGATATGGGGTGGCTGCTCACTGTGGGGACAGCAGTCCCATGGAGGTCGGCACTGCCATCCTGGACAGTGGGATCGAGCTCCCAGTGCACCCAAGGGTGCTCCTGGGGCCATCGTTGGGAGTGGGGCAGAGCAAAGGAAAAAAGGCAGCGGCAGGCAGAGGGAAGTGGGTCCCAGGTCCCCTCCCTGGGGACGGCTGCCGGCTTTCCAGCTGCCACAGCCAGTGGAACCAGAGCATGTTGATGCTCCTCAATTATTCAGCACCAGCCTGGCACGGTGCCACAGGTTCTTGCCATCTTCCACACCAGGCAGAGGGTGACAGTGCTGTCCCCAGCGTCCATGGCAGGTCTGGGTGGACATGTGCACTGAGGACACATGGTTGGGGACACATGGACACAGGTCAAAGCCCCTCATGTGGAGTCTGCAGGTCTGCCCTGCTTGGGGTGTTCCGTGCCTCAGTTTCCCCACACTGCCCTGGACACTTCTGTGAGTGGGGAGGGGTGAGAGGCTCTTGCTGTCCCTGCGGCTTTTCCAGGGACCCTTTGAATTTTGGGGTTCCCTCCTTGAGGGGAGATTGCTGCACCCCTGAGGTGCAGGCTGGGGGGTCCTACCCCTTCCTTGGCCCCAGGGCTGTGGTGGGAGGTAAATCTGTGCCCCTCGGGGCAGGAGAGGGCAGGGGGTCCCACGTCCCCCTCCTCGGGGAGCAGGATCTTGGTGGCAGGAGGATGCTCATCCCCTTGGTCTGGGGGTGCATTGCTGCATCGCCTTGAGCATGGGGTGGGAAAGCTCCCCCACCACCACTCCCTCCCACTTTAACTGGGACCAGCCTGGATGCTGGTCCCTGACTGGGACCTTGGTACCTGCTCCGTGGCAGGGATGCGGGGATGCCTGGAGCTCTGGATGCTGAGGAGGGAGGGAAGGAGGGGAAGAGGAGGGACGGAGGGCTGGAGGGAGGCGGATCCTGGCTCCCACTGCGGCAGGAGCCGGCCCCCCCCGGGCAGCGATGCTGGACCGAGCTGGGGTCTGGGGTCCGCGGCCTGGAGCCCCAGCCTGCCCTCACCCAGGAGGGGGGCGAGGGATGCATGGCTGCCCGCCACCTCCTCCTCAACGCCATGAAGCAGATCTGCCTCTGTGCCGCTGCCTCCTTCGCGGTACGTCCCTGTCCTCCATCCCTGGGCCCCTTTAGTCCTGTCCTCTGGGGTAAGCTGGGTCACCCCACCCCACCTGGACCCCCTCCATCCCCATCCCCGTCCCGGGGCTTGGCTGCATCTCCTCCAACCTGCTTTGTCCTTGCATGACAAGGGGGGGGGGAGTGGGCACCACCCTCCCAGTTTCCCAGTAACTCTGGAAGACTGGTTTATTTCCTGCCCCTGGACGGGGTCCCCTGGCCCCACAGGGCTGGAAGGACTTGCAGGGGCACCAGGCGGGCACAGCGGCACAGGTCCTGTGCCTGGCACCGGGCACCAGGCTGGCGAGGGGCAGGATGCCAGCAGCTCCCCAAAGGTGACATCCATTTCCTGCCACCGCGGTTGCAGCGAGCTCCGGTTCCTTGTCACAGGCTGCAGGGTGAACCCAGGGCTTCCCGTGCTGGTCCAGTCCTGCTGTGGGTCACTCCCTCAGGATGGGGATGTGCAGGACCACTGGGTCAGCAAGCCCCCCATCCAGCCCCAGTCCTGAGCAGGATTGTTCCACATATATCCCAGGGAGGCTGGAGCCATCCTGGGGGCCCTGCTCTTGCTGCCAGTTGTGCTCGCCCTGGCTTGGTCCCTTCCTCATGGAGGAGCAAAGCAGAGCTGGGAACGGGCTCAGTGGGGAGACCTGGGCAGGGATGGGGCTCCTCATGAGCTGTGTTTAGCATTGGGGTCATTGGGGTGGCAGGGGCAACCAGGCAGTGTGGGGTCACCCCCAAATCCTAGCTGGTCACAGCCTGCCCCATCCACAGCTAAACTGGGGCAGCTCTGTAAATCTCCTGGTCTGTGAGCTGCAAACTGGTGGGGAGCCGAAGGGCATCCCCACCCCAGTTAGCTGTCCCAGCTGGTCCCTGGGGACCACAGCACCCAGGAAAGGGGCTGGCCCAGCAATGGCCACCCCGAGGGATAGGGATGGGTGGCAGATAGCAGGGATGGGGATGAGGACAGGCACCCTGCCTGTCCCTGGGGACAGCACGCCCCTCACAGCCTCCTCTCGGCTCTGCTGCAGAGCCAGGACTGGACCAAGAACGATGAGAAGCTCCTGCAAGCTGTGGACTACAACGATGCCGGGAGGGTGACGTCTCTCCTCGTCCGGAAGGGGCTGATCCCCACCAAGCTGGACTCGGAGGGCAAATCCGCGTACGTGCTGACCCGTGTCCCTGGGACACAGAGGACACAGGGCTGGGGACAAGGCTGGAGGCCAGGGACATGAGTCTGACAGCCCCTGGACTTGCTGCAGGTTCCACCTGGCCGCCATGCGGGGGAACGTGGACTGCCTCGAAGCCATGCTGGCTCACGGCGTGGATGCCATGACCAAGGACAGCTCGGGTAAGGGCATTGCCACCATGCACCCTCAGCTAATGCCACGGACCACCCTGGTTGTTCCCACCCTGCTGGAGGGTGTTGGGGCTGAGGGGACAGAGGTGACGGCCACATCTGGGGGTCTGTAGATTGTCCCAGCTCTCTATGGGGACTCAAGCACGATAGTGCTCCTGGGTATGTCCCATTCCCATTGAGCCCCAGTCCAGCAGATCCTCCTGTGTGCCCATCTGTCCTGTCACACAACCAGTCCCCTCTGCCACAGACCCATTGTCTGTTCTCTGACCTGTCTGTCTGTCCCTCTCCAGGTTACACTGCCCTGCACCTGGCGTCCAAGCACGGCCACCCGCAGTGTGTCAGCAAGCTGCTGCAGGTACCGGGGCTGCCAGGGAGGGAGGGTGCTGTGCCAGCCCCGTGTCCTCTCCGTGCTTGAACCCCCTTCCCTCACCAGTGGTGCTGATTGGCATCATGGCTCCCGGCTCTGCCAGGTGCTGTGTGGTGCTGCCCATTATCTGCTTGGCCCTCCACCATGCCAGGGAGCCACATCCACTGGGGCAGTCTGTCTGTCTGTCCCCTGTCCTCCTGTAACCCAGGCTCTCTCCCTCAGGCCTCCTGCCCTGTGGACGTGGCTGATGGCAGCGGCCGAACAGCGCTGCACCACGCAGGTGAGTGGGGACAGTGCCAGCCCTGTCCTGCACGTGTCCCTGGGTGAGGCAGCGTGCTCAGCCTCTGTCCTTCTCCCCAGCGGTCAGCGGCTGCATCTCCTGCTCGGAAATCCTCTGTGATTTCAAGGCTCCCTTGAACATCAAGGACAAGGTGAGGTCCCTCTGCTCCTCGCCCTCAGTGCTGTGCAGAGCAGCAAGGGGCCAGGCTGGGGCTGCCTCTGAAGTGCTGCAGCTCCTGGGGTGGAACGCAGCAGCTGGCAGTACCTGGGGTGAAAACACACCACGAAGTGGGATGTGGAAATCCAGGAGATAACGGGAGCGGGGTGTCCCATGGTGGGGATCTGAGCCTCGTCTGTGCAGCCTCACCCACCCTGCCCTCCCCAGGATGGCTCCACGCCGCTGATCCTCGCTGCCAAGATGAGCCACTCGGAGCTGTGCCGGTACCTGCTGCACCGTGGCGCAGCTGTCAACAGCCGGGACCTGCAGGGGAGGTGAGTCTGCACTGGTGGGGACTGGGGCAGACGGGGAGAGGGAGGGAATGGCTCCCCTCACCTCTGCTCTCACCTCTCTGCTCAGGACAGCCTTGATGCTGGCCTGTGAAAACAACAGCGTGGAGACGGTGGAGGTGCTGGTCAACGCCGGTGCCCGGGTGACCGTGGTGGACTCCACAGGTCACGGTGCCACGCACTACAGCCTGGCCACGGGCAATGCTCTCATCCAGCACTTCCTGCAAGAGGCTGCTCAGCGCCAGTCCTGGGCCAGCGGTGAGGCAGCTATGCCCTGGTGCTCTGTGGCCGCGGGGGACGGACCCATGGGGGTGTCACATGGCCCCTTTTCTCACGTGCTGGGGGTCCTTTTACCCATGCTGCCACCAGCTGAGAGCTGGGAAGTGGTGCTGAGCGTCAGTTGCCTGTCTCAGTGGTTTGCACATGCTTGCACACACATGTTCCCATGTTCCCTGCAATTACACATCCATATGTGTCCCCATATGTGTCCATTTGTGCCACTTGTATGCCTGTGCCCCCCTGTGCATGCATGTGTGTGTGTACCCCAAGTGCCCCCCCTGTATGAGCACATTCAGAGGTGCCCCTGCACCCACGTGGGCTCTGCCTGCTGTGCCCACCCCTATGATCCCCTAAACATCCCAAATTTCTCTTCTCTCCCATTCTGCTCCACAGAAGAGGAGTCAACTGAGCAGACGTCCCAGGTAAGGGCCTGCCTGGCTGCCCACCTCTTATCGGGGTGGTCCCCAGGAGCCCTTGGGGCTCCTCAGGGCGGTGAGGGGTCAGGAAGGAGGGAGGCCACTTTAAATGTGACGTCCCCTCTGCCCTGGTGTCTCTGCAGACATCTTCACCCAGCCAGTCATCTGTCAGGGAGAAGAACAGCACCCCAAGGAAGAGGAAAGCCCCTCTGCCTCCCTTGGGCACCCCCAACCAGGTGAGAGAGGGGTCCCCCTTAGCTCCACATCTGCAGGCGCACGTCTGCGGGCCCAGCTTTGCCTGCCCCTGCAGTGGAGGTGATGCTCATGGGCTGGCTGCAGCGGAGGCTTTGTTCCCACTCCTGGGGTGCATGCAGCACCCCAGGCCCCGAGCCCCCACTGCCAGCAGGGCAGGAGCTAACACCCCCTTCCTTTCCACCCCGCGGGCCCAAAGCACCCCTCACTTGGGGGGCACAGTGCTGGTGCTGGGGAGTCCATGTCCTGCAGGAGCATTTCCTTCTCTCTGGTGTCAGAAAGTGCTCTGCACACCCCAGAGGTGCCCTGAGAGCCACCCCCGAGCCTGGCTGGGCTCAGCCTGCTGCAGCCACCCACTGAGGGTGGGCAGGAGGGGGCTGGCAGTGCCTGGCACTGAGGTTTGGTGGCTGCTCACCTGCAGGAGGACCGGGACGCCTACGAGGAGATCGTCCGGCTGCGGCAGGAGCGGGCGCAGTTCTTGCAGAAGATCCGTGGCTTGGAGCAGCAGGAGCAGCAGAGACGGGAGGTACCAGCGAGCCACAGGGTCACCAGAGAGATGCCACCATGTCCCTTGGGAGCGGAGGGGACAGGAGGGATGGGGACAGCATTTATCCCTCCCTGTTTTCTCTGTGTCCTGCTAGCAGGCAGAGCTGGACAAGGGCTCCCTGCGCTCCATGGAGAAGCAGGTAAGGCCAGTGAAGAGGTCACGGGTGGCTTCAGCTCTCTTGAGGGGTCCTGGTGCTGGGGACTCTGCTGGGACTCTGGAGTGGAGGGGACCCCATGCCCGTGTCCTGCTCTGCAGATCCAGGAGCTGGAGGAGCGGCTGGCAGCACGTGATGGAGAGAAGGAGCAGCTGGGCAAGGAGGTGGAGGCTCTGCGGAGCCGCTTGTCCTCACTGGAGGTAGGTGTGGATGGCTGTAGCAGCTGGCAGTGCCAGGGGCTGGGGTGCACGGGGGCTGACGCCACTCTGCACCCCCAGAACGAGAAGGAGAACACGAGCTACGACATTGAGACACTGCAGGACGAGGAGGGAGACGCGCTTGACTTCCCAGGTAGGGCCCTGCCTGCCTCCCGAGGTCCCTGTGGGGCTGGGCAGCCCTTGGGGAGGTGGCACCCCACGGTGGGGAGCGGGGCCATGGGTGGGCATGGCACCAGGGTCCCTGCACCCTGCAGGGGCAGAGCTGCTGCTCTCCAAGAAGACGCTGAGCCCTTCGGCCGAGGAGCTGCTGGCCACGCTGCAGGGGCAGGTGCAGTCCCTCACCGTGCAGAACAGGGAGCTGAGGGAGAAGATACAGGCAAGTCCTTGTCCGTCCATCTGTCCCTCCCTGCCTCCATCCCCTGGCCCCCAGTGGCCTCACCATCCCCTTGACAGGTACTGGAGAACTACGAGCGGGACGAGAGCAACCCGTCCCCCCTGGGGGACGTCGTGCCCGCCAGCCTCTACAACGCTCTCCAACGCGAGCTGGAGCAGCTGCGGGCGCAGCGCGCGGAGCCCCCGCAGGACACGGGGCCGAGGGCCGAGGCCGGGGGGCGGCCGGAGGGGCAGAGCGCTGCCTCGGAGCCCACCACGGAGGGGAGCATGGCGCAGCGGCTCGCCGAGGAGCCGGCCTGGACCTGGGGCGAGTGCAAGGCGGCGCTGGGCGAGCTGCGGGTGCTGCGCGCCTCCTCCGAGCGGGAGGCTGGCACCGAGCTGGCGGAGACCCGGGCAGCCCTGCAGCAGGCGCAGGCGGCGCTGGAGGAACGGGAGCAGCGGGTGAAGGAGCTGCAGGCCCGTTTGGAGGCTGGCGCAGAGGCCGTGGAGGTGACGGCGTCCCTGGAGGAGGCGTCGAGGGAGAAGGAGGCCTTGCTGGAGCGCTGCAGCCGGGCGGAGGCGGAGGCGGCGGCCCTGCGGCGGGAGCTGGAGGCCAAGGCCCGGGACTGGCAGGCCGCGGGCGGCCCCGAGGCGGAGGCGCTGGAGCGCCGGGTGGCAGAGCTGGTGCGGCAGCACGAGGAGGTGACAGCCCAGCTGGGGCAGCTGCGGGACACGCTGGGTCGCCGGGAGGCCGAGCTGGGCACGCTGCGGGAGCAGCTGGCGGCGCGGCCGGTGGGGCGGCGGGAGCACGAGGAGGCCCTGGCGCGGCTGCGGCAGGCGCAGGTGGAGGCGGAGGCCCGGGTGCCGCGGGAGGAGCACGCCCGGGCCACGGCGGCGCTGGAGGAGCAGGCGCGGGCGCTGCGGGAGCGGGCGGCTCAGCTGGAGGCGGCGGCGGAGGCGAAGGGGCGCGAAGCCACCCGGCTGGAGGCCGAGCTGGCCGCGGCGGTGCCACGGGGCGAGCACGAGGCGGCGCAGGCGGGGCTGCGGGCCGAGGCGGCGGCGCTGGCCCAGCAGCTGGGCGAGCTGTCGCGGCGGCACGAGAAGACGTGCGAGGAGGTGTTCCGCGTGCAGCGGCAGGCGCTCTTCATGAAGAGCGAGCGGCAGGCGGCCGAGGATCGCCTGGGCGCCGCGCAGAAGCAGCTGGCGGAGGCGCAGGATGAGGCGCGGCGGCTGCGGGAGCAACACGGCCACGCCGAGGACTCGGCCCGGCTGGTCAGGGACAGGGACAGGAAGGTAGGGGACAGCCAGGGGGTGGCCAGGGAGGGGAAGGGGTGGCCTGGGTGAGCTGAGCTGGCCAGGTCGCAGGGGACATGCATGTGCACACACACACTCACACTTTCACACCTGCACATGTGCTCGCCCACGTAAGTGCAAACACGGACACGTGTGCACCCCTGGGTGTGAGCTGCTGCTCTCCCAGCTGTTCCCCCTTTTTTCCTCCCCATGCTGAGACTGAAACCGGGGGCAGAAGGGTTGGGGTGGGACAGCCAGGGCTCTGCCCGCGCATGGGGGGACACCCCGGGGTGGCAGCAGGCACGGCCATGGGTGGACCCAGGGGAGTTGGGGTGGAGGAGTTCCTGCGTCCCTGTAACCTCTGTGCGCTGTGCAGATCACTGAGCTCTCTAAGGAGGTCTTCAGGCTGAAGGAAGCCCTGAACGCCCTCCCCGAGTCCCGGGGACCGCCACCGTCACACCCCGACACTGCCACGCTCCAGGCCAGGATCCGTGTGCTGGAGGAGAAGCTGGCGGTGGGTACCAGGGGGTGTCACGGCTGTCACCTGGTGGGTTCTGGCCTCCCACAAGCCCCCAGCCCTGTGCTCAAACCCGCTGGCTCTCTTGCAGGAGACAGAAATGCGGCACAGCAAGGTGGTGACACTGTACCGGAGCCACCTGCTCTACGCAGTGCAGGTGAGATGGGGACATGACTGTGGGGGAACTGGGGACACTGGTATGGGGGACTGGGGCACCAGCCAGCCACAGGTGGATGCCTGCATGCCCCAGCAAGGGGCTGGATCCAGGTGCCAACCCAGGGGTGCTTGGGCCATGCACAGAGACTCCTTGCAGTCCCCTCTGACGTCCCCACCAATGTCCCCTCCACCCCAGGGCCACATGGACGAGGACGTGCAGAGGCTCCTGAGCCAGATCCTGAGGATGCAGCGGCTGCAGGAGCAGGGCAGATGAGCCACAGGGGTCGGTGGCACAGCCAGTGACACAGCTGGGGGGCCAGGCCCGTGCTAGTACCCTCTGTAACCCCTCTGCTTCTCTGGGCAGCACCCTGTCACACCCCCACACCTGCCTGGCCCTGGGGGACCTGTGCCAGCCCCCCTGCGCCCCACACACCCCAGCACAACAGCAATAAATTATTTATACTCACACCCACGGGATGGCTCATCACTGGGGGGGACAAAGGTGGGGACAGGGTGTAGGGGAGGGTGGCAGAGGTAGGGGATCAATGCCATCATCTCCTCCAGCCCCGATGTCCCCAGATGGGAGCGGGTGACCTTGAAGGAAGTGGGATGGTGGTGTGGGAAGGGGTGAAACTCTTGGCCAGAGCTGAATCCACGCTGGGCGGTGGGTCCCCACTGGGGACGGCGTTTCCTGCGCGAGGAAGTGGGCTGAGGCCAGCCAGGGCTGTGGCTTCCCGCACCGGCCGTGACAGAGCCTCTGGTCCCAGATGCCTGGCCCTGCTGTGGTGAGCGTGACAGGGGACAGGGCACCCCACGGGGCTGGGGGGGCGTAGGGGGATGTGGAGGGCTAGGGGTGGCCTCACAGTGCCTGGTTGGGGGACACCACGGGGAGCCCCTTGTCCATGATGCCAGAAAAGCCAGGCATGTCCCCCCTGGGGCTGAGCCAGCCCGCAGCCAGGGTGGGCAATGACAGGGCAGGATCTGTCCCTGTGGTGCTGGGCTTGGTCATAGCAGGGAACTCAGCCCCCAGGCTGGGTTTTGGGGGGTGCCTGTGAGGGACAGTCCCTCCCCAGGTGCCCTGGGAGGTAGGGGCCATCTGAGAGCGCTGGATCCTTCCCCAAACCCCAATTCTGGGTGTGGGACCACAGGGGTGGCTGCAGGTCCCCGTGGGAAATCCCGGTCACACAGGGTGCTCTCACTCCCACCTCTGTCCCCTCCACATTCCTGGCAACAGGATCCAGCTACCGCAGCAAGAAACTGCCCCTGTCCCCAGGGTGTGTGGCAAGGCCAGAGGGGAAACTGAGACATGGCACTGTGGGGATGGCCCAGGGACGGGTTTGAACTCCTGGCCTTAAGGTGATGTCCCTGGACCACCTGGGGACCTGTGGCTGTGGTGTCCCCGCTGTCCCCTCCCCTGGGGTCTGACCGTCCGGCCTGCCCCCACAGGTCCCCTGGGCAGCTCCACTGAGTCTCCCTGTCATGAAGTGGCTTTGGGTGGTGGCTTTTGTGGCACCTACCTGCACTGCTCCCTACAATGGCACGGCAGGCAGCACCAGGGACGGGGACAACGGGGACAGAGGTATGGGGGCAGGTGGGACTGGAGAGGGAGGGACTGAGGCAGCTGGGATGGAGGTTTGGGGGATCTGGGGGATGAGAGGGCTGGGGACAGAGGTATGGGGGCACAGGAGACCAGGGATAGAGGGACTGAGGGTCTGTAATGGAGGTATGGGGGGATCTGGGGGAACTGGGGAGAGCAGGACTGGGCGGACTGGGAGCACTGGAGATGGAGATGGAGGGAGCAGGGATGGAGTTATGGGGGACTGGGGACACTGAGGGGACTGAGAATAGAATTACAGGGCATCTGAGGATAGAGGTATAGGGAGAGTGGTGGGATTTGGGACACGGGGGGGGACTGATGGTGGAGAAATAGGGACACTGGGGGACATAGGGACATGAGGTGACCAAGGACACAGGCACTGGGGCTGGGGGCATTGGGAAGGGAGAGGCATCGGGGTGCTGGGAACAGAGTTGGGGGTCCCAAGGAGGCACAGACCCTCCCTGACCCAGTGTCACCCCCTACCACTCCCTGCACCTGCCATGGTGTGTCCCCTTGACCCCCCAGCTGGGAACAGCAGGCAGGGAGACGGGGTGGGTTGTGCCAGGGGGTGCATCCCATGCCTGCTGCCACGTCCCCCAGGACACTGCACCCTGCAGCATGGCACCCTGGGCACCGACGTGCTGCTGCGGTGCCCGGCTGCTGCAGGGGGGCCAGCTGAGTGGCACCGGGGGGAGACTGTCCTGGGGACGTATCCTGCACGGGGGCTGGCCCTCCCCAACGCCAGCCTGGCCCATGAGGGCCACTACAGCTGCCACCACCCTGGCACCGGCGAGACCTGGGCCACCATCTGCCTGCAGCTGGGCTGTGAGTGACCTTGGCCCCCCCTGTGGCCCCCACTGCTGGCTGGTGGTCCCCTGGGGAGGCTGGCAGTGGGGTGATGGCTGTCCCCCACCCCAGATCCCCCCGCTCTGCCCGCTGTTGAGTGCTGGGCCATCAGCTACCCGCAAGCAGTGAACTGCTCCTGGGTTCTGGCCCCCGAGCCACTGCTGGACACCGACTTTCTGGCCACGTACAGGTCAGTGGGGGGCCCCCAGCTGAACCCCCCATGCCTGCATTGCCCGTGGGTCTCCAGGCAGGGCAGCCCACCCCTCACCCAGCTTCCCCCTTCACCCCCCAGGCACGGCGTGGGGGGAGCCACCGAGACGGGCGAGTGCACCCGCACGGGGCCGCGGAGCTGCTCTTTTGGGGACGTGCAGATGTTGTCCCTCACCCCCTATGTGGTGAACGTGACGGCTGTGAACCCCCTGGGCGCTGCCTCCCGACTCCTGCCCTTCCTCCTGGAGAACATCAGTGAGTGCTGCTGGATGGGACCCCCGGGACCCCCACAGACCCCTCACACGTAACCCCCCGCCTCCCAAGCAGGCTCTAAATCCAGCCCTGGGGCTTCCTGTGAGCCTTTTCCCTCTGGTTTGATCCCGTACTTGGGATGTGAAAACATCAGTGTAATGAATTGTTGGGTCTCAGGTCACCTCTGCAGCCTGGGTTGCGCAGCTCAGTCAACAGGGCTGGTGGACACAGTGTCACTGTCCCCAGTCACCAGCCAGCACCTCACACCTTCGTTATCTCCCTGCTTCACTAGTAAAACCGGATCCCCCCGAGGACCTGCGGGTGTCACCCATCCCTGGGGAGACCATGAAGCTGCTGCTGGAGTGGAGCCCACCAGGGTCCTGGCCCTTCCCGGAGTATTTCCCACTGAAGTATCGCATCCGCTATGGCCAGGAAGAGGGCTCTGTCACCAAAACGGTACTGTCCCCCCCCCCGGGGTAAACTGAGGCACAGCGGAGGGAGGTATCCCCAGGCAAGGCTGTGTCCTGGCCCCACGGGTGCCCCTAACCCTGCTGTACCCCTAGATCGGACCATACGAGCAGACATCTCACACCCTGTCAGGAGTGCGACCTGGGACCCTCCACAACATCCAGGTGGCCGCCAAGGACCTCACAGACTCCGGGGAGTTCAGCGCCTGGAGCCTGCCGGCCTCGGGGACGCCCTGGATGGAGCCGTGACAGCCCAAGCAGTGTCCCCTTCCCTACCCTGCTCACCCTTGTCCCACCGAGGGACCCCTGCCACTCTGTCCCCATGCCCCCAGCAGCGTGGGGACACCAGGAGCAGACAATAAACCAGCTTGAGGCTCTGATCTCCGTCCTGCTGTTGTGATTTCTCTGAGCTGCCCCTGGGGACGGTCCCTGTGCTCCCTGTGAGGCCGGACAGGGCCAGGCTGGAGGGGAGGGCACGGGCTCTGACCGGCCCCCATCACCTCAGCTGGTCCCTATGGCCCGGACTGGTCCCTGTGGAGGAGCACTTTGTCCCAAGGCCTTGCCTGGTGTCTGTGGCCTCCGCCAGTCCGTGTGACCCCACCATGGCCCAAACTGGGGCTCCCCAGGCCCGTATGGTCCCCGTGGCCCTTCTCCATAGCCTAAGGTGGTCTCCAGGGCCCACACAAGCCCCGCAGCGACCTCCCACGGCCCGACCCTCGCCCCGGAACCTCCTTTCGGGTGGCTGCGGGCGGGCGGGCTCTTGGCAGGAGGCACAGCTCGCTGACGGACGGCGGAGACAGCCAATAGCAGGCGAGAATCCCCGGGCTACGGCCAGCTTCACCAATGAGAGGCCGGGGGCGGGGCTACGTCCCGGAAGTAGCGGGTCGCTGCGGGGTTGAGGCTGTGTCGGAGCGGGAGGTGATGGCTGTGAGGTGGCGGGGGGCTCCCCGGTTGCTGTGAGGTGGCGGGGGGTGTCCCCCATCACTGTGGAGGGGTCCCCAAGCTGAGGGATCTTCAGCGCTTCCCAGGTTGGAGGGGGTTCCTGCTGGCTCTAGGGGACCCCCTAGGCTGAGGGGGACCTTGGGGGGGCCCTGATGGATTGAGAGGGAGTTCTCAGGCTGGTGGGTGTGGGAATTCTCAGGTGGATCCCAGACTGGGAGAGGGGGTGGCTGTGCTGCGGGGTGCCCGGCAGGACAAGTGGGTTAGGCCCTAAAATCATGTGAGGGCTGGGGGTGATTGGGCTGAGGGCTCGGAGAGAGGTGGGGAACGCTGCCCGGGTCTGGCAGGGAGCGGTGGGAAGGGGGTTTGGCTCTTGAGAGTGTACCTGGTTAGTGGGGGTGTGCTGGCTCCTTCAGGGAGCTGATGCCTGAGGCTGGAGCAGGTTCACACTGCTCTGGTTACACACAGGTCCCTGCTCCATCCCTGCAGAAATACTCTCTGCCAGGCTTCGATCCTGCTGAGATCCCAAAGCTCAAACTCCCAAATTACCGGCAGTATGTGGTGCGACTCATGGCCCCGTTCATCCTGCTGTAAGAGGGGCTGTGCTGGTCAGAAGCAGCTGTAGGAGAGGGAGTTTACTTGGGAATCATTTGGCCTCCATAGGAGCTGCTGCCAGCAGCTGTTATCGGTGACACAGACCAGAAGAAAAGATAAGAGAGAGGCAAGAGATGCTGTGGGTGATTTGGGGCTTGTTTGAAGAGTAGGTACTGAATTTCCAGAGGAGAAAATAACCATTGCTCAGAACCTGGGCTGGCACAGCCTGAAAATCACTTGGACTTTTATTGATCTTTTTGTTCTTTTCTTTCAGTGTGTTACAGACTTTCTTTCTTTTTTAGGTGCAAGACTCATGGTGAATACATCTCTAAGGGGAAAAATGCCCGTAAGGAGAGTATTTGGAACGAGGTGTACTGGGGACTTCCCACCTTCTGCTTCTCTGGTGCCTGGCAGAACTCGCTTCCAAGGTGAAGTATTTTCTGTGGTTTCTGGGGAGGCTGCAGGTGCTGCTGAGGACTGGAAGCACAGGGTCTACCTGCACATCATGGGGAAGGGTGTCCCAGCAAAGACTGAGTCTGAGCCTGTGCTTTTTGGTGTCTTGTCCCTTTTTCCTAGCAGATCATAGTGCTGAAGTGTCCCACCCAGGGTGCAGCAGAGTGTCAGCTGGAGGAGAACGAAGGGATGTGGGTGTCTGCCCTGGGATGTAAGTGAAATCGGGCAATGTTCAGCTGGAGCTGCAGAAGTGACAGGGTGGCTGGAGCTGAATTGTCCTAGTACAATGATGTTGCTGTCCTTCATTGTCCTTAGATCTTGAGAACACCGTGGAGCACAGAGGCCCTGGCAGCTTTGCAAGCTGAAGAAATCTTGGAGGAAGAGGAGAAGATGATGCAGGAGGAGAGGGACAAGGAGGAGAGAAACAAGCCCTGGCAACAAAAATCCCCAGGGTGCTGTGGAGGGCAGCAGGGCCCTTCCTGGTCCTCTTCACAGCCAGGCCGAGGCCTGGGGAGCTCTGGAGTGCAGAAGGATTTTGCCTGGACCACGGCTAAGCCTGGCTTGAGCCTTAGGGTTCTCTGCAGGGCAGCAGGACAGCCTGAGGACCCCAGCTAAGCCTGGCCTAAGGCCTGGAGTGCTCTGGGGGGCTGCATGGCAGCTCTTTGACCCCATCGAAGCCCAGCCCAAGCCCTGGGGGGCTGTAGGGCAGCCTATGGCCCCCGGCTGGGCCAGCGCTGCCCTGTCGCGGTGTCAGGCGGCGCGGCCGCCACCAGGGGGCGCTGCTCGCACATGCGCAGAAGAGGGGCGGCGGTGGGTGCCTGCCCGCGGCAGCGGGGCGCTGTGCACATGCGCACTGTGGTTCTGCCGCAGCGCCGTAGGTGCCCGTGTGACGCATGCGCACTGCACCGGGGCCGTGGGCACTGCGGCGGGGTGGGTGGCGCATGCGCAGTGCGGTGTCCATGCAGCCAGCAGGTATTCTGTCACTGGGCCTCCGGGGTGCCCCAGATCATGGCACGATGCCTCAGGAGCTATCTTCAAACTCCTCTCGTTATCTCAGATCCCTCATTTCTTTTATCCGAGCCACCTTTTGTTCCTCAGGCCCCCTCAGGACCTCCATACTTCCGTCACAGCACCTGCCGAGTCCTTCCTTGTGCTCCACAGCCATCTCTTACCTCTCCCTTTGCATCCCACTTGTTCCCTCAGAACCCCACCTGAGGTATTTTTTGTTCCTCGAAACAGGTTGTCCCCTGTGCTCTCTAGGATGACTCTCTTCAGTCCTCTGCCCTCTGCTGACGTCTGTACTGTGCTGGGATCCCACCTCGAGCTCCTCATTGTTCCCCCAAGCCAGGGAAGGTGAGGGCCACTGGCAGCTTTCAGTCTTGGTCACTTCTGTGTGGCAGCCCGAGGTGGTGGGTCCCCATTCTGGACCTGGGCTCTGTCTAGGGTGAGGTGGTAAAGCAAGCGCAGAGCCCTACAAGCACCCTCACCCCAGCACAGCCCTTTTCCAGGGTGCCTAAGAGACCCTGCTGACCTCCAGTGTTCACCCAGGTTTCTCCAGGGCACCAGCATGGCCCTGTTTCCCTCCTGAGGGTCCCACAGCTTTTGCTGGGCTTTCTGGTACCTGCAAGGAACCCTGCAGCTCTCCAGAATTCCCTGTCTCCTTTTCCATGTTTATCCAAAGCCAATGCAGGGCCCTCCACAGAGTCCTGGGGCCTTCTCTGGACTTTGCCAGGACCCTGCTGCCCTGCTCTTGGCACCTTCACCAGCCTTTGGAGGGGCTTGGGCAGTGCCCTCCTGCCCTTCAGAGAGCCCCAGAGCCTTCTCTGGGTTTTGCCTGGGCACAGACAGTGCTTGCTGCCCTTAAAGGGCATTTCGGAAAAGGGCTCATTCATTCATCTCGTGCCGTGAAGTTCCATCTTGCTCCAGCTGATGGCACGATTGGGAGCGTGTAGAGCAGAGATTTCTTGTTTCCCAGGAAGACAGACGGCATGTTGGACCCAGTCCCAGTCCTCCCGCTCGAGTATTTGATATTGTACAGCGTGGGTCTCAGCCTCGCGCCACGCCGCTGTTCCCACCAATAATGAGTTCAGAGAAGAGCCTGTTTCTTATAAAATGAGAAAATAAATACGTGCCAGGCCAAGTCACTAGGTCAGAGATGAGACAAGAGTTATCTGCGGGACAAGCAAGCAGCAGTTTGAGGCTGTAAAGGATTTCCAGCCATAGGAATGGGCTCCCACCAGCAGGAGTTAATGGTATGTCAGTCCACAGGAGAGCTTCCTTCCACAGCACATATGTGTTTGAGGCAATAATCCCTCCAGGGTTTCAGCTCCTTCTGTGTCTGACTTACAGCTGTGTAACCTTCCAAACACACAGCAAAGGCATTTTTCTCTGGGAAAGTGTCAGCTCCCTTCGGCCTCACGCTGACAATCGGCCATTGTGTGTCCCTTCGGTGATCCAAAGTCTCTAAAAGAGACTCCAAACTGGCTGGGCTGAACACCTGGGCTTTCCTGGTGCAGTTGGATAAGCCAAAGAGCCTTTGAGTTAATGCTGTGGTGTGCAACTGGGTCTCTGGGATGGGAATTTGGTGCAGTTCAGAGCGACGAATGGCTCAGCAATGTGTGTAGGTTAGGAATGCACGTTTACAAGGTCTCGCAATGGCAATGATTGATTAAACAGATGGGGACAAAAGTCCACCCCTGAGTTTCTTTGCATTTTGTGGATTCTGCTGTTTGAGGAATCACAAAAAAATATTTATATTATTTATTTCAGGGAGGCAGATTGCTTAATATGTAAAAACCAGGACCAATTATTACTTTTCCTCCTGGTTCTATCACTCGCATCAGAGCATGTCCTTAGGAGGGACATCAACTTTGCTGTGAAATTTCTCTGTCTTTAGGATGAAGGTAATAACTAAGACCTCACAAGATGCTGGAGTGGAACTAGTTAATTCTAAAAGATCTTTAAGCTTTTTGTTGATACAGATCTTTAACTAAAGCCAAGGTTTGCTTTCTAAAATCGGTTTAAAACGGCATAAACTCCACGTTCTTTCTAAAATGCGGTGGCAAATTCATGAGAGCTTTGCCAGGATGGTTCCTGTCATCTGAACATCATGTGTAGTTTTGGTTTGTTTTCTCTTCATACCTTCTTAATAAGAAGTCTTTGATTTTTGGATTCTGATTAAAAAATGTCCTTGGCAGGGCAGTTTTTTATTGTTGCCTGGCAGCTCTCGAAACTTTCGCAGATGTTTCTCCAACATTTACGTTCAGATTCTATTTCTTCAGTTCTCTCTGTAACCAAAATACGCCACTTTATTAATTTCTTTATGGAAGCTGAGTTTTTGGAATACAAGGCTGCGACCTGAGGTGGTTGGTGTGTGCTCAGTGATCGTGTCTCCGTAGCTGGAACAGCAGCTCTCTGGCAACATGAGAACATATGCAACTACAAGACCAGTCCTCTTACTCAATGAAACCATGGACCAAAGTTTCATGAGTTCCTTTTCCAACAGGTAGAGATCATCCCTGAGTGAAGGGACATGTGTGAAGGGAATCACTAGCGTCACTGTCACAGTGGGTGTGCTTTTTTACCCCTCTGTCATGATTTAGCTGGGGTTTGTATGCCAGCAACACAGCTGGTGGCAGACAGGCAGTGTGTAACTAACACTATGATGTGATGAGAGAGGAGCCTGCATACCCTGACTTTCCTGGGTGGAGAGCTTGGCTGTCCTCAGATAGTTCTTTTCCAGCTTGGGTTTTTCTTTCTCTTTGGCCTCAGGAGAAGGGGCCCACTGGGGAGCTGCCCTTCACAAACCTTGTCTCTATCTTCTCGCACCTTCACAAGGCTCTTGTGTTTAGTCTGGGGCTTGCTGTAACTTAGCAGCATTAGGTAACTTTACAATTACAGTAACCTGCAAGAATGCCTGACCAAACCCACCCTGTGCCAGGCAAAGGGCCTCCACTGGGGAGGTGAGTGGGTTCATGGTGTTGTGCCCTCCCTCTTTGCCTTTTACAGCACTTCGAAGTCGAATAAAAGCTGCTGGTTCCTGATTAATGGATAACGTTGGTTACTAACAAGCTCACCTCCCTCTTAAAAAGCCAATGTCAGTCTCAGGAGATCTAATTTAGGAAGCATGTGTAAGGCAAGGGTGTCCTACAAGGGCCTCTGGGGTGGAAGCCACACCGTGCAGTGCTCCAGGCTGGTCGGCTGCCAGAGCTCAGAGTATTTTTATCCACCAGCCAAGCTGCCAGAGACTCTCCTCAAGCTCTACCCCACTTGAGTGTTGTGGAGGACAGACTGGCCTCTACAGCAGGCGTTAATTCTTCCTGAGCAGTGAGGGACTCCCTGATGGCAGCAGCAGGCAGTGGCAGTGGAACAGACTGGACATTGCAAAGGCTTCAGCCCAAGCCTTGTGCTACAAAGCTCTCCTGGTTCCAGCTCTGGTACAATGTCAGCTTACTGTGTTCAGTCTGATCCACTGGATCTGCAGTCTCCTTCCTCTCTGGGTCCTCCATCCCCTTGCCTCAGGTGGCTTTCTCAGAGCATTGGTACTGACCTGAGGAACCAGTGGGCTCTGTGTTAGTTCCCATTTGCCCTTTGCCACAGGGCTGAGTTACCACCTGCTTTTCCTCAGAGGTTTTACCAGAGGACCACGTAGTGCTCCAGAGCTCAGACACTTTCATCCTTTGCTATCAAACTTGTTCCAGCAGAGGCAAGGATGCATTTCACTAGCAAAATGTCTCTTTTAAAATACAGAGGGGAAAGGCCTCGTTCAGAATGCGTGGCAATGTGTGGGTGTGGAGAGGTCTGATATAGAGAAAGAAATCTCTTTTCCCAACAATGCCATTTGCATTCAGTGATGCTTCCCACCATCATCACCTCAAGGTGATGAATGATGTTGGAGGACATGTGAATTGTTATATTTAGTTATATGGAGAAGACTTCAGTGTTAATATGGTTATACCCCGGTATAATGCAGGTGTGTGTGGGCAGATTGGTGAAGATCACCAGTGTACCTTGGCATGTCCTTATAGATGCTGTCCATAGCTGCTTGTGCTCTGAGCCATCTCCAGGACTGGCTGTGCACACCACATAAATTTCAAACCTGCCATTTCCACTCTACAATAGGGCAAAGGAATCCATCTACAGCCTGTTGTTTGCATGAGTGACAAGTGTGTGTCAGAACACCACAAAAGCATGACATCCATACCCGTGAATGCTGTTGTGATGTGAGTGACATGAAGCTAGAGGGGACTTGGGTGTCCAGAGACAATCAGGAGACATAAAAGCAGACAGCTTCACCCTGGTCAATATGGTCTTCTTTAAACTATGTTTTTACTTGAGATTTGGGCTGCCAATAACTCATTCAAACAATGATCTAATGCCTATGTGAATGTTTGTAAAACCTCACTGCTCTGGCAGGTTGAGCGCTTGCCAAAAAGCAATCACATGTAATTAGGGAGAAGGAATTTGAATATACTGGCCCTTCAGTGCAGCATATTTTCCAGTTGTGTTTGTACCATTTTAACTATCTCATTAACTGGGGGTGTGCTCCGTGTTGGGGTTTGTGTGACTTGCTCTTGTCTTTGGAGGAATCTTTAGACAGCGCTGCTATAAACCTGTCTAAAAACTGCCTGGGATGTGGATATGAAGTACTCCTGCTGGACTGTTCCTGCAGTGTCCCCAACAGCATCACTGGCTTGACTTTTGAGGGAAGTAAGTATTTAAGGAAGTCCTTATGTACTTCTGTGGGGCTGCCACAGTTCTCGGAGGGAGCTACACTGCGATCAATTAATGGCCATACCCTTTCTGGGAAGAACTTTGTCCATGTCTGAAAGCAAGATGGAGTAGAAACTTTTCAGTCAAGCAGGATAATCAGCATCACACCCATAGGACAGTTAGAAATGGCTGAACTGGTTTCCCTTCCATGCAGCACTGGCACCTGGTTACTGGTCCTTTTCCTTGGTCAACAACAGAATGAAGAGGAGAGAACCTGGCACAGGCAGTGCCCCAAATTGTCGTTGAGCTCCTCAACTCTCCCCACCTTCCAGTGTTGTCCATTGTGCAGAAGGTTCTGAGGAGGCTTTTCAGGCACGTTGAGCCCTGATTGAGCACTGGGAGCATCTAAAAACTTCCCCTGTGACATTGTTGTCTTGTCCCTAGCATCCATTCCCTCATCCTACTGTGCAGGAGTTCTTTTCTCAGGAGAAGGGGTCTGTAGGACTGGCAAGCAGAACTGTTCATAGAGTTATAGTTTGGGTTGGAAGGGACCTTTAAAGTTCCCTCTTCTCCTGTGGCCCCGGGCACTGAATTTCACGTGAAGATGTGATTGTGCACAGAGCACTGCACAAACAGCATTTGGTTGTGCAACCAACTGATTTGCCTTTAGGATGGAGCGTCCATGTCCTGTGTCCCAGTGCAGAGCCTTCGTAGTCACATCTACCTGGCACACACACTCGTCCCCAAAGGGTGTGTTACCAATGAGGGCTGCTACGGGGAAAGTTAATTCCATCCCAGCCAGACCCAGTACCTGTAGTCATTCAGCAGATGGGGCAGAAACCTCTCCTGACCACCCAGGCTATGTGCAATCTCTCTGTGTGTTTACCTATTGATGAGGAAGGGTGTGCTCTTCATTTATCGTTGAGTCCCTGATGTCATCTCTTCTCAGCAGTAATTCTACAAGCAAACTCCAAAACACCTGAAGGGTTTGTACGAAAGCATGGTTGGTATCTCAGCTCAGGAGATCAGGGACACACTCAGGTCAAGTCCTGTGAGACCTGGACCTGGTATTTACAGGAGGAAGTTTTTTCCTGAATGTTGGAGAGGTGGATTCTGCTCTCCAGTGACCAGTGGGGTTTGAAAGCCTAATTTCCAGCCAACAGTCATCACATAAACTTGTGCTGAAGAACCTGACCTAGTTTGAATAATTAGAGGTAATTGTCAGCTCTTTCCAAATGACAAAACCCTTAATCACCAGCAGATGCTTAGCCAGCCTCACAAAAAAGGCTGGAAACCAATAATGGGATGGGGGAGTATTGTTGTCCCAGAGGCACCAAGTTTCAGGAATGGGCAGGAATCTTCCTTAGGGGTTTTTCCAATACATGGTCAGATGCTCCTACTGGGGCACCAGTTCACACTCATGGACAAGTCATCTTTCCAGAAAATCTGTACATATGCTGTGAGCACATAGATGACTAACACTGAAATATCGGGGGACAATTCAAGATGGAGCAACTTTGAAGTGGGGAGCTGAAAGTTTGGGTTGTTCCACAGTTGTTCCAGATCCTTGAATCCAGATTCTCAGATCCCTAAGCTAGTCTGGGGTTTCCTAAAGCTTTTGGAGCCCCGGGCATGGAGGCTCTGACAGATGCCTTTGTGCTCTGTGGCAACACATCCTTGGAGCTGTCTGCCAAGTGCACTTCTGGGAAGCTAAGAAAGCCCTGAATTTCAGTGGAAAGCTCAGAAGATCTCTAGAGAACTGTGTTCTGAGTGTGGGAACCTTTGACTTGAAAGACTGGTATTTTCCAGTCCCTTTTGTTGGCAGGGGCTGCGCTCCCAAGTGCTGGTGGCAGTGAGGCAGAGCTGAGGGGCAGCTGGGAAGGGAGAATACAAAACTGCAAGAAGTTGGGGACTACTTCTTGTCCTGTCTGTGCATCTCATCTGGCTGTGAACCAATGGCCTTATGAACCATGCCACCCTCTTCCCTTCCCAGCATGGGAGGAGGGACTGCTGAAATAGGGGTCCATGGGGAGCTGACTTTAAAAAAGGACCCTGCCTGCAACATCTGCCCTGCTCTGGCTTGAGCTGCAAAGAGCCAACTGTTGGCACCATAATTCCCACTGGAGAGGAGTCATTTGCAAATAGGCAAAGCCCTGAAGAAAGGAGATGATATCTAATGGGGGTGAGAGGTGAGAGGACTGATGAGAAGAGTAGGAGACATAGCATCACCTGAGATATCCCAGTCTTAGTGGGGCACCTGGGTGTGTATAGACACTCTGTGTGAGTAGAAAATGATGCCTCTGGAAGGGTCTGAACCCACCAGTGAATTAATCTGGATTGCTAGTTCCTTTATATTGACTGCAAGTGGTGTCTAGGTGAGAGCTGGCTTATAGTTATGTGACATTTAGGAAAAGGAACACTCCAAGAGGATGTGGAGGGGACTGGCTGAGGGGAAATGAAGGGGTTTGCTGGTATGATGCTACCAGGCAGTGCTAAACCAGAACAGATGGAAAGGGAGCAAGGCAGAGCATTCACAGTACTCCAGAAATCAGGGCTGCAGGGGTGTTTTGCCTTCTGTACGATTAGCTGGTGGAAAAGCAGAGCAAAGATGGGAAATCCCTGGAAATGGTCAGAGCAAGGAGTTGTCCCTCTACCCAGGTAGAGAGTTGTGACAGATGTCCTTTCCATAGAGGGTGCTGTATCGAAGCATTAAGATTGCTCTGGAGTCACTCTCAGCACATTTGGTGCATTTTATAGCACACAAGTATTCATCTATTCCTGTATAACCTCCTGCAGTGGGACTAATAGTCAAAGATCCTGACTCTAAACCAACGACTCCCTTGGGAATGTGTCTGGGACAAGACTTATTCTGGGGGTTTTGAAGCGGGCAGTAATGTGGAAACAGTGACACCAGTTCCCATGAACTTGGGGGTGTCCCATGTGGGCATGGGTGTGGAGCTCTTCAGCCAAAAAAGGGTGAAAAATGAATTATAACACCTTGGGGGAGAGGTCAGTCTTCCCATGATGTGTTTGTTTAGGGCTCGGCTGTTACCACACTGCTGCCACTGTGGGAAGAAAAAGCCCGGAGCAGCAGCAGCACAGTATGTGGTGATCAGAGCTCCTAAAAGGGGAGGTGGAGAGGATGGAGCAGTCTCCTCCTGTCACACAAAGGACAGCAGAGAGGCACTTTCCACAGTTCTGCAAGGACATTCATAGGCAGCAGCTTGCAGACCGGGGAGATCGCAGCTCTCCTAAATCCTTTTGTACATATTGCCTTCCCTGGGTCTTGCTGATGGTGCAGGAAAATCCTGTTCTGTCTGGAGACAACAGCAAGAGCCAGAAGCTGTATCACCACGAGTCTTCCCTAGGGCAGAGCCTCCAGCCCCTTGTCACTGCTGATCCTTCCCAGATCTGGTGAGTCTCAGCCGAGTGCTTTGCTCCCTCCTGGCCATGCTCTCTCCTAGACACCAGCTTTCCATGTCCTGGTTCTTGCACTGCCCATTCAGGCTGTCTGCTCTGCACCTCCAAATTGCTTGGGAGGGGGTTGGCTGCTCCCTAAAGTACAGAGAGCTGGTAGGTGAGAAGGACAACGCAGCTCTCCAGGCAGGGTCCAGGCAGAGATGGTCACCAGAGCCCAGACCACCAGCAACAGAGCTGGAGACAGGAGGTAACTCGGGCAGGACTGAGCTGCAATGGAGCTCCTGGCCCAGGGGCAGGGTGTGGGTGAGGTCCTGGGGGAGCCTGGTTGGGGGCCATTAAATCCTATCAGTGTTCTGTAGACCCTGACAGAAATTCACTGGTCACACAAACTGGATGTGGCCTTAAGCAAAGGCCGTTTCTCCGCTGCTGGCTCCTGCCAGATCTTCCCAGCCCTGACTCAGGGCCTCACATACCCTTGAAGACCTGCTTTTCATGTGTCTCTCCCCAAAGGAGGGCTGGGACAACGCCAGACTCCAACAAACCATTCTGACCACTCACTCAGTGCTGGCAGGTTACTTTAGCTGGAACAAACTCCTTCTATTGCCTCTCTACAATGCTTCTAGCCCAGACGTCCTCCTCTGCTCTTACTGCCAGCATTGTAATGAAAAATGGCTCTTCTATTATGTCTGCTTCCATTTGAATCCTCTAGGAAAGATCTCGTGTTCTCCAGCTCTCTCTTTGCTGCTGAAATTAGCACTGGCATCCTGCAGGATTTCAGGGCTTGACTCTCGCGTCTCGCAGTGAAAAGAGTTACTGAGACTGCAGAGACAAGAGGTATTTGAGAGCCAAATGTCCAAAAGTACACATTCAGTAATAACACAGTGAAAAGGAGGTGCTCTGGGAAGGCAGTGAAACGAGGGAAAAAAAAACCTAAGAATGTGTTCTTGGAGGCTTGCACAATCCAGAAAGGGTTAATGTGTGGCACAGCCTTTGGGACAGCTGCAGAATGCTGGAGTGGGCACTGGGATTGGAACCAGAATGACAGTTTTAGGTCACTCACAAAGCTTTCTAATTATGCTTTTTTGGAAAAAAAAAAAAAAAAAAGAAGAAGAAGAAAAAAAAAAATGATGTGTTTTATTCTGTAAGTGCTGAACATTCCACAATTGCTGTGTTTAATAAATACAGCGGGGGCTCCTAGGAGACTGAATGGGGCTGAATGAATGAAGTATGTGAGACATCTGAAACCTATTAGTTGGAGCAAACTGTTGGAGAGGCAGGAATTCTTCTCTTTTTAAAAATATTTATACATTTTGCTTTAATGTCAGGCCAACATCTTATTTGGGGTTATGTTCCAGTGGAAGGAAAGGTGTGTCGGGGGGAAATGCAGGGGGAGGGGAGGTACATTTTTGGTTCGGTCCCAAAAGGAGCAGAAGGGCTGTGTGGCTTTAGTCACATATTTTCCTTGCTGAATTGAACCCAGCACATGGAAACATAAAGTGACATTGCCCTGGCCTCGATGGGGGACGAATGTCTCGGGACTCGGCTCGTTCTGGTCTGTGTTTTGGGCACTGGACTGGGATTGTCAGACCTGGGGCACGGGGAGGACTCTGCAGCCCTCACAACATTAGGTTTGTGGATGCCGTGAGTCTTAGCTTGTTTAATCTGGTTTTGATATTTAGAGAGGAATTAGAGCGCACAGCCAATGTCTTCTCCACCACATGGACAGCTCCATGAAGTCAGACTGGTGTCCAGCACCAGCAAGAATGACGCCACATCCCTTCCTGCTCTGTTCAGTGCTCTCTGACGCAAGGTTTCCACCCAGGCTTTTCCTGCTCGTGCAGAAATGAGCTCATCCACTTATTAAAGGCAGAGAAATGGGGAAGATGGATGGGAAGAACCAGAGACTAAGCAGAGCTAATGGCTCTTTGGGATCCACTTCACCTTCACAGATGTCTCTGGAAAGGGGTTCAGCAGAGAAAAAGTTGACAACACCCAGCTTCAGTCTTTGAGCTCAACTTTTCCTTCCTAGTGGCAGCCTCGATTGCTTAGAGGCCAAAGAGCCTCCTGAGAAGCAGTGGGAAGGGGCAAAGATCCCACTCAGCTCTGTGTTGTGTTCGACCCAGGGCGTGCCACGCATGGCCACAGGCAGAGGAAGGGAGAAGAAGAGCGATGCCTAGGCCAAACTTGCACAAATTGGTGGCAAGTCTCCCAGTCGTTGGTGCTACACGAACAATTTCCAGGACATGGAGTGACACTTGAGCTCACTTTTGTGCAGAAACTTTGGTTCGAAGCTAATGGTGGTGTCAGAAAGGTCCAGATAATGCAGTGTTTTCCAACTGATAAGAGACATGTAAATTATTCCTGCTTTGCTGTGATTCCTGGCGATCTTTATTCAGCCCAATTTTATTGCATGCAGCACACATCCATCCTTAAATCCAACCCCTTCCTTTTCAGGCTTCCTGAAGCTAAAATGTAAAGTTTTAGGAAACTCGGAAATTGCAAGTGTCTTCTATTATCCTTCTAATCTTCCCAAACCTGTTAGATCCTAGGATATCTCCCCACTGCATAGGAAACAGATGTTCTTCTTCCAGTGGGGACATGCAGGAGGCATCATTACATTTGTTTAGGTTAGAGTGTCTTGGAGATGTGATTGTTCTTTGTGGTTACAAGTTGCTGCAACCTTTTATATGCGAGCTAGGATCTGGTTGAATTTAGACTGGTGCCAGTAATGACTTTCTGTTGAGTTTCTTTTCACCATTAGTAGCCATCCCATAGCTGAGACTTTGGAAATTAATTTCTGAGCAGTTTTTGATTCCATGTATTAGTCAATATAGAGGTGACTGCTCTGCAAACATGTCTGGGGCATGGGATTTCAGTAAGGAAATAGTGTAACCCACAGATTCAGAGAGCCCGTGAAGGGATTTAACTCTTTCGAGAGCTATCGTGGTGAGGCACTGAGGAGACATCATATTTCATCCCCCTGATTGCACTTTATGGCATCTCTTCACCATCAGTAGGAAGATCTTGGTGGATTTCAGTGTGGGGTACCCATAACTCTTGGTTTTTCCAATCTCTTTTGTTTTTCTTCTCCTTTTTACCAGGTTCAAACAAAATTGTGCTTTCACTAAAGACACCGAGGGAAGTGCCAATGCTGTTTCCATCATTTCTTTGTGTTCCTCCAGACTGGAGGTTCAGAGTGTGTGTTCGTCTGTGTGTATACGTGGGTGGTGATTGCATTTCAGAATTTCCAAGACTGTTACAGCTTTTGCTTTTTTTTCCCCAAACAAGTTCGTCAAATATGAATTCTCCTTCCTGAAGGATCTGGACTCCTCTTGGAATAGAGGTCTCCATATAAAGAGAAGCTGAATAAAAGCTTCTCTCACTGGAGGAGATTATTTAAGGGCTAAACCAAAGCAGAACAACGTAACAACAAACACAGAGAGGGGATCCAGTGTTTTTTTTATATGTTGGACAGATTTTCCACCCTGAATATGTGTTGGTGGGAGTGCCAGTGACAAAACCCTTTGGAAAAAGTGTCTTAAGTATGAGCCAAGAATTTCCTTCAGCAACCTTTTGCTAAGGTTTACAATATACCGTGACCTTAGTCTTGCTCATACATATTTCTGAAGGTGTGTCTCATCCGAGCCCCTTGGGAGCACCATTTCCTCATCTTGTAGGACTGTCTGGACACGTTACCCTGCAGCCTCCCACCCTGCAGCTGGCCTTTGAGGAGGGCGGGTGCTGGAAACAAGTCGTTAGGGGGTGAAGTGACCCATGAAACACGATGAAGATGAGCTGGAGCCTAGATATGGAATGAAGCAGCCCTGTCAGGTGCTGAGCAACTGCTGAATTAAACACAACTCTGTTTAATTAGAAGCAACTTAGAGAAGTGCTCTAGGTCAAGAAGGGAGATGGATGGAGGCATTGCCAGAACTGCAGCCTGGGTACTACGAAGGACGGTGGCAGGAGGTTTAAGTGATGGCTTGAACCTTAGATGCAGTGACTGCTGGAGGATGTTTAATAGAGTCATTAGAATTGATGTGAAGGAAACTCTGCAACGGACATGAAGAGTTCAAAAGGATGGGCAGTGCTCTGGTTTACATGATAGGTAAAGCCAGTATAGCAGGGTATGGCACCAAAACCATCAGAGGCTCAAGGTCAATAGCAGATGGATCACACTGTGGCTGGCAGTGCCAAAGTACAACATTTGCAAATATTCAGAAATTCCAGTGGTTTGTAGAACTTTGGGATATGCAGGTGTGCCCAGCATGGGTCACAGGCAGGAGGAGTTTGGACTTTTCATAAGAAAAATGTAACATCAGAAGCTGTATGGACCATCAACTTGAGAGCAAATCCAACACTTGTTAACTTTACATCGTGAGCTGATTCATACCAGAACCAGTGATACTACAAGGCTTATAGATTAACCAAGTGAAATCCAGACTTCCAGAGATGATCTTATCCCCATTCCCCAAATCATATCACTTCAAAAATTTGTCCTGTTAAGAGATTAGAACTGGACAGATGCAGTGTTTTAGAAATTCCAGGGTGAGTGAAGAACCAAGCAGTGCTCATGGCTGGTTATCTCGTACCAAAACAACCCCATCCTTGAAGCTGGGTGAGCACTGTTCAGCAATAACTAAAACACTGGTGTGTTATCAGCACTGGTTTAGTCACAAATCCAAAATGTAAGTGAGCTACTATGAAGAAAATTAACTTTGTCCCAGCCAAAACCAGTATAAGTAGTCAGTCCAAAGATGACCTTGAACTGAGGAGGAAGCAGGGCAAGGCTTTGGGCAGAAGGGATGTGTTGCTCATGTTATTGCTTCTTCCAGATCTGACAGCCACTTTGTCAGTAGTGGCCAGTTGGTGGTTTCTGGCTGTCCTGGCCACATGGCCAATAGCTACGTTCAGGTTTATTTTTATAGGGATATTCCTCGTCAGAGGGCATGCCTTACCCAGTTTCCCTGGACGCCAGCTTCTCCCGTTTCTCTGGCATGCCTCATGTACTGAGAGCAGTGGGGTTTTGTGTTTTCCTTGTGCTCTTGGTACTGCCTCCATGGGTCAGCCTGAGTTTGACTCCAGCCCTTCCTTCTGGGGAATGACTGAGTCTGTCAGCATGGTAGCTGGAATAGACAATTTGCATCCGAATAAATAGTCCAAAAGCTGGCATAAACTTTGACCAGAAATGCGGCGTTCTTGGGCTGTGAAAAACTTCTGCTCACTTACTATGCAAATAGCAAATTCAGGCTCCCTTGCTGCTTAGTTTTGTCTGAATGCAGAGGCTAAATACCATGAGAATGGTTTGTTTTATTTCCAGCTTACTGGAAACCAGAGATTCCTGGGAGATATCCAAGCCAGTTGCTAAACCCAACTGGATTTTGGTTGCTCTATTGCACATGAACCTGAAATTCTGGAGATCCTCTGATCCCTCCGGCGGTGTGATCGTCCCGACTCCCTCTCCTGGCATCACACTGACCCATTCACAATTGCTCTGTGCTCTCTCTTTTAATTTCTTTGGTATCCATCTGAGAGTAGCTAGATATTTCTCTGGTGTCTCTCTGAGGCTATGAACCAAACACTCTAATTAATTAATAGAGTGCAGAGATATGACTCTCAGTGCATTTTGTCTCTTCTATGCTTTTACTCTGTGAATGAAAGCAATTAAACTGCTTTGTCAAGGTGGTTTTCATGGACTCCTGTTCCCTCACGCTCTTCTAAAGCCTCCTTTGCTTTGTTAAGGGTAGCTGCAGTAGTCAGATTTTCTCGTATGCTCTGCTCCTGCAGAGGTTGTCACTGGCTGGTGAATGTTCTTGTTGCCTTATGGACAGGGTTGGCAGAGGTGCCTAGAGTTAATGCTGGACATTCCCCATCAGGTGACTTAAGGTAAAAAAAAAAAGGAGACAGTGCAGTGGCTGAGTGCAAATGTCTGCCAGGGGCGGCTCAAACGGAAGCTGAAATCTGATGCAGTAATGCAAGATTGGCCAAGGAAATGAGAGATTGACCCTCTAATATTTTTTCACCAGCTTGTAAGACTTTAGATAGACACAGCCTGTCCTTCTGCACCCCAAACTGGTGCAGGACCAGTTTCCTACCTGCCTACTTTCTACCACCAGAGCAGTGTCTGCGAGTACGTCGATAGAGCCACCAAAATGCAGGACACATCTTGACATGTTGGTATCATTTATATTTGTCTTATTTCTCAAATTACCAATATATGCACTGGGATGTGTTCTTGCATGACTGCAGAGTTTGTGTAGCATCACAGCGAGGTGGCAATACCTGTGGTGCTGCTCTTCCTTAGCTGAGCTCTACAGGGACTTGCTGTGTGTCCCTTGTGAGCTGGTTTGCCCTGTGGCGGTGGCCCATTGGAGGAAAAGCAGGACTTGTGTGTTTTGTCCCTAGCACTGAGGGAGAAATGCTTAGACTGACCCCAGCAGATCCAAACGAGCCGAGTGGGGAAGTGGCCAAGAGGTTGGAAGCAGTCCTGGAGCGCGGCCCTGAGCTCAGTGCCGTGGCAGCTGTCCACATGGAACGTGACGGCTTTGGAGAACTGCACCTCTGCAATCCTCAGTTCCAGGAATGTTCTAGGAAGCGGGCAGAATCCTACTGATTTTGGTGAAAGCTGGAAAAGCCTGATTTCCCCTTGAGATTGCCTGTGGTCTCTCAGAATGCCGGTGTGGCGCAGCAGCCCACGGTGTCTGGGTGATGTTTAGGGCTAGGAGACCCACTGCCCCCCATTTAACCTGTGTGCTCCCCTCTCTTTGTCTGCTTCCCTCTCATTCAACAAAACCTCTTTCCCTGCAGCCAAAAGAAAACCGACTTTTTTACTTAACACCAAAATAAACACAGTACTGTCCAACATGGGAGGGAAGCGAGAAGGGGGAGAGCGTGGGGCTCAGTTGCCAGAGGAGCACAGGAGGACGGGGTTGCAGATCCCAGCCCAGCGAGTGCTGGAGGTGATGTAAAATACCAACGGAGTCAGCAGAGCTGGGATGGGACCTGAGTCCTTCTCCAGCTCCTACAGCCTCAGGAGTGTTTATTGATGGATTTCTCTCCCTTTTCCCTTGGGCAGAGACACTATATGATCAGTGCTGAGCACTCAGGGTTTGTTCCAGGGGGCTTCTTTTTCGTGATGGGGCAAACACGAGTAATGCCAGCAGATTCATTTCCCTACTTAGGAACGAGAAAATGTAACAGGTATAAAACAGGAAGCAGAACAAGAGGTTGGTGGGGGTGAAAGGTCTTGCAGAAGCTGCATGCAGCAGAATGGCAGTGTGTAGAAATCTCCAAGAATCTTCTGGGCATCCGAATATTCTCTCTGTGTTAGTCCAGGTTTCATCCACCCACTGGGAAAGATGCAAATCGTGCTCTTCTGTTTACTTTTTGCCTAATTTGATTCCTTTCCCTGAGCAATATATCTACATAAATAAATGGTTTGAAAAGTGGATTCAGCCTTTACGATGAAGAATTAACCCATCATCCTCTACAGCCCCCTGGCAGAGCTGTTTCAGGCAGTCCTGAAGCAGTGGGATTAGATCTAGAGGGTCTAGTGGGACCCCTTGTCCCACAGTTCTTCTCCACTGAGTATAACTGCTTTCTCCTTTTGGTCTTTATCTGCAAACTCTCACCTAATCTCAGGCCAGAAAGACAATATTTCATGTCCCAGTGTTAAAAGCAACAACAATCAATACAGTGTTTCAGAGAACGTGACTTTTCTGGGGTTTCACCCCTCCAGCCATGGATGCTTTAGCCCTCAGGCAGGATTCCCTGTCCCTGGGATGTCTTCGTAAATCCTGGCCCTGCCTGGAAGGAGGTCTGCCTCTGCACTGCTGTAGACCAGGGCCCATGCAAGCTGGATTGTGTTTGGTGGGGCTTTTGAAGTGCAAACAATGCTGCTGTGATGGAGGAGGTTGGCAAACACAGAATGGGCAGACACGTGGGAGGAGGAGGAGGAGGAACAGGACAGTCCCGTGACTTTGTACCCAAACAGCCGTCCTGAACTTCAGTGCTGAGTTCCCTTCCCCCCAAAAAACAATCTGTACATCTATGTCGTGTAGAGTTCATGTCCTGATAAAGCAAATGACCTGAAAACAAACTGCCTGGGCTCCCTGACAGAGGGAACTGCAAGGTGTGTCTCCTCTTCTTTGGAGGCTTGATCACCCTCAGCCTTGCGATCAAGGTTTGCTGGAACAAGCCGAGCAGGACTGTGTCTAGCTGCTGTGCTGGGAGCTCTGGCACATTGCTCATCCAGCTCACTGAACCAGCCTCTGCCCATGTTTCTGCCATCTTCCCTTTCCCAGCAGTGTCTCCAGGTATCACCTCAGAGGAACCTGCTCCTAGCGCATGCCTGCAATAGACTCTGGGACACCCATAGAGGAGGAGAGTGTCGGGTGCTGGTGGAGGGGTATGTTGGAGAGGAGAGCAGAACCACTCTCACACCTGGAGACACCAAGTCCCCCATGCTGAAGCTCAGGCAGGTTGAGTCCAGCCCACACATCTGGTCCTGCCTCGTGTCAGTTTGCCCTCTCTAACTTCATCTCTGTATCTACAGAGGCTGTTAATGAAGTTACATATGTCTGTATAAGGAGAAAAGTTTATCTTTTCCCCCTTACTTTCCCCCATCCACCCTCACATTATCAAATGCTGTTTCATTGGGGAAGGTGCTCACAGAGATTTAGGAGCTATATGGGCCTTTATGCTTCACACATCCACCTTCTTTTGTCTCAGCCAGGCAGACAAGCCTCTCCCCTGCACACCAAAGGCTGTCAGGAAATTGCTTGTGAGCACAAAGGAAGCCTGAAGGACTTTGAAGAATCCAACTGTAGGGGCTGAAATTGTTTAAGAAGGAAGATTAGATAAAATATTTCAGAGCATATGGGGCTTCTTGACCATCATTGCCCATCTCCGGCTGTCAGACCCTGAGCAATCCCAGAAGGAGTTAATAGAGACCTGGGCAGGAGCCAAGAGCTCTTGCCGGAAGCTTATCTTCCCCACCAAAATATCTGATGTCTGCGGCTATGGACATGGTATTGTCCTCATAAAACACAACAATAACAACAAAACAAGCGCTGCTATTCACAGCTCAGTAACAATTACAAAAAAAAAAAACCCAAAACCCCAACCCAACAACACAAAAAAGCACTGGAAATGTAAAAGCATTTATTAAAATGGAACCATGTGTTTCACATAGTCCTGTCTTCATACGCTTGTGCACATCACATTGATGTTTATGTTCTCCTCTGGTGTGTGAGGGGTTTTTTTCCATGGCTGTTAATGATTAGCCAGAGGGAGCCTGAATGAACTCATGTCTCCAGTGAGTAGGACCAGGAAGCCCTGCACACGCTGGGTGATATGCAGCTGCAGGAAAGACGCAGACGTCCTGCAGAATGGCCTCGCTCGTGTCCCTGCAGGGACAGTCAAGGAAGCACAAGAGACTGGGCTGAAAGGAAATGGGGAAAGAGAAAATTCCAGGGCGGAAAAAGAGGAGAACAATTGTCCTCTGATTTATTGCAGAAAGTGTGAATTCAAGCTCTGGGTTGAGAATCTTCCCTGGAGATGTCTCCTCAGGCTCAGGTGTATCTGGGGCAATCTTGTCCAGTATGGGTTCATCCAGCGAGGCACAGAGATGGCTTGGGCCACTGGCTATATATATTTATGACTTAAGCACATCATCCTTGTGTTCTGCTGGGACCCACAGATCAGTCAGCAGGTCTCTGGGGTCTCCACCATCCATTAGGTGTCCAGAGGAAGGCACCCAGGCTGGTGACAGGGCTGGACGCAATGTCCTTTGAGGAGCAGCTGAGGACACTGGGCTGGTCTCCTTTGGAGAGAAGGAGGCTGAGATGTCACCTCATGGCTCCCTGCAACTTCCCGAGGACGGGATGTGGAGAGGGAGGTGCTGAGCTCTTCTCCCTGGGACCCAGGGATAGGATGTGTGGGAATGGGTTAAAGCTGCATCAGGGAGGTTCAGACTTCAGCTTTGTGTTGAGGCCGGGTGTGATGGACCATGTAGGTGTCAGCTCTGGAAGTATCTCAGACCTCTGTCTGAGAATACATGGAATATTTTTTCTTAAATGAGAAGGGTGATCCTTGAAAAGGCAGTGGGGTTCATTATAAACTCTTCATTAGCACAAGCAAGGAAGAACAGCCAGTTCTGGTCTTTCATAGAGGTTCAATCTGTCTGGAGCCACTGGGGCAACAGCATTTGGGGTAACTGTTAGCTCCCTGCTCTGTGGCACTGTAGAGGGATGCTCATGAGCCCTGAGGGGCTCCACATGCTGCAGAACACCTCCTGAGCAAAGCTGTGCCACCAGAGATATAACAGCAGCTTTGGCAAGCCTGGTCTTAGTCTTTTTTTAAAAATACAGCCGTATCGAGAAAGTTTGGAGCACAGGTTTGGACAGGAACGCCCAGGGAAATAGGTTCAGAGGAGGGAACCCAGGGAAATGGGTACTCAGATATTTTTAGTTGAAATTGTCAATGCCATAGTTGTCATTTTGATATGGATGAACAGCCTGGGGAGGACTGGGAAGTCGTCACACATCCAGTGAGCAGGTGTGATGACATTTACAGGGTGATACAGCTTGACAGGGGCCAGGAGGGACATTAGATCATCTGGAGTGACCTCATGTATCTCAGAGATTACTGAATTTCACCCATTTCTCCTGGTACTGAGGCTAATCACTCCATCTGAGTAGTGCATTTCCTCCTGCAAGACATCCAGGCTTGCTCTAGAGTCACCAAGGACTGGGGAATCCACAGCTTCCTTGGCAGCTTGTTGTGGTGGCCAGTCACTGTTACTACTGAAAATGCTTCCCTTCTTTCTCATCATCTGACTTTGGCATCCAGCTGAGTATGCTTTTTCCCCCCAGTGGTAAAGAACTCTTTTCTATCTCTCATTCTCCCCTTCCCCAAGTGATATTCATGCATGGCAACTAATTTATCCCTCAGACTTCCTCTTGTTTTGATAAACTGAGTAGATCAGTTCTCCCAGCCCTGTGGCCAGGGACTTTTTTCAGGCCTTTGATCAGTTTTGTAGCTCTGGTTTACACCCACCATGGCTCAGCTCACTCCCTTTAATGGCCCCGTTCTTATCCTTGTTGGAAATTTGTCCCGTTCGGGGTCTGCAAATGTTCCTAGCAGTACTTTTACATTTATTTTTGTACCTCTGATGAAAGCAGGAAAGGTCACAGAGCCATAAGTATTATTTCATGCTCACAATCCTTATTGATAACTGTCTCAAACACCCCTGAAGCTGCTGAGAGCAGACCCTACCAATGTCATTCGTGCAATATCTGCTCTGCCAGTGTTTTCCCTGTGACATCCACACCATCCTTGAACCAAACTTGTTTGTGAAACCCTACTAGTCCAGCAAGCTTCAGCCATATTGACAGATACTAGCTGAACCACTACCCTTTAACTTGTCGCTAAATTACTCCCAGAGATTTTTATCACAGGCAGTGTGGGGAGCAATGCAGGCCATACAGTTAAGCCTGTGTTATTCAGAAAGTCAAATTTGATTGTCATTTTATTCCTTCAGGCTTTTAATTCCATGTTTGGGTGAAAGTCTTGAACACATACCAAAAATGAAGACTCATGGGAGTGGTGTCAGCCCCCACCAGCACCTTTCCTGGCAGAGCTCCTGGCCCCTCCACCAGCTGCACCAGCCCTCCAAGGCCAAGGTCCACCGCCTGCACCGTGTCAGACATCAGCCATGAGCTGCCTTTTTCAAGTGAGTAAGTCATGTAGGTGTTGGCACTGAGGAAAATTTGCTTCTGCTGTTAGTTCACAGCTGGCAGCAGGCAGAGCGAGCCGAGAAGAAAGAGGGTGTTTTGCACTCCCAGGGACTGCAAAGAAGTAAGAGCTAAACTATTAGCTCGGATCTATGGATGTTAAAAGGAAACAGATTTGCTGCTGGCTCTTGGGTTATTCTCTCATTACACTGAACTGGAAAAGAGACCCTGCAGGCGACGGGCTAAAGACATTCAGGTTACTATGGCCAAACAATGACATCAGCTGATAGACTAACTCGTAACAGAGGGCGATGGTGACTCGCACACGACCCTGACAAGCAGAGTCTGTTAATGAGCCAAAAGAATAAAAAGGAAAATCTATTTCCCCAGACCTTGAAATATTAATAATATTTGCAAGAGGACAAAGTAATGATGCAACTCCCAAGAGACACGGAATGTTCTTCTGCCAGGCAGCCCAAGACACAAAGACGTCTGCTGTGTGTGTTTCTTATGGGGATGCTGAAGGCTGCACTGATCTCATGATTTCAGACAGGGATCCTGTGTCCTTGCACTGCTTGCTGTTCCGAAATGGCCATCGTAAGGGGGGGTGATTGCTGGACACAAATTTGTTCTCGTCACTTTTGGTCTTTGGGTTTTTTTCAGTAATTAATTTCAAATGTATTCTGAAGGTTTTGGGTTCTTCTTAGACAATAGGGTCAGAGCAGTAACCAAACAGACCCTTGGATGGGGCTGGTAATTGGTCTGGGATAATCCAAGCTGATAAACTGCTACTACACAGGTCTGGAGCAAGTCAATGAACGCCCTTCCAGCCAGTTACCACATTCAGGGGATAAGTGAGGTCACGGTCCAGTTTAGATGTCACTGCCGTGCTCTGGAGCAAGAAGAGAGTTGAAGGATCTGGACATGATCCGTGCCATGATAGTTATTTTCAGAACAGTCCTTGTTAGACTGATTTGAATGGAGCTGCTTCCTCTTCTTTTGGTATACCATGACTTGTGGGTAGCAGAATGGGGCTTTCCTCCAACATTTCAAGTCTTGCAGTTACTCCAGGGAGAATTCAGGGTGGAATTTGTTGTTTGGGATGGTTTGTTATCTGTGGCACTGGACTGCAGCTATGCGCTGGTAGGAGCGTTCCAGAACACGCTGTACTGTTCCAGCTCCGAAGTTGCCTGTGTGGTCTGGCAATGTTTGCAGTACAGATGCAGTTTTGTGCAGCACCTTCTGTGGAGGCAAACCTTGGGGAAAGAAGTGAAGAAAAGAATGCCCAGGCAGTATGAGAGTTTGCCAATGGATTCTGCACAGACAGACAAATCAAAAGCTGTGGACCTCCTTTGAACAGAACAAACCAACCACCGTATTACAGATGACTGGAGAAGAACTAAAGAGGATCCATCCAGGGCCATGCAGCCTCAGTCAGCGATGAACGAGCTGACCAGGATATCATAGACTCATGGAAGGGTTTGGGTGGGAAGGGACCTTTAAAGGTCATCTAGTCCAACCCCCTTGCCATGAGCAGAGACATCTTCAACAAGATGAGGTTGTTCAGAGCCCCATCCAACCTGACCTTAAATGCTTCCAGGGATGGGGCATCTCCCACCTCTCTTGGCAACCTGGGCCAGTGTTTCACCACCCTCAGCGTAACAAATTTCTTCCTTGTATCTGGTCTGAATCCCCCCTCTTTTATTTTAAAACTATTACCCCTTGTCCTATCGCTTCTGGCCCTACAATATATATAGGAAGCCCAGTGGTCACTTCAGTGCAGGGCTCACCTGAATGAACACACCGTGCTTCTCAGTGGGGCTAACTTGTCCTTCTCAGCTGAGGGCTATGGGAAGATGCTGGGTGTCCTCTCTCACGTCCTCATGAGCAATACTAGAATATCATCCTTGGCTATTATCTATTTCTTCATCACACACTTACCAGGTTTTACTGGGTGACCTTTCAGACCGTTCAGCACTTCAGAGTCCACCCACACCAAAGAGTTGTTCTGCAAAATAGAACAAATGCATTCCTTTTTATATTCACAGCACATACATTTCTGATTACTTTTTTATTGACCCTCAGTTTTACCTTAGTTCAACCAGAAATTTGCCCTTTGATCTAAAATGAAATAATACATTTGCTTTCACATTGTATTTTACCAACCCTAAACAAGACAGGCAAAATTTGAGGTGGAGCTGTTGTTTTAATCTTAAAACCGTAGGCTTGTGTAAGTTGGAAGGGACCTCCTGAGATGTCTAGTGAACTATCTGCCCAAAGCAGGTCCAGTTTGAGCATCTTCTCAGTCCATGTTGGGTGGGAGTTACCTCCAAGAATGGAGATTCCACCATCCCCCTGTGCCTCTTCACTGTGTTTGACGAGTCTTTGTACAAAAAAAAAGTTTTATATCTAAGCAGAATTTCCCTTGCTCCAACTTGTATTCATTGCATCTTGGCTTTTCATTGTGGACCTCTTAGAAAACCATCTCTGTCTTCTCTGTACCCTCCCATTAGGTAGCTGTAGACAGGGACAAGATCCTCCTCCCTCTGCCTTCTCACTTTCCACAGTCTCTCCTCATACATCATGTACTCCAACCCTCTGACCATCTTGGTGGCCTCTGCTGGACGTACTCCAGTACATCAGTGTCTTCCTTGTACTGGGGAGCCAGAAACTGGAGACAGTGTCCAGATGTGGTCTCACAAGTGCCGAATAGAGGGGAATAATCGCTGCCCATGACCTGCTGGCTGCTCTCTTGCTGATACAGTGCAGGATGTGGTTGGTCTTTCAAAGATGATGGAGAGCAGCCTCACAATGACTCCGGCCAGTGCCATCTGCACCTTCAGATGCATCCCATCTGCTCCCCTGCGTATTTTCCTTTTGGAAAAAAGAAAATAAAGTCTAAGAAATATCAAAACTTGAAGTTCTCACATTCCTAAATATACGTCCTTCTTTTGTTTTGACTGAAAGAATTTGTGGTGATTCCAGAACTTCAAACAATATTTCTTTTAGAAAACTTGCTTTCCACAGGAAAATTCTACCCATCACCACTGCAGATCTCTTTGCAAACTTTATGACATAGTGCTTATTGTAATTTTAACTAATCTGTCCTTTGTTGCTCGTTGTAAAAAGGCCAGTAACCACCTTACAGTTGAAAAGAAGGAGCTCTTGCCCTCTGCTCCCCTCCTGAGCCTCTCCAGTCCCTGTGGGTTCATTCCTTTGCTCTATCTCCTTGTGCCAACTGACTGCTCTGGGCTTGGACTGTGCACAGTGTTCATGAGCATGGATGTGGTTTTTACACATTTGTTTGCTTAAAAGAAAAAAAGAAAGATGTTCTCTCTGCTGAGGAATGACTCCAACCTGTGCCTTGCTCATGGCTGGGCTCAGAAGTGTGTGGATGTGTTCTTTGTCTTCAAGATAAGCTAGCTGTGGATTTCACCACACTGATACTCCTACAAAGCGAGTTGTAGGAAGGGATATTACAGCTTCCCCTAAAATTATCCTTTTGTTTTCACTTGAAATTAGTCCACATGGAATTTGCAGACTTTGGACCTTCCGCTGGGGAAGTACGCTCGTGCGGTGACTTGTGGATTGCTGGTGTCCTAAAGAAAATTCCAGCTTCTCTATCTGAAAGTTGTTTTTAGGCTTTGCCTTTGGCAGATCCAAGCAGTAAGTGGCTGGAAATCCTGTATACGGCACTGAGCAGAAGTTCCTGGGATCTGGGGAGTTGGTCCAGTGTTCTCCATCTGTTCCAGCACCGTTGCCAAGTTAAACTTCTGTGCTACAGATTGCACAAAGGGGAGAGAAGAGCTGGAAATGAAAAAAAAAAAAAAAAAAGGTTTGAAAATGGGGGACTTTGAATTCAACCAAGGGAAAATAGAATAACGTGGGCCTCTTTGGGGCTAGAGCAGAGAGCTGTGGTGGGGAGACTTCACATCTGCCTGGAGATGACCACTCCATGGCTGTGAGACTCCCCACCCCCAGAAGCAAGGGCTGGATGCAGACCCCAGCCCACCTGAGGGCAACAAGAAAGGTGTTTGTATCCCTGATTTGAATTTCACAGGAAATGGAGGGATCGCCTTACTCCTGGCAGGAGAAAGAGGCAATTTTCATTCTAAATAAGGCAGCTCCCATGTCAAAAGTTCCACAGTGAAATCCCACTGCACTCACTGCATGGCTTTTTATGAATAAAATCTTAATAAATGTCCAGTGCTTGATTTTTTGCAGCAGACTTGCCTGGCTTTGATCTACACTTGCCTGGGCTCAGCACGGCTGCTGCTGCCTGCCAAGCTAAAGAGAAAAAAAAAAAAAAAAGAGAAGTTACTTTCCTTAGGTTTAAATAAAAGTGTGTTTTTTTAAACCTCTTGGCTGTTGAGTTGTGTGTTATACATCATGCCTCGGCCCCATCCCTTCTCTCCCGATCCAGAGCGCACACTGAAACAATTTCCCTGTGGTTTCCCTCCTTGGTGGAGTCGAATTCCTAGAAAACAAAAGGAATGTTGCAACTGTGGTCACAAGCTCTAAGACTGCAAATCTTACACACAGACAGGAGCCTTGGCTTGATGGGACACTGATAGCAGCCTATCGTGAGTGGGTACCTTGGCTTCCATCCTCGCCGTTGGCTCCAGCGGAGCGGGTGGGTCTGTCTGGTTCAGTACACATCCCAGTCCCCACAGAAACACAGGGCTGCAAAATCAGGGAATGTTTCTGCGCTCCTGGGAAAGGCAGAAAGCAGTGAGGTTCTCTGATGGTCCCTAGCCCCCGTCCCTGAGGTCAACTTAGATCTTCCTGTGACTTCCAGAGGCAAAACCATCAGGATCTGGGTCTGACCCGCTCTGAAACCCAAAGTCTCAGGATGGGTACAGACTCTCATCCAAGTGAATCCACACAGAACTCAGGCAAAGCTGGCAGAGCCAAGAATGAATCCCACTGGTGCCCGGGCAGTGCCCACAGCCCAGCTGGACCCGGCTTTCCTCCATCTGCCCCAGAAGGCTGATTGTGAAACTTGGTCTCAAGTTACGTCAGGGGAAGTTTAGGTTGGATATTAGGAAGAAGTTCTTTACTGAGAGGGAGGTTGGGCACTGGCACAGGCTGCCCAGGGAGGTGGTGGAGTCGCCGTCCCTGGGGGTGTTCAAAAAATGAGTGGATGAAGCACTTGAAGCCATGGTCTAATGGTCAGGAATAGGATGGGATAAAGGTTGGACTTGATGGCCCTGGAGGTCCCTTCCAACCATAATCATTCTATGATTCTATGATTCAGGGGCATTGGTGGAGAGGTGGACTGGGAATGAGAACCTCATTCCCACCACAGAGGTCATGCTGCTCTCTGGGCTCGTGCAGAGCAGTGTGACAGCAGCATCAGCACAGCCCCTGCCCTATGGCTCTGTTCCTCCAGGGATCACAGACTTCATGCCTGTTCTCATGCCTGGGGCTTCCCTTGCAACACCTCAAGCAAACTTTGTCTTTCTAGAATTCTGATTAATGATAACGTGTGCCCAGTGGGGACATTTGCAATAACAGTTTCCTCCTCCTGCATAAATCCTGCTGCAGACCCTCTTACCTTACTTGGAGAAGATCTTATCAAAGAGCATATTTTTAGCAAAAAAAAAAAAACCAACCCCAAACTTGCTTTTGTGAGAGCAGCTCCTCCGGGCAGGGGTGGTTGGATCTGGAGACTTCACAGTGCTCTTTCATGCCAGGGTTATTTTAGGTATAAAATAACCTGACTTAGGCAGATGGCTGCCTCCTATTAACTGTCCACCAGATCAGAGGGTGATTAATGAGGGAGAAAATTTCTAGAGGTGGTAACAGGTTCTCTGCTGTGGAGATCAGAGAGAGTCACATTTCCATGACAAAGGCAAGGTACTGGAGCATCATTTAACCCTTCCCCTCCCAGGCTGCTCTGGCGTGAACTGTGGGAGCAGTGCTCAGCACAGCTTGTCCAGATGCTTTGAACCTTAGAGAGGAATCTCCTATTCCCTGGGCTCATCCAGGCTGCGTGAGTAGAAAGCTCATGGCATGAATCCCAGTGCCTTGGTGTCCACACAGGACCTTTTTTTACCATATATTTTAAGCAAACAAAGGTTACTGGGCTCAGCAGAAGGTGAGACAGCAAAGTGATGTGGGCTGCGTTATTTAGAATGTCAGATGAAATGAGCAAACAGTCTGGTTTGATGTTAAAAACCTGTTGATCATGCCAGACTGTGTGCTAAAGTGGAAAGCAAGAGAAACAGTTAATGTTGCAGAACGATTTCCCCGAGGAAACCTTTGTCCAAATTTGTTCGTGACTCTCTTTAAATGCTTCATGTGGTGCTGATAGTTTCCACTTTTGATCTCAAATGCGTTATGAAATTTGCTGAGAAGTTTCTGGAAATGCCCTGCATCTGTTTGTGGCTCCTATTCACTGCAGAAGCACGTTTCAAAGGCAGATGGCATCATGCCCCCATCTGGGAGTGCGGAAGCTGAAGCATGGAGAGATGTCGTGATTGTCCCTCAGCAGACCTGACAACACACAGAACTTATCTCTTGGGCTCTGTCTTCATCCCACAAACCCCACTCACACTGTAGAACACCCAGAAAGTGCCTCAAAAGCTTATTGGCTAGGTAATATGTGGCACTCATGCTCTTGGGATATGCTGAGAAGGCTTTTGCTACAGGACAAGCGCGTGTCCTGTGCCGTGTGGCTGCCTTGCAGACTGCCCACAGGCCATCTGCCCAGATGATCAGGTTTATTTGGGCATGGGTCCCTGCAGGCGTGGCTGCATGGCTCCTGCATGGAGCTGGTGTGCACTGCCAGCCCTGAAGCTCTGTTAGCTTGCAGGGAAGCACATTGAGGGCATGGGTCTTCCCATTCCATTACCCAGCTCATCTGAGTCTGGGCTGTCTCTGGACAAGTCCTGTTCTTGGAGGGACAGGACTCTGGCCATGCTCTTCATCTCTGGAGCAGCTGCAGGAGGAGGGGATGCTCTGCAGGTTGTTCCATACCCAAGTGATATCCATTTGCCTTTCAGGAGGAGTCCAGGGATCACAGCTCTATCCAGGACAGAGCATCCTTGTCTCCTACCAAGAAGGAGTGGAGCCCACAGTCATGGCTGGCTGGCTTCTAGAGATCCTTCTCCTGGCCTCCTCCATCACCATCATCTGAGTAGCTGGTCTCAGTGATCACAGCTCAGTCCACTGGCAGCACCCCACACCCTGGCACCACAAAGCCCTCAGGTAGCACAGGTTTGTCAGCCATGTCCATGTCACCGTGTACTCCTCAGACCATTTCACACCATTCCCTTTAAATAAAATCTCCTAATTTCTTCGTTTCAGAGCTGGAGCAAGCAGCGGTGGGCTTGCCAGGACACAGCCTTGCAGGGAGCTTGGAGCAGCAGCAGTGTAAATCCCACATTCCCTGACCTCAGTTCTCGGCAAGAATCTGAACACAAGAGCCTGATCTTGATTTTTTTTTTTTTTTTTTTTTTTTTTTTTTAAAAATGACATCACGATTGAGAACTGTTGCTGTCCTGACAGCAATTGTGTCATCTCGCAAGAAGCAACATGTGCTAATTTTAGCGAATGCATTTTTTTAGATTATACTCAATGAAGTCAGAAGTGGAAAAGTTGAAGCTACTTCAACGGAGCTTTGTTACATGTTTTTTTCAGTCACTGATTGACTGAAGACATAATCTCCTACAATTATCTGCAGAATTATAGGAAAGAGGTGTGATAATGTGTGACATCAGAACTGACACTCGTGAGAGAGACAGAAATCTCTCATAGTTATATTCATAAGACCCTGATATAGAATCATAAAATCACAGAGCAGCCTTGGTTGGAAGAGACCTCTAAGCTCACCCAGTCCAACCATTAACCCAGCACTGCCCAGTCCCCACTGCCCCATGTCCCTCAGCACCACATCTCCACGGCTCTGAAATCCCTCCAGGGATGGGGACTCCCCCCCTGCCCTGGGCAGCCTGGGCCAGTGCTGGAGAACCCTTTGGGGGAAGGAATTGTTCCCAATATCCAATCTAACCCTCCCCTGACAGGGAGGGTCTCCCTGGGAGATGAGGATATCATGTATTGCCCAAGGAAGGAGCCATGAGATCTCCAAGTCCAGCATTAAAAAGAAAATGTTGAAGTTAACAGCTGCCTAGGGTAACTTTAAACATCCTCCCCTGTGCGTTTTCGTGATCATAATGACATTAATTAATGAGGATCTCATGCTGTATTTCCATAGGAATGGCACGTGCAGTGCACGTGATACCTGGAGCTCACCAAAATGAAGAGGTGTGATCTTGTTCTCTACCCTGTCGGATGGTCATATGCAGGATTTATTACCCATGGCTCAGTCTAGGAGCACAAGAGACATGGGAAAAATTCCTGGACCAATACTTGTAAATCTCTGCTGAGTTTGTCAAAGAGTTTTGACAGATAATGAATTATTTTCCAACCTTTCATTTCACTAATTGTAAAATTATATGCTGTACTTTTGCCTTTCCAAACAACATTTGAGGAGCTTGAATAAAAAATATACTTTAAAATTAATTACAAACTCTTCCAAAACCAAAAGTAAGTGCATACTTTAAAGTCAAATTATATGTTCATATATATGTCAAGCTAAAATCTTCATCAAATCACCTCTAAATGACTCTTCCTTTCTTTTTCAGTTTGTCCAGTGCAGCAAAAAAAATAATCAATTACTTGTACAGCTCTATTCAAAGCCCATAATTAATAATAATAATAATTAATTACAAGGTTTTTTCCACTGTGCTTCACATATTAATACTGAAACTCTTCACAAGTAGTTTATCTTCATGAGAGCCCTGTGAACTAAGGCGAGGCATTACCCTATTTTACAGGCAGGGGTCTTAAATGTAGTGCAGTTGGCATGAAAAATTATTTGCTAGTTTTGAGAGGCTGGCAACTGATTATTTTTTTTTCCCCTATGATATGAATTTTACAGCAGTTCACGCCCTTTCAAAAAAGTTTGAGCCCTCTGAGGTTTTTTTGGAAAGCTACAAAGGTCAAGCTGAGAAAATGTCTCCAATTATGTTTGTTGGTTAGGCAGCCTTAATTAAAATAGTGGTGACTGTTGGTGTCCTATGGCAAACTGCTCCAGATGGATCTGGAGTGTGATTGAGACTTATCTGCCTTTATCCCTCCAAACAGGGATTCTCCATTTGGCTCTTAAATTAAAGTTGCAGAAGGGCAGCTGCTTTTTATTTAGGGTAATTTTGCGTGGGCTGGTTGGGAGTGCAGTTAGCCATCCTGCTGCTCCTCACACTTCAGAGCTTTTCCCTTGTGGAGTTTTCTGGACCGTGAAGCAATCCAGCTGAGAAACATCAACTGGTTCACCCCTTCTTGTTTCTCAGGGGGCTGATGTGCACCCCAGTACTGCCTGGAAGAGAGAAGACTTTCCTCCAGCTCGCTTTCCCATCCCCAACTTGAGATCTGCTATGTTGGATGCAAGCAGCAGAGGTAGGTTACACACTAAAGTTGACTTCTCCACGCTGCCTGGGAACAAGGGAGGAGTGATTGGGGTGAATAGATTATTGTGCACAAAAGCAATGCCAAAACACCCACCCACCCTGGGGGGAAAGCAAGTGGGGAGCTAAACAAATGTATACAAGTGTTTGTAAATCCCTGTGGTCAGCACCAGCATTTGGTGGCTGGGAAATAAAGGAGTGCTTGGAGGCTTGAAGGAGACTTTGAAGGAGATCTTGCTAGGATGCCCAAGTCCTGGGGCTTGCTATGCCATAATCTCATGCAGCTGCACTGAAAAGCCCTGCTCTAGAAAACCAGGGAGCATGGTGCTCATAGAGCTTTGCATATGGTGGAGGGATTAAAATGCTTCTTACCCCTCCAAAGTGGAATGCAGAAAAAAAACTAAGAGTAGATTTCCCTCACGTGGCAGTCATTTGTAGGGCTGTGTCCCACTGCTGCAGAGAGAGGAGAGCAAATGTACCCAGGAAACGTTAATTAAATGTGTTCTCTGAGATCAGTTACATGTGAATTAACAGAGGAAGCAGACTGAGCCGGATCATGCCAGAGGTGAGACACGGGATAGCATCTATTCTAAGCACAAAGAGCAGTCTTCACTAGCCCAGACACCCTAGACTGTAGACCCAAATAAAATCCCCCTGGCATTACAAATTCATTCTGAAATAAAAGATCTGTGGTGGATTTAGCACCTGGAAAAGAAACAAGAAAACTCCTCCATTTATGTAATGTCACCTGCTCTGGATGCTTGAAAGTCTGGGGTTTAAAATATATGATGGTCAAAATTCGCAGGTAGATTTCTGGGAGCTTCTGTAAATATAACAGAGACCCCGTGTGTGTTTTTAGGTGTCAGAATACATTTCCCCATCCAGCGCCCCTGTACAAACTGGGGTGATCACAATTAGCAAGGATTAACCCAGACCAGACTGGAAAGCACATCTTTTGCCCCAGCCATCTGTCACCAACTTTCTGTGCCCTTGAGAAGGAGGAAAATGCAGTTTCTTGTCCTTTCCTTGCTCTTCTGTGTGATGCTCCAGTTCTGCCAGTCTCAACCAGGTAAAACCCACCTTTATTTTTAAAAGGATGGGGCCCAGGAAATAGTTTGTTGTATCTCGTGGAGCTCTGCAGAGCACCACGGGGGTGTTGACAGAGCTGCATTCCTTGCAATGCTCCATTATTGGCTGCTTGTGAAAACAAGCTCTGCCTTTTTCCCCCCCCTCCGTTAGTCTCCACGAGTTTGCTGTTAATTAGGCTGAGCATCATTCTGACTTCTATAAAGCTGGTAGGGGGTTGATTAGGAAGGGGGAAAAAAGAACAAAGAGGGCAGGGAGGACATTTCAAAGAGAGGCAGGAGGAGATGTGAGTCCCCCTGTCAGCTCAAGGCTTGCCCTGGAATTTCTGCACCTCTCTGAACTGGGGGGTCGTGCACAGCCGTTTGGGTTCCCTTTGGTGCAGAAGTGTCTCTGAACCTCTTTGACCTGAAAAGCAGCTTGGTTTGGGCTTTCCTGGTGTCTGTCTGCACTGGGGGACTTCCACCTCCTGGAACAGTCGTGGGCGTGCAGTGGCACAGAGCAGAGGGAGCTCAGGGAGGAGGAGGGCCATGTGTGTTTTATTATATATTTCAAGAAAAGCCATCAGTAATGATTCTTAAAACGAGAGGCAGAGGGAAGAGTTTTTTGCACAGAGCAAAAGAGTGGAATTAGACTCAGAACTGAGTTCAAAGTTCTTCCTTAGAAGAAAGACTTAATGTCACCAACATACTTTCTAAAAAAATATATATATATATTTATTTTCAGAAAATGCTTTTAACTTCAAAACTTTTCTTCTCTGGAGCTGAGGTAACTTTTGAGTGTGCAGGTCCTGGGCTGGGTCACCTATCCTTCAAGCCATCTGTCTTTCCTTACTTGTTTCACACGAGTTGCAAGAAATACAGGAAAATGACCAGGGAGAAAAGTGCTTTTTACTTGAAATATTTTTCCTTTTTGCTAGTGTTCACACCATAATTTTTTAAAGAAAAAAAACAGAAAAAGAAAAAAAAAGAAATCAAGAATAAACCCCAAATAGAAATCGAATTATTTTCCCCCAGCTCTTTAGATGTGAAGTCACTGTGATTAATGCCCTCCTGCAGCTCCAGCCTAAATTTGGGACAAGCCGCTCACCGCATCCAACTGAACTGAGAGTGTTCCCTAATGAACCGCCCCAAAGCAGTCCCTGGGCTGGGGAGGGGAGGGCTATAGGTGATAATCATGTCTGCATTCAGACGTCTCCTGCTAAACCCAACCTCTCCCCCAGCCCCTCCTTGAAGTTACAAACTTTTGGCTGAAGAATGCGGTTGGGTTGTCCTCTCTACTCCCACTCCTCCTGCACCCCTTTCTCCGCCGCAAGGCCCTCCCCCTGTCCAATTTGGATGAGGCTGTACCTTTTCTTCTCTCCTTCAAGAGTTGAGGGTTTTATTCCCTTCTTTTCTGCCCAGATCTCCACTAAACAAAGGAGCTCTGGGCACATCACCAGTTCCAGGACCTAAAGGTATTTAAACAGACTAAATCCAGAGCCGCATGGCTAAGAGCTGATTTCTTTCTTCTTTATCTGCCTAATTGTTTCTCTGCCTAATTGTATTTCATTGTGGTTTGCACATTTGATTATTATTTTTTTTTTTTAATTGATTTAATTTGCACACTCAAAGGCACGGTTTGGAAAACGTCTTTCCTCATTCCCTCCAAACTTGCAAATCAGTTTAAAATCCGGTTTAGTGATTGATTCTCTCTTTGCTTTGTCAGTGTATTTCTTACAAGTGGTGTTTGATGGAATTTCTCAGAGCTGAAAATAATTTTTGAGCCTTTTTTTTTTTTATAAAAAAAAAAAAAAAAGAAACCAATCCTCTCTTTCAATGGTGTAAATGACTTTTCCATGCTGTCTTAGTAAGCCTTGTGTGACCGCTCTCGGAGTACGTGCCTGTGTATCGATCATTTGTCATGCTTCTAATTTCTTCGTGAGGAAATGGATGCATCTGGACTTTCTTCGGTTTAAATTTCTGCACAAGGCTGGAAATCTCCCGAAGTGCAAAACTTTCTGCTCTTTTTTTTTTTTTTTTTTTTTTTTTTTTAATGACTTCTTTTTCCATCCATACTCTTACCTCAGGAGCTCTGGGAGCAGGGCAAACGCTCTCCCTTTTGTCTCGTCGAAGATAAAATCGTATCGCAGCCTTCGGCAGCCCGGCGTGGGTAGCGGAGCAGCAGAGCTCTGGGGGCTGCAGGAAGGGCAGTTTCTTTGTCTCTGCTTCCAGCCCTGCCTTTTTCCTTCCCACTCTGTCTTTCTCATTCACTGCATTTGAAATATTAGAGCTTGGAAAAAAAAAAAAAATTAAAAAAAAAAAATTGCATGCCCTCAAGAGCTGAGAGATTCCCAGCTGGGACACTGGGAGCAGTGGGGGGTTTTTTAAATTTTATTATTATTTTTTTTTCTTTTTTGGTTCAGACACATATTCTGCCTTGTCTAGGCTGATTTTTTAAAACTTTTTTTTTGCCTGCTTTGGGGCTGGGCTGGAATGGGAAAGTGGGAAAGCAAGGGGGACAGTCAGGGGAGGCTCAGGGGCCATGTCCCTCCCCGCCGGCGCGGACGCGGAGCCTCTCGCAGAAGCTGCAGACTATTTCCATTCTGGGGTGGAGGAGGGAGGATTCCTCCCTGAAGGAACAAACTTGTGGGGTCTTGAGGTGAGAGATGCTTTCCGAGACGCCGCTGGCCAGGAGGAGGAGGAGGAGGAGGAGGAGGAAGGGTTCCCCAGCCCCATTTTTCTCAGGCAGGGCTGGGAGGTTTGGGGAGTGCTGGGGGGGAGGAAGAGGAGGGAGCAGGAGGAGGGGGTGCAGTGTGTGGAGCACGTTCCTCCGTGCCCATTTTCACAGAGCCTTTCCACCCTGAGCTCGGCCTCACGGCCCTGCCTGCTCCTGGCGCCCCATGTTGGCACCCTCAGGCTGAGGGGGACTGTGTGGTGCCAGGGTCCCTACCCCTCACCTCTCCTCCTCTGGAGCCCCCAGACCCAGCTGTGAGGACTAAAGTAAAGCTGCTCCAGGGACTGCTGTGGGCTCCTTCTCCCCTCAGTGCCCCATGGCGTGGGCTGACCCCCAGTGTCCCCCTGGGCCCTGCGCCTCGGCCCATGGGACCCCTCCGCCATGTCACCCGCCCCCCTCAGGGAAGTGGGGCTTCAGGGAGGGGTCTTGTTCCTCAGGATGGGCTTGCTGAGGGCAGAAAGCCTCTTCTGGGGCCTGAGGACCTGCCCTGGTGTGCTCCAGGGCCAAACCCTGGGTCTGCCTCGTGCCATCTCGCGGGCTCAGTTGCCAGCCCCAGAGAGCCGGCCATGCTGCGCTTGGCCCAAGGTTTGAGGTGTGAGGGGTCTTCTTGCTGCCTCTGTTAGCCCACTCCCTGCCCTCTGCAGAGGCTTTGGATGCTTTATCATCATCCTCCTCATGGCCTGTGTCTGTCCCAGCTCAGGAGCTCTCCTCCTGCATCCCTCCCCTGCCCAGCCCTCCACCTTCTCCTCTGTCCCTTCACCCTCCATGGAAACCAGGCTCGGCTTAACGCACCATGTCTACAGTGGTGACTTGGCAGTGCTGGGTTAATGGTTGGACTTGATGATTTTGGAGGTCTTTTCCAACCAAGACTATTCAATGATTCTGTGATTCATGCTCTGCCCCCAGCTCACAGCCTTCCCTCTCACTCCAGCCCATGACAGCCCCTTTGCCTCGCTCAGCACTGCTGTACATGTCCCTCTGATGGCTTTGCCAGCAGATCACTCCCCTAGAATTACCTGGTGTCTGGGAGATTGTTTTCTGAGCAACTGATCTCCATGCCATGGCCTGTCTGGAGTATGATGCTGTAAAACAAATTTGTGAGACCTGGAAAGATGGTCCATAAAGAGGATCTGCCCTTTCTCGAAGTTCTCCTCTTGCCTCATGTCCTATTGCTCCTCTGAACCAAGGCACTATGCCAAGGTCGGTATCATAACCTACCACCATGGGCAGGCCCAGGACAGACATCTTCATTTCTCCATCAGGAAGGCAGGAAAGCAGATGCAACGATAGAAACATGACTCTTGGATATTTTCTCTTGGTTTCCAGCTCTTGGGAAAGAAAGGTTTGGCAATGCTGTGGTGGGGAATGACGGTGTGAGCGTGTTGGCTGCACGTACAAGGAGCCAAGCTCGGTGTGACTGTATGACCCCACTGTAGTAACTCCAGGGAGGGGCTACCTGGGGTGATCAACCATTTTAAAAATGTGAAAGCCCTTAAGAACACTTGTGTCTCTCTCTTTCCTCTCTCTTTGCTTCTAGAAAGGGAACGGCAGGACGGCACCTTGGCACTTAGGGGCTGCTGCCAAAATTCATCCTCCACCAAGGCAGCAGGGACCCTCCAGCTGGAAGAAGCTTTTGGAACAGCCGGGGGAATCGAGGAATCCGTGCCATCATGGGGGTGTTATGGCTGACCAGGTTCATGCTGGGATGTACAGCAGTTATGTATGTGGAACGAGCCCAGGGTCAATATGAAGGGGACTTGCAGACAGACAGATTTGCAGGCTACGAGGAAAGACAGCCAGCAAACAGAGTGAGAAGAAGAGGCCAAGACACTTTACGAGGGTACGTTTAATGTTCTCTTTTATAAAGCAGAGCTTGGTTTATTCTCATAGCACTTAGAGACGTGCTTACAGAACTGCCTTTTCTGTCCTTTCCTTGAGCTTGGGAAGGAGTCTGCTCTGCAGACCCATGGTAGGAGGAATGCTCACGCCACGAGGGACAAGCCAGCAGACTCCCATGTGAGCAGAGCTGTGCACTGAGCTCTGCTGCTTTGTTCAGTGGATCACAGCACCTTAGGGCTCAGCTAGGTCTGTGAAGAGCCACCCACACCCTGCCTGCTTGTGGGAGGGATGCTGGGCGTTTACCTGGAGTATTGGCTGTGGCTGAGCTTTCCACTGTCACCAGTGGGGGTGTGGTCAGCTCAGGTTTTGACCCTGGAGTCACCTTCAGCTATCTGTTACCAATGCTCTGGGCTGTATTGGGAGGTTGTTGCCTCTGATGGCTGCTTTTACATGATTGTTGCTAACAGGGAAGGTGTCACAGTAAGTCCCTTCTTGTGCAGCAGAGTTGTGACTTATGGTTTCATCTATAGACAAATTGGTGTGAGAGCTGGACCCGTGAGCATTTTCCACCTGAGGAGGGAGACAGGGCTCAGCTAGAAAATCCTGAAGCTTGTGCTGGAGCTCAGCTGTGTTTGCATGCTCTCAAGATGGTTCCTGGCCCCGGTGTTGATTCTGGGTTATTTTAAGTCTGCCTGGCTGTAGTTCTTGGAAAGTGTTCCTGTGTCAGTGGGCAGAATCAGAGCAGAACGTGATACACGCGCGAAGCCTGGGCTGTGCCAGAGTCCTCCGGCACTTGCTGGGGAATGCTTCTTGAATGGGATGGAGTGCTGTGCTTTCAGCCCAGACAGTCAAATGTGCTGTGTTTGGGCTGGAGCTGGAACACACAGCCTGGCCGTCGAGCTGCCAGGGGCAGGGCTGTGGGGCTGGCGGCATCTGCTCTTGGAAGTCAAACGTGCATGGCCACTCCCTCCTGCTACGTTGGACTCGGAAAAGATGGGCAGTGAGTGTCCTGGGGGTTTGGTCTGCTTACCAAAAGCAGCCATCAGCTCACTTGCAGCATAGGGACAACCTACATCTCCCTCAGTGTCACCCATAAGTATTTTTGCCGTGCTCCTGTCTTTGAGTCCGTCATCCCTCAGGTGAAACATCCCAGATCTTTATGACTAAGGGGAAAAAGGCCATTTCTTGCAAAGGATGGGATGACAGTCTACCAGATCCAGAGAGTCCTGTTCATCCTGGCTGCCCAGGGCTATATGTGATTCATTACTGTGCTCATCATGGGGGTAGAAAGGTTTGGAAGGAGTTGATGTGTGCATTGATAATCCTGTCTCATGCAACCCTGTGAAGAGAAGCAAAGGGCAGAGCAAGGAAATGATGAGTGTTTCCATTCCCCACGGGACCCCAGAGAAGGTCACATGTGTCCAGTGGCACTCAGTGACTTAGGTGACCAGATCCTATTTTCAAAAATTATTTACTGCTTAAATCCTCTTGACTTTTGGTGTGTCTGAAGGGCCCAAATCCCAAGTGCATTTTAAAAATGAAGCCCAGAATTCCCAAGTTAGAAATGACTTCTGAAAACCCTTCTCTACTTTCAAGCCTCAGACATGGACCAACATTTAAGTAAAGTAATACCACATTATTGGTTGTGTAAGTTCCTAGAGGCCACACAGTAAGTTCGAGGCAGGATCAGAATCAGGACTGAAGTGTCTGGCTCTCAGTCCCCTGCAGAGAGCTGAGGACCACACGGCCACCTCCTTCATTTTCTCTTCTGCTTTCCTCATGCTCTCTGCAGCAATTGCTGCAGGAAAAGTAAAAAAAAAAACCCACTGGGATAAGTGCAAGGTCTGTTTAAGGAAGTCTGTGCAATGATAATTTAAGACAACTGAAGAATCATTGTTTCTTGGCCCTTGGGAGAACAGGCTTGTTTCAAGGGAGGGGATGATGGTGGGCAACACAGGGGAAGTTGGCAAAACTGAGTGGCTGGAGCCTCTGCCCCAGGCGCCTCCCATGCTCCGTGTCAAGTAACCCTGACAATCTCCTAGGTTTTGTGTCCAAATGTCTCCTTCAGGATTTCCAGCCCTTCAGCAATCTCTCTCTTTAAAATCTCTATTTTGCAAGCAGACAAAAACCACTTGAGATGAGAAATCTATTGAAGGGTGATGTTTTAAATAATGTTCTGCTGGGTTTAGAAAGCAGCTACAGATGTTGCCAGCTGCAGTGCTGTAGAGGGGTCTGGCAGGCAGTGAAAGCCACCTCCTGCAGAGCCACAGACCCAGGCATTTTTGTTGTAGATTCCCTTGTCCTTGTGCTCTGCCTTGAAACAGTTCAGGAGAGTCACAGTTGTGGATCAACATCTTCCCCAACCTTGGTTTTGCTGCCTTAAGGTGTTGGGATTCTTTGCTGCTGTAAAAATCTAACTGGATTTGATGCTCTTTGGGAAAATCAGATAAGTCATAATTTAAGATTTGGTTTACTCACAGTAGCAAAAGAAATGAATGAACAAAGGTGCAACTTTAAAGGAAGGCAGCGTTGCCTGTTTAAATTTGGTGTTATTTCACAATGTGGGCATGTGGGTGGCTTCTCTTGACTACTGTGATTTCTGAAATCATCTATTCTATAATGCCACACCTCTAAACGCACAATTGAACCTTTAAACACATTTATCTGTGGTGTCTATTTTAATAGGTTATGACACCATTTCAAATCTTTGCTTTGGTGTTTGCTTTCAAAGACCCACAACTTTTTTTTCAGAGAGACAGACTAATTTCAATCCAACTTTCATCTGGAATAGCTTTGGTTCTGAGGCTTGCATGAAAGGAATTTAAACAGGACTGGAATTAAAATACGGCAAAGCTTAGCAGCATCCCATGGGTCTGCACTGGCAGCTTCCCTGGTGACCCCTGGGCCACCACCCCCAGCCACTGTTCTGAACACTCTGGATTTGTGGAGAATGTTAAGGAGTTTTTATATCAGTTCTGAATGGAAGGAAACAGACAAACAGATTTTGAGGACTTGCTGGTTAGATCTAATGGTGATGCAGTGCAGAGTTGTCTTCTCATTTATGGAAACCTTCTGCTCAGGGCTTCTGGACTGTCTGTAGCTCTGTCTTATTTGTGCCTTGAAATAATGTTTTCCCAACACAAATTAATAAGTATTTTCCTTTCATACCCTATGCTTGAGACCTCCTATCCTGACAGATCTCAAAGCTTTTTACAACGTTGACATGCCATTTGCAGATCACTTTGTCCATGTCAGAAGTGGTTTTGCTCCTGAAATGGGTTAGGACAGACAGATTAGAGGACTCCAAGGACAGTCACCTATCTTGACAAGCTAAATCTGGCTTTTGCTCTAACATTTGTTCTTATGTGCCTGCTTTTCTCTTGGGTGGGTGGAACCACGGATTCCCTCTGTCTCTGAGTTATGTTATATCACGATTTGGATAAGAAAATAGAATCACACTGGAACTGCAAAAGGAAGTGTGACCCAGATGTCTTTATAGGGAAATTTTTGACAACTCTGGAAGAATCAAATACCCAAGCACATTCAGTGCTTCTTCCTTCATTTTCTCTTAAATATCTCCTACTCCTACACATAGCACATAACTTCCTGTGGGTTTCCCAGGAAAGTCTTGAGTAAGCCCAAACAGCACAGAATATCTGCTCTCTTTTGGTGGCAAGTTACTTTGTGTGAAGCCTTAGACAATTAATACTAACAGAAATCCAGAGAATCAGTTAATATCATAGAGCTCGTAGTAAGAAACTGCTCTCTAGTAACTCCAACGTGACTGACACACTCTCCTTGCTGATGTCTGGAGAGAACTGGCTGTGCATGAGGACAGTTGCAGACGTCTTGTTGGTAAAAGAGGCTTCAGGAATGTTAAGAGGAAAGATTGCATATGTTTCTGCTGGCAACATATTTATTTGGAGCTCTGTTCCCGTCCCGGTCTCTTTTAATAAAGGGAAAAGTGGGAAATAAATGCAAGGCATGAAATCAATGCAATATAAACACGCCCGTTATTCATCAATGCTTTTACAAATAATTAATAAAGCAATATGGAGCAATAAATCAAAGCCAAAGCCATGATTTAATCTGTCCTTAAACTCATTAAAGTAGAGACAATTTAAAATGACCGTCTCCTGAAAGGAACAGCACTGACAAAACCATTTATGTGGCAGGATTTGAATGGGATTATTAGTTTAATGAACTATTGAACAGTTTCCAAGAGCAAGAATGTGTTCAACAAAGGGGAAAGAAAAGATGATTAGTCTGCAGCCAGCTGAGCTGTTTGCTGGCACTATGATTTCCTGTAAGTTCATGGCTGCCTGTTTTTTTCAAGTAAGAATAAAGGCTCAGCTATAGCCTGACTTTAAATACAACTAATTATGTCAAGCCCATTAATTATGAAATGGCCACTGCAATTGAGAAGATGGATGAAGAGGGGATGTTTAGGGAGGCATTTGTCAAACCTCTTCCATTGCTCTGACTTATGCGAAAAGACAGAGAGGTGTCTAAATTAATTGTGGGGGATGATGGGGAATATGAGGAGTTTCCAAGCTGCTCTCCCATAGATTTTTTGACACCTTCTGAGTTTCCAACTTGACACAGGGGAAGGGAGAGGAAAGGACACGTTGTGACTGCAAGACTGCTGGGATGTGGATGAATTCTCCCTAAACTTGGAAGCTGAGATGCAGTGGAGAGGGAAAGGCTGTGATCCTGGGCCACATGGCACCAACTTACACTGGAGCTGGCACTGGGATGGCGTTTGATGTCAAGGGGAGATGGGGCATAGCAGAGATGAGCTTCACCACTTCTGCAGTTCCCTCTGAGATGTGCACGGAGAGCAGATGATTTCCATCAGCATTTTAATCCGACTCCATCCCTGACGTTGCAGTTCCACAAACATCTTAGTACAGGAATTACAAAAGGATTTTTTTTGGACCAGCAGTAGTTGTAATTTTTTTTTTTTCACTCTCACTTTAAGTTTATTGGACACATGTGCTTTTAAAAAGAGCTGATGCCCAAAACACAACCAGCACTGTCAGATGTTTCATGATTCAGGCCCTGATTCTGCCTCTGCTAAGTTCAAGCACAAAGTTTTAGTTGACTTTCTTGAAAGGAATAAGATCTACGTGGGAGTCAGCAAATCTTTTCTGCAGTGTTACCATCTCTGCTGGTACTGTACATCTAGTGAGAAGTATTGATTTCCTCAAAGTCCCAGAGTGGAATCCTTTAAATGCAGCAGCTCAGCTTTAATTCCTTATAAAAAAAAAATGATTTCTTGACTTCAAAGTTGTAGAAAACTTGCTTGAAAATGAAATCCTGCTTGGAGTAAGAACCAAGGTGATTCTAAGAGGCAGTGGAAGCTTAAATGTCCTGTTTCCTAACTTAATCCTATAGTTTAGGCAACCAGACTCTCTTGTACTGACTCTGTGGGTGGTTTGTGAAAAAGACCCAGTAACTATGGTGATTTAAATACTTAAAAAAGCAAATTTGTGGGCTGTGTCACTAACTACACCAACTGAAACTACCTACACGCGTGTGTAGCCAAAGAGTAACAACAGGACTCCAGTACTTGTTAAAAATTGTTGTCTGAAACGGTTTGTGCTGCTTGTGGCTGCCCACATGTCATCGCAGTTGGACTAGATGATCGTCGTATGTCCCTTCCAACTCAAATATTCTGTTCTGCTCCATTCTAAATACTGTTTTTCTTACGAGACTGTGAAATGCATGTTCATGCACGCACTCTCCATCTGCAGCTTTGCAGCTTTGGGGCATCTCCACTTAGAAATGATGAGGAAGAGCGTGGTCAAACTCTAGCAAAGCTTTCTTGCCTTCTCCCACCACATTCCTGCCCTGGGCAGGATGTCAGTCTCCATGCTCCAAGGCTTCCTAGATCTGAATTTAGAGTGAGTGTACATCACTGCAGTAAAGGGACAACTGGAGCTTCTGTCACTGTCATCCAGTCATCTCTTGAGCACATCTCAGGTCCACATACTCAACAGATATAAACCTTGATATTTATTCATGAAGCTGAAATACTACCAACAACAGAAGGAACAAAATTAAGGCAGTAGTTGGAAACTTCTGACTTACGACTCTTGTTCCTAAATTTTCCTTGTGTCTTGATTTATATTGTGAAATGGTTGATCTTGGACTTCTGGTCTAGGCTGGTTTCTCTTGCTATTGGCAGGAAACTTGAAGGCAAGTATTGGCATGGCAAAAGATTGGCGTAGAAGTTAATAGGTTATATGGGTTTTGTTTGGAAGTTTTAAGAACTGGATTTGAAGTTTTGATTTATTACAGAATTTAAGGGGGGAAAAAAAAGATGGAACAGTTGGTAATGTTGCTTTCCAAATGAAAGTGTTAAGCAGTTCCTGGAAACCAATTGCTTTTTTAGTCTTTTTCAAAGGAAAGTCTTCTATATGGTTCCTTGCTGATATATAGGATTTAAACTTAAATGTGCACAAACAAGGGAAGAGTTTCTCTACTATCACTCACATGAAATATGTGAAGATCTGAATAAAGAGAAAAAAAATTAGTAGTATTGACAAAGAAAATGTATATAATAAAAGTTTTATAGACCACTTTTGCTAAAAAGAAAATATTGTAAACATTATTGTGCTTGAACTTGGCATTAACCTAAGGAGATGGAATCCAAAACCTATGCAGTCTTTGTGAGACTTGCCTTGCATTTTGCGTCATTCCTTTTATGAAACTGAATAATAACCATGCATATTTTAAAAATTGTTTCCATCTCCATAATTTTCAGCTAAAATTCAGGTGTCCGCCCTGCAGTTGGCTTTGCATGGCTCGGGTCACCTAAACTTGTGCAGTCCTTTGTTGTAAGCAGAGAGATGTATTTTGGTGTGATCTAGTCACTTTGGTGGCAGTCAGGCAACCTTCTCAGCTCAGTGTCCTCTCTGTGTATGTGTCTGGAGTCCACGTGTGCAAGGGGACCTAGGAGAGCTCTGCCTGAGTGCAGGGAGGGTTTTTGAGCTGGGGCTGCAGTTCTGTACTGGGGATCCAGAGGGCTCTGATGGGACTTCCCTTCATTGTAGTCTCTTGCTCCATCCCTTTACTGATGACCTCACTGATAGCTGCATCTCAGCAGGAAAAGGGGGATGAGATACAGAGATCTGTGACCTATCAAGATGGCATCTCTGTATGTGAGATGGCCTGTCCCCATGGCACCCAAAGCTGCCTTCTGCTCTGAATTATGGTAGGAAATTCAACTCTGGGCATAGAGACAGGAGAAGTGCCATTGAACATTAAACCAGCATTAAATGAATTTTTTAAATTTCAATCCAAAGATAATTTATTATGTATTAGAAGTAGAAATGTAATAATCTGGAAAAAATAAGTTAACTTCGCTCCATTTTTCTAATAATATGAAAATGACAACAGTAAGCACCTGAGTAACTGTGCTTGAAACTACATAATTACACAGCTAAAAGGCATGCCTTTTGATATCATGCATTTTCCTGGTTGATTAAAGAAGGTGTTAAATTAGATGTCGAGGCTGTCTTTAGTTTCAGATCATCCATTCTCTAAGAAAAAATAATTAAAACATAAACCCACAGATTTAAATAACTGCTTAAATTAAAGCTTCCTTTCTGTTAACTAAAATAACCAAGTCTCTATTCACTTAAATTGATCTTTCTTATTTAGAGTCCATCCTAGGTTCTGGGAGGAAGGAGCAGTGAGTGATGCACTCTACCACCTCTTCCCAGATCTCCCTGTTTCCTTAAGGAGAGCCACAGTGGAGAATCAACAGCTCAATTCAGGTGCTTGAAAGGCTCAGCTTGCTTTGAGCATCTTCCATCAAGGTCTTCTGAGTCTGGGCTCAAGAAGAGAGCAGGTCAGCAGAGATGAGAGGTGTTCAGTAGTGCCACCAGGGTTTGCTCAGGAGGGAGCTGATGTTCACATCATGTTTATCCCTGGGGATGGAGTTGGAGGTGCTCCTGGGACCAGTGAAAGTAAAGGGTCTCCAGCAGGAATGTGAGAGACACCATCAGCCTGGGGCTTTGGTGATACCAGAGAAAAATGGTTCTGTTGTCACAGATATATTAGAGTCCCACATTACAGGTATTGCTGAGAGTCCTGGGGAAGTCTCAGCTCAGCAAACAACTCCAGGTTGTGCTTTCCTAAAAGTTAAACAGATGCTGGGCTGCTTTGCAGAGCAAGAGGATGGTGTTTCAGGTGAGAGAGGTTAAGCACTTCCTTTGCAGGACCGAATTGATATCCTTACATCAAATGGGGTTGCCTGGCTAGGAACAGCTGGTTTCTCTGCTTTCCCATTTGCAAATTACTTATCAAACTGTATCCATTGCATGGGTGCATAAAGGCCTGGGGAAGAAAGCAGTGAATGTACAGACACCATAGTTCTAGACTCGTAAAACTGATAAATCACTGAAATAAAGACTTGCAGTATATTTGAGGGATCTAGTAAATCAAGAATGAGGAGGACACAAATATGCTCCCCTTCAGGCCAAGGATCCAGAAGTCAGCATCGTTTCAAGTCTGTTCTCACGCCATGATGCAATCCCAAATCCCTCTGGGTGGGGAGATGCAAGACCAAAAACCACTATCACATTTGGCAGTAATTATTGTCCCCCTGGTGATCTCCACCGAGGCCAAGGGTGACGGATGCCTGTGATGGTGTTCCCCAGTTATTGTGTGAGATGATCCCTGGGGCCCAGCAAAGAATCAGGCTAAGATCAAAACCAAAAGGAATTTTGAATTACAGGAAAAATTTCCAGCTCAGATGGAGAGGTAGGATTATCATCCCTGGAAAAGCCACATGCTTAAATCATATAAGACTAGAGAATGTAGTGGTGATACTCAGACAAATTCATCTTATTTGACTCCCTGCACAGGCATGAGTTTCATGATAAGAGAATAGGCTGCATGAGGACAAATAATCCAAAACCTCCCGTGTCTCTTCCCTAAAATGGCTCTTCTGTGGCTAGCAGGCAGCCCTCCTTTTTGCAGTATCCAATCAGAAATCCTCACTAGCCTGGAATTATCTAAATTGTCACTGAGTTGGTGAATTTACTGCAAAGGGTAACCCTGAATCATTTGGGGAAATCTAGAGCAGCATTTGGGACAATGGCCATTCCTAAAGCTGGACAAGAAGTGCAGTGAGAATTGGCCAAATCTGTTGCTGGATTGTTTGATTGCCCCCTAAATGTTTCTAAGATGAAACTTGAAGGCAGAAAAGAACTGGAAATAAGGGGCAGGGAAGGTGGTGACTATAAGAATGCCAAGAGGTTTCCATTCATCCCATGTAAGCTGCCAGAATTGCTGTGCCCCAAACTGGGTGTATTTGCAGAGCAGAAGAGAGATTTTCACATCTCTCAAGGTACCCAGAGAATACAGAGAGAGAACAGCAGAAGAAAAATTAAGATGACTGGGCAATCCTAATAGACTCCTAGAATTAGGAGCTTGTGCTCAAGCGGAAGAGGGGGAAATAGCTCCCCTGGACCTGCTGGCCATGCTTCTAATCTAACCCAGGATGTGATCTGCTCCTGTTGTGGATTTCTCCTATGATGAATCTGTGCCACCTGTTTTGAGGACCAGTAGCACTGATGAAGTTTCTTATCTCTTGATCACTAGGTTTGTGGCTGGACAGTTGAACTGTGATGTTTCTCACCCTGGAGTCACCGGGTGCTGATCCCGTGTGCTGGTGGGAAAGTTGCTGCTCACCCTTTCATAAAACACTGGGCTCCAGCCCTACTACTAGTCTGCACAGTTGTACTTTGGCAGGGCAGGAGGGTGGTTTTTACTGAGTGTTTTGTTTGAAACACTTAGAGAAAAAGGAATTTGTGCTTGGTCACTTGCCTGACTTACATCTGGGACCTAGTAAAAGTGCAAGCCATACTTCTGTTAACGCAGTCTTAGTTTACAAAATGAAGCAGTATGAATTTCTGAGAGCACCTACTCTGTAACCTACTCTAAATCTGAAGCACCTCCACTATGGGGACAGGCTGAGGGAGGTGGGGGTGTTCAGCCTGGAGAAGAGAAGGCTTCAGTGTCCTTCCAGTGTCTGGGGGGCTACAGGAAAGCTGGGGAGGGACTTTTGACACAGGCATGGAGTGATGGGATGAGGGATAATGGCTTCAAACTGGAAGAGGGGAGATTTAGACTAGATATTAGAAAGAAAATCTTGGCTGTGAGGGTGGTGAGACACTGGCCCAGGTTGCCCAGAGGAGCTGTGGCTGCCCCCTCCCTGGCAGTGTTCCAGGCCAGGTTGGATGGGGCTTGGAGCAACCTGGGCTGGTGGGAGGTGTCCCTGCCATGGCAGGGGGTTGGGATGAGATGAGCTTTGAGGTCCCTTCACACCCAAACCATTCTATGGTTCTCCCCCAGCTGGAGGAGTGGACAAGGACCTGTCTGCATGCACACGTATTGAGGACGTAGCTGTGAGTGAGCAGGAAGCTCAGGGTCACTTAACTTAGTTTTTGGCTGGCATCTGAGTCTGCAAAACATTCTCAGCTTGGACTTCACGCACTGTGCCATCTGCCCTCTCCTACCTTTAACAATGAGTACCATTCTGCTGGGGGTCACGCTAGGCATCTGACAATAATTGGCAGGACCCAGCCCTTTTCAGCTGCTTGCTCAGCTAGTATGCAACAATTCAGTGCTCTAGGCTGTCTTTCCCAGGCTGCTAACAGGAACAGGCTGCTGCAGCAACAGCCAGATGCTGCTTGTGTTCTGTCACCCTGAGCCTGTGGGCAGCCTTGTGGTATGGACTGTCTCCCAAGCCTTGCTCATGCCTCCAGCTCCATTGTGGATCTGGAAGAAAGACTTCTCTTGCTAACAGCCATGCATTTTCACATCACGTAGCCACAGCTCTGCTCTGCTCTGGTGGTTTTCTTGGCATCTCCCAGTTTTCAGATGGAGCCACTGCCAGCAGGCTGCGTTTGGTGCCATCAATTGAAATTTATACTTGCTTTGTCCCTGCTTATCTCTATAATCTTATTGTTTATTTAAAGTGAACAAAGAAGATGCTATGGCCAGCATTGCTTTTCCTCTTCCCTTTCTTAGCATCACTCTTTTTGGCCACTTTCATTAAAATAATTCTTTTTAGCAGCTCGGCTCTTTCAGCCTTTTCCTAGGCTGCCCAGAAGGTGATAAGAGAAGATCTGGAAGGTTGGACCAGATGATCCTTGAGGTCCCTCACAACCTGATATTCTCTGATCTGCCTCATATTGGCAGGTCTATTTCTGCATCAGCTGAACCACGGGGGTGAACCAGCAATGCAGTCCTTTGCCAGGAAGCATTGCTAGAAAGGATTGGCACAGATGTTTTGGCTCTTACCTCCATGGCTCTAACACCCACAGGAAAAGTTGCACAGGCTTTAGTACCATCTCAGCAGTATAATTATGTCTCTCCAGGACTGCATCAAGGCTGGATAAGACTTCCTTGCTCCTTCTGGCTAGCAAGGAGGCAAGGCTGACAGTGAGTAGAGCTAAAAATAAAAACCCTCCTGATTTTTAATTTAGAACTGTTATGAAGTTCTTCTGTTTTAGTCTGTGGGACTGTCTTCTTTGACTGATTTTGACAAAAAATCTCTTAGTCTTTTGCCTGATCAAATGGCTATATAATATTCTTTGTTCTTTAACAAGGCTTGAAGTAGCCTGAGGCCAGGGTCTGAAGATCATCAGCATATTAAGGTCAATGGCTACCTGCCCTGCATAGCTGCTCGCATCCATGTGTTGAAAAGGGGGGACCAGCAGGCAGATTCAAGTGGAAGTCAAACTGCTATATTTGGTGCTTGCCTATGAGTTTTCTGGGCTGCCTACACATCGCGTGGAGAGTCCTAGATCAAAAAAAAGATCATCCATCCTGCATGCTGGGAACCTGAGGGCTGAAACTTGGGCTTTACAGGACCTCCATCTGCTCAGAGTGAATTTATCTTCCCAGTTAATGCCAACCACAGACATATGGCTGCTTCTAACTGGAGATTTACACTTGAATATCTGTGGCAGTACTAGCAAGCTTTGTATTTTATCCAACCTATTGCAACCAGGAACTGCAACCTCTGTTCCCACCTCTGCAGGGAACCTTAGTCCATACCAGCAGAAACAGCTCTGCATCCGAGGTCTCCTTTGAACTTTTAAGCACAGGAGAAACAACAGATGCCTAAGCTTTTGGAGAATGTAGATGCTTTTGAAATCAAAATACTGATTTACTCTCCACCTCCAACCATAGCACCAAATTATTTTAGCAGAACCTGTTTGCAGGGCTGGTGAAGGAGGTCCTACGTAGCACTGGGCAAGTGCAGCACATACAGAAAAGCAGTTGCTACGTTTTCTACACAAGTCATTGTGTGCTCTGGGAAAAATTAGAACTGAGGAGAACAGCAGGACCCTTCATTGCACAGAAAGTCCTTCAACATGGTCTGTGCTGCTCAGGGATCTTCTAGTCGCCATGAAGAGTAGAAGCTCAGATTGCTTTTACGTGGGAACGCTGTTGTGCAGTAGGAGGTTCCTTAGAGTTTGCTCCCAGTCCAGCTCAGTGGTTTTGTCATTAATACAAACACAGCTTTCCCATGGAAAAAGAAAGTGAATATTCTGCTTCTTCTACCTTGGAAAGGTGCACCTGCAGCTTATCTGCTGCACATCTGTGTCTGCTGCATGTCTGCTGCACATCTGCTGTACACATCTGCACATGTGCTGCACTTCTGCTGCGTCCCTGTTTGGTGTCTGTTGTGTGTTTGCTGGATGTGCTCTGCATGCCTTCAGTGTGACTGCTGTGCACACACTGTGCTGCTGCTACATCTGCTGTGCATCCTCTGTCTGCCTGCTGCATATCTGCTTTGTGTTTGCAGTGTGTTTTCTGCGCACATCCTATGTGAGCTTCATCTTTGCTGCATGTCCCTGTGTATCTGCTGCAGTCATGCTGAAGGTGGAGGACTCATGCATGCCTGGGTAACTGATTCTGGGTCTTCTGGGATTCACTACCCTCTCCCAGCCGGTAAAGGAATCTGCTGCACTCTAAGTTCTTGCCAAAGCCAAGACTGGAATCTGATAGATGGGCCCTACAGAGTGCAGCTGAGACTGGCTGTGGTGCCCAGGGTGCACAGCCATCCCAGCACCCTCTAGCATCCCACTCCTGGCTCACTGTAGGAACTTGAGAATGGCAACCAGAGGAAAAAAAATCCCCACCATCCCCAAAATTTCTGGGCAGAAACAAAGACAAGTTCAGGAAAACAGACTAATGGCACACCTACTATAACAGAGACCTCAGGATCTGAGGAAGGACAGGCAAGACAAGTTCTTTGGTAAGCACTTCATGACATGGGAGGGAAGTAGAAACATCCACAGTTCTACACAGGCGTGGGCAATGGTTGGGATGCTGTTGTAAAGGGGCTGCATCCTCAGAACCCCACGCTTGACAATGTCACAAGAGTATGATCATTACCTAGGTTTGTGGTTTTCATGTTTGCTTTTGGGATTCTTTCTTGGCAAGTCTCTTAGTTTGTGTATGATGTAGTTTGTGTAGTGTGGCATGGCATGGTATAAACACCATGCTTGGGCCGGGTTTCCTCCTGTCTTTGCTGTGTGACATTGATTAAACCATCCAACAAACACATGAAGACAAAGAAAACCATGGGTAGCTTGTCTGATGGATGAGTTGGAGTGTGCAGGAATTTAACTGTAGAGTCAGAAAGGAAGAGCAGGTCTTTGTCTATCTTATGCACTGCTAAGCTGTGTTCACAAGGGACAGATCTTCTCCTCTTCAGGTTATCAAGACATTAACTTGCCTATGGTCTCTAGGGTTGTCTGGTATCCAGGTCTCTCTCTCCTCACATGAAAATGCAGGTCTCCAACTGGTTGTGTCTAACCTTGTGGGTATGACCCTATGCCCTGGCTTAGTGTCAAGGTAGACCTGGCTGTGCTTCAGTTCCTCATTCCTCCATATGTTCCTGAGAGGGTCACTGTAAGATAAGAGCCCCAAAGGATTCTGCACCAGGAGGTCAGAAGTCAGTTATTAAAATAATGTAAGGTGGCTCCTTTTGGTGGGAATTAAACATGGCATGTCCAAATTTGCAGCGAGGGAACGGAGTTTGGCAGAGAGCTGTCACACAAGAGGTTATTCAACTGCTCTCCAACAGTGTTGATACATGCAGAATTTATCCAATGGCACTGCACAGAAACAGAGGGAAAAAATTGTTTTTAATTTTCAGACCCAATGTCTGTGGCTCGAGGTTCCATTCCTACTGCTGCCCTGGCTGGAAAACGCTGCCCGGAGGGAACCAGTGCATTGTCCGTGAGTATCCATTTTCCTGTTAAGGGCACCAAGGGGACTGACTGCCACGTGGGGAGGAATGCACACCTCAGCAGATGACAGGACATTTCATAATCCTCTGGGACAGGAGCAGCGATTGCTGGGAATTCTCATCTCTGCTAGTCTTGAGTAAAGCAGGGTGGTTGCAACTGGTCCCATTTAGTGCATGACCTTTTATCTTCTGCCAAATTGCCACTGTGCTCCTTGGTGCTTGACGGTTTGTGTGGCTGCTCTAGAAGATTAGCCTCAAAGGAAAGCTATTGGTGACTCCCGAGAAAGTGATTTTAGAGCTGCTTGTATAGATGAAATAATTTAGTTAGCTGCTAGAGCAACAGTTAGATGCTGACCTTGCAAAGATGCTGTCATGAGACAGTGTCTACAAGCAGGAATTTGCATCTTTCTTTGAGTGCCTACCAAAACAAGACACTGCTTTAGATAAATCACACCTCTGTTTTGGCAGGTAGCTTTCCTATTTGGAGCAGGGCATTATTGCACTCTCAAGTGCTAATATACACCTATAAAATCCATTAAGGGGATGATGTTTTGTGTTTCTGTAGGTTGAAGGCATGAGCTGTAGGGAGATGAAGGAGCCTGCCCTTTGGAGAGCACTCCCATGGGAAGTGAAAGGCAGCTTAGGAGTAAATAAATGAGATTCTCATTGGAGACAATAGGAGTAATTGTACCTGCATTTAGTCATGCTTTGTATTGAAACACAGTGGTGTCCTGGAGATATTAACCACAACTGGACATAGGAAATAGGAGACAGCACTATGGGGTGCTTGTCTCTCCCAGTATTTTAGCTTTCTGAATAAATCTGAGCATGCTTGGAATTGTATGTGAATGCCCTTTTCCAAAACTTCCTAAAAATAAATGACAGTGGGAGGTTTCAAGTTGAGGAAAACACAATAGACTCCTCTAGCAGGATCTCCCACATTATACAGGTCACATATTTCAGAAGTATCTCCACCTTCAGAGTCTAAACCTCAGCCACCTTGGAGAGAAATGCCTCGTGTTTCCTAATAGAGCCTTGGGGACCTCAAATGTGGAAAACTGAGCCCGGAGCTGCAAGTATTCTCCTCTCAAAGGAAATGTTGTCTATTGTATGATGAGTGATAGGGCCTGTTGATGTGTCCTTGCACACAATGAGTAACCAGTGTCAGAGTGTGGCATTTTGCTCACTAAGGGCAGTAAAGAGATGTGATGACTCAGGAGTTAAAGTCATCCAATTTGGGGGCTAAGACATGGAGTTCTGTGCCCCCTCCCCATGAGAAGAGACAGGCAAACTCACAAAATCCTCCTCACCATCCTGTAGAGGATACAAGGCTTGAGTTTAATGCTGGCTGCAGCGAAGGGTTAAGGATCTCACAGCCAAAGAGCTGCTCCGTGGCATGCGGGGTTAGCGACACTCAGGGTTGTCTGCTGACTTTTCTCATAACTGTAAAACATGCCATCTGGGCTGGAGGTCCTCAGGGGACCGTGTGTTGTAATTGTATTTATAAAACACACAGAGATGAGATGCTTTCATGGGGTTCTAATAAAATCTGTGCTTACACAGGTGGATCAATACTGCCAGCTATGCTCTTAGCTCCAATGGCACAGGAAGGGGAAGAGACTAGCAGGGGTCTCGGGCAAGAAAGGATGGGGATTGATATGAAAGCATCCTGCTGATGCATCTCTGGTTGACTCAGGCTCAGCCCCTCATTCAGCAGGAGATGCACCTCAGTAACAGTTTCCTCAATGCCCAACCATGGACTGCAAAACACCTCATGGAAACACAGAAATTTCAAGGAAAAGAACAACCTGGCTGGGTGTGAACGTTACTTGTCCCTGCTGAGAAACATTTCTAGCGGGCCAAAATCATGAAATGTGCCTTCCCCATCCTCGGCTGTTAGAAAACAATGTGGTAGCAGGACCAGGCACAGTCTGTGATAAAAGGAAGATGTCTCCAGGAACTCCCTGTGAACAAGTGGGTCCTTCCCACTGTTGCACTGCGCACACCAGGGTCCTCAAGAGGTGCCCCAGCTTCCTCCCCAGGTTGTTATTCTTAAAAGAGATGAATTCACACCCTTTTGGCAGCCAAAACCACATCTGGGAGCAAGTTCACAGACTAGCATGTTGTAATAATCGCTGTGTCCTTCTCTTCCCCCAGCAATTTGCAGGAATTCTTGTGGTGATGGATTTTGTTCGCGGCCAAACATGTGTACGTGCTCCAATGGACAACTTTCTCCCAACTGTGGCTCAGCTGGAGGTAAGAGAACGTTGCTGGTGATTCTCCTCCCTCCGAAGTAGTTATGTGCTCTCTTAAAAATTTCCCAGTCACAATGAAAGGAAACCTCTGAAATATTTTGTGTTTTGGCAGCCTGGTTCTAATCTGAATTGGGCAGTGGTCATGAAATCTTTCATTTCTTGTGGTGCTCTTACTAAGGGTCCTCACTGCCCCTGATACCTGGAGAAAACTGGCAGCCTGCTCGCAATTTCTGCTCCTTTGGTAGGAGAAATCCTGCAGGATGCAGCTCAGAAACCACATCTCACAGCAGCAAACAGCGACACTGCTGCCAAAGAGTCCACCCACCCCGGCTGTTCTTTGAAGTGGAATTAAATCCGTCACTGCTTTTGTTAACCAAATAATATATTTTTCCAATGGAAAAATTACTAAGTTTTTCTTAGACTGTGATTTGGATGTCAGGGAGAATTGCCCAGCGTTTTTAACAAGCTGCAGTGACACGACGAAGTTGTGCACTGGCAGCGTTGGAAATGCAGAAACTTCATTGCCACTTCTTCTGCTTTGTTCTCCCATCTCAGACCTTTGGGACAAAAATCTGAAAAGCTCTGGGTCCTCCCAGGACCACCTGGTGGTGGTCTGGGTGGGCTGAGGTTTCTGAAAAACAAATTGTGGAGGACTCAGCAGTGTGATAGTTACATATCCAGAAAGCAATTCCCATATCCCTCTGGTAGTCCCTGCAGGATGTATTCAAGACCAGATCCTTCTTGCAGCTGCTCCATTACCCTGCAGCACATGGCTCTGCACAGAAAATACTGCTGCTTGAGTCTAAATCCTCGTAGCTAATGGTCTTGTCTACTCTCTAGAAGGGAATTATTGCTCCTCTGTGCCCTCTTTTCCGCTGGGCTGTATGGCTGGAAAGGACCTGGGAGTTATGGTAGCCACCAGGATGGGTGTAAGTCAATAGTCACTGGGGCTGTGAGTAAAGCCAGTCACAGCCTGGGCTAGATGAAGTGGGCCATGGTGGAAAAGTCAAAGGGAGGTATGATCCCCTCTGCTTAGGGGTAGCAAGGCTGTGGCTGGTTCTGGGTTGCCAGTCCAGGAGGGATGTGGGGAAAATGAAGAGGGGCTAGCCTGCACTCTAGGTCTCCAAATGTGGGCAATGATAGTGGGTGACCATTTGCACCTGACTATATAAGCAGTCCACCCATACATGATGACACTACTCAAACACAACAGGCAAAAAACGCCCTGTAAGCAAAGGAACAGAGCTGTGGCACGGATTTTGCTAGTGCCCCATGTAAAATGCAGAAATTAATGGGATTTTTAGAGTCTTTTAAGGTCTCAGACGGCCATTGCTCGAGACAACCCAGAAATTTATTTTCCATTATTGCCCATCTGTAGGCAAGCTATTGTTAATAAAGTGACTTGCAGGCATCTGATGGAAGGCCAGCAAGCTAGCCCCCCCAGACCTCAAAACCACATTCTGGGTGTGACTCAAAGAAGGAAATTCCCAGAATCTGATCCCAAAGTGCCACGTTGTGCTACAGCCCTGCAGATGTCCCCAGCAAGTGCTCAGCACCGGAGTCCCTGCTGCTCCACAGACCTTCCCCGTGCTTTGCTGAAGGGAAGGTGCTGGAGACACAAAAGTTTCTGGAGTGAGGGTCCATATGTTAGCAATCATGGAGGAATGTGAGGAATGCTGTAAGCAGTATATATTTGGGCACAGACCTGGCATTCCCCTGAGCCTGGGGTGGATTTCAGCATGCACTCGAGGGGGGGTAGGTTCCTCTGCAGGGGCTTCGTCAAATCTGGCATTCATTGTGGGGATGTTTGGAGCTGCATTTATCATGAATGCTTCAGGGAGGTAAAGCAGACAAATTGTGCATTCCAGAGGCAATAAAAGCCACTCTGCCTCTCTCTGTCATAACAAAAAGCTTGGTATCTTACTTCGGGGAGTAAAGATATTTTAGAAGTAATTTGCAAGTGACTGTTTAGATAGGAGTAGCCAGTAAGCAGACAGAAAACCTGCCTGCAAACTCCACTGCTGATGGCTGGCAGAGCAGCTGCAGCCACTGATCCTTTCAAACAGATTGTAGAACTAATCCAGTCCAATCATGGGAAGAGTTAACTAGGGTGAGCTGTCATTCTCTTTTTCCTAGAACTTTGTTCTCTGCTACCCTGGAAAATCCTGACTCTTTAACAGGCCTTTAAAATCTTGGTTGAAAGATGTTCTTCTGCACTCCAAATCTGCATGGGGTTCTAACAGTGCTGGACTTGGAGATGAGTCAGATGGTGATGGGACCTCAGGGCCTTTGGGATACTGGCAGGAGTAAGAAATGGGACCTGTTCTGTGCAGGTCCAGTAAGTCTTTGCCAATTAGTTTAATGGTTGGGCTGGGTGATCTTAGAGGTCTCTTCCAACCAAGGCTGTTCTGGGATTCTGTGAAAGTTTCTGGATGAGCATCAGGGCTCTTCTTACATCCAGACCCTGACCTCCTAAAATTCCTCAGCTTCACTAAACCTTCCCCCTTGCTGAATGCATTGAATGTGAGGCTCAGGGTGCTGTGTAGGGAAGAGCTCTGACAGACGGACAGCTCTGACAGACAGACACTTCCTAGCTACCTCTGTCTGTGGGCAGCCCTCCCAGATTTGCTGCATGTAATTGCTTTCCCAGGGCTGATTAATTGTAGTGAAGGGGTGTAGGGTGAGCATGTGCTGGAAACAGTGCCTTTTCCCAGAGAGACTGGTCTCATGTCTGACAATCTGGGCAATACTTTGAAGCCTCAAGCTTAGTTTCTTTAATGATTAAGCTTTCATCTAAATTTGGCATGATCTCTGGCCGTAGAGCAATAGGAAGAATAGTAGACATCATGACTAATTCAAACCACACTAGCAGTGCGTGGATTAAATGTACAGCACATGTGCTGAGCGTTTTGAATGCAAAGCTCTGAGACTTCCAGTTCCACTCCTCCTTCCTTTCAGGCTTCCTATGGACAAGGCGTCAACCCTATAATTATCCCAATTGGACACTTTTGAGTCTTACTACCTTTTGGACAGACATTTCACTTGCACTGGCCCCAACTCTTCCCTGCTTGGAACTGATGTTGCACGCACGGAGAAGACACAAGCCACAGCTGAGCATCCTCTCACATATGCACTCTCCAGCCCCACCTTCTTCACCCTGCCAAGTCACGGCCCCTCCTATCCCTGGCAGACAAGAACTGTGGTGTACATGCTGAAAAACAGTTTGCACAAAACTGGCTGTAACCTCAGGCACTTGCAATTTGAGTTGTCACATCTTACAAAGGAAGAATGCGTTGTTCCAGGCGTTTCAGTAAAGAATGAAAGCTGCCTGACCTGTATTTGTAACTCAATGTCTAGCAGTAAACCTCCCTTTTTGGGCTCTTCTAATTTAATACCACGTCCCTTAAATGTTGAATAGTGATGGAACAGTTAAAGCCAAGACTGGCTTTGTGTCTACACCAGTACAAAACTTCCCAGCTCTTATTTATTGCTATTGTTTTCCTACAGTGCATTAGTCACATTCAGAGTGCCATAATCTAGTGTGAAAGCTGAACTCTTACAGAGAAAGAATAGATGATACATGCTTTTCTTTTCAGATTTCTTAAAAAAACCTTCTCATATTAAAAGAATCTCAGCAGTAAGGCCACATAGTAATTGTGAAAGGAAGAGAAATATCTTAAAAGTTGATGGTTTTCCTCCACCAAAGAAATTCTGTCCCCCCAAACATCTCATAGATCTTTTAAAATGAAGGCATTTGAAAGATTAGACAGCCCAGAATGTGAAAAGCAGGTTTGGAAAATGGAGCAGTAATCTAAAAGAGTAATAAAAAGGGTATGAAAATATGTGATACGTGTAGTATCCTAAAAGAAATAGTTGTTTAAATGACAGAGTGATCAAAGAAAGGGAGATATCAGGAAATATGCCCTTACCTTCAGTCACATGAGCTGTGGCAGGATGTCCTGGAGAAAGGACAAAGCTGCAGATGTTTATCAGAGTACGTCCCTTAATGGAGTAAAATGATGAGTGCCTTTGGCTTCTGTGGAATGAGGTCTCTTCATATTACTCTAAAAACTGTTTGCTGTAAGAGATCAATGATATCTTGCCCTGTGTGAGATGGACTTGAAGGATGATGTCCCCTTGGTTTCTACTGATCTCTCTGTGTTCATGGCATTCCCCTATCTGAACAGTTCAATGCTACCAGGTACAGGAACAATACAAATGTCTGATCTCCAGGGAATAAAGAGCAGACCCCATGGTATCTAGTATTGTAAGCAGCTCTGGGGTAACTATACCTCAGTAAAAGTGCAAGCCTTTAACAACACAATGGGCTTATATCCTACCGTGGGACATCAGCAGTGTCTCCATTTAATGTGAAGGAGCTGGACACTTATAGAATGATAGACTCATGGAATGGTTTGGGTGGATGGAACCTTTAAAGGTCATCCAGTCCAACCCCCTGCAGTGAGCAGGGACATCTTCAGCTAGACCAGGTTGCTCAGAGCGCCGTCCAACCCGACCTTGCATGTTTCCAGGGCTAGTCTCTGCACAGAGACACGAATTGATTAAGAACATCAGTTGAGATTTGGAACATCCATTACATGTGGGGTGTTCACCTCCTGTCATGGACAATTTTTTGCATTGCCCTGTCATATTTCCTTGCTCTTCTCCACAGTCCAAACCTGTAATGTGAGATGCATGAATGGTGGGAGCTGCAATGAGGAGTCCTGCCTCTGCCAGAAAGGCTATACTGGAACATACTGTGGGCAGCGTAAGTACTGGCAATGCCTGCTCCATACACAGTGAAGTTGGGTGCATGCAGCCTCGTGACTAGAGGGGTCACCTTGCACACACTGCCGGGCTCTTTGGTGTCATCACTATATTCTCCTCTCCACTGGAATCTCAGCTTGCTCTCCTTAGGAGGTATATCTATGTATAGACCTGTATCTATATATATTGCATTTAACTTCACTGTAAATATATATATACACACAAATGTATGTGTATATTAGATATCATTTCTCTGTAAATAGTTTTAGATAAACAGCATGTTCTCTGGGAGTAGACTTTGTGTGGGAAACCTTCATTTTAGCTCAAATGAAATCTTCTTTCAATCAGAAGAAAACTAACCCCCCCCCCTCCAACCCAGCATATTTTTGATTAGAAATTCTGCCTGGTTACATTTGGAGTGGGCTCAATTTTTAGTTCTATTTATTTTACATCACTGACATTCTATAGGGAAACCTCAATATAGTCATGGAAAGAAGTTTTACGATGCTTTATGACTTGGTTTTCTATTTTGTCAAAGCTCCTATACCTTTCATACAGAGAAAAATTTTCCCCCTCATTTCTCATGAAAGATATTTGGTATTTTTAAATCATTGCTCATGCACATTGTAGAATTAATAACCAAACAACTTAGGTGCCATCTTTAAGAAGTGTCTATAGGCAAGAATGCACAATAGTTGTGAAAGAATCTCTGATCAAATGACACTTTCCAGTCAGATTTCAAATCCCTGTATCAATGTGAGAGTCACTGAAGTTCTCAGTGAAGTCTATGAGAAATTTTTTAAAGATGGGCAAAACACCATATTTCCTCTAAATTTATTCTCTGATTCATTTTTGCTGAAACTTTCCAAAAAGTCCAACTAAAGGCAGGCACACCATATGGAAAATTTCATTCTGAATGGCTAAAGCTTGGGAAAATTATAAGTAACAGCAAACCAGGGCTTATAATGGAACGTGCTAGGCAACCTTAATTACGTGCTGCTACCAGCTCCACCTATAATATACTCAGTAGAGTTTTCATAATGGTTCAGATATTGGCAAGACATCACTGACAGGGTGGGGAACAATGGAGAGTCCCACTGGCAGCATCCCAGCAAAGCAGATTTTGGTTTCCTCAGCTCTAGGATGGGTGTAGCCTTTGAAGGCTGTGAAATGCAGCAGTACCTGGCCTCTCTGTACCTCAGAGCTTGGCACTGCACCAGCGAGAACCACACTGAGGTATCGTACGAGATGATGTGGACTTCACCTTTCAGGAGATTATACAGGGCAGGGGGGGAGTCCCCATCCCTGGGGGGATTTCAGAGCTGTGGAGATGTGGTGCTGAGGGACATGGGGCAGTGGGGACTGGGCAGTGCTGGGTTAATGGTTGGGCTAGGTGATCTTAGAGGTCTCTTCCAACCAAGGCTGTTCTGGGATTCTATGTGCCAGTGTTACTGGGCAACTAACTAATCAACAACCTACCTTTGACTTCAGTCCTAGACTGTTGATTGCAGGTTTTCAATTAAGGGTAGCAGGTCTAATTTTAAGTCAATAAATACTCATGTGCTGATCAGACTGATTTCTTCTTTACTTTGGATTTGTGGGATTAAATGGCTGACTAGTCTCCTCTCCTCACATTTCACTGTTGTCATAAGTTAAACATTTGCCTTTGTGCAGTTTCTCATTTGTATCAGTTCATCTTGACCTTGACATTTAAATCCCAATGCTGACCTGAATGAACTGAGATTCCAGAGCACAGGAAATCCTCTCAAGTGAAATAAGACTTTATGGCCTTTTTATAAATGGGTTCATTCATAAACAGGAAGTCATTTTCCAGAAAAAAAGTATGAGACTCTTCTCTCTATGTTCACTACATGGAGGAGACTCCTGACGAGTGAACACCAAGTAGGTGATATTCCAAGTCCTGCCAGCGCCACGCATCTCACACCGTGGTTTCACTAAGAGCAGAAATCACTGATTTCTCTTTCTGTTTCAAAATAGCTGTCTGTGAAAACGGCTGTCAGAATGGAGGGCGATGCATTGGACCAAACCGCTGTGCTTGTGTCTACGGATTCACCGGTCCCCAGTGCGAGAGAGGTAAGGAACTGCTTTTCATGATATTATCACTGACAGACCACAGGAGCAGGAGTTGTCTATTTAAGCACATGTAATAAGGATACTCAATTTTATGTGAATTTCTGCTCTGTTCCTCTGCCTGATGATACAGCCTGTAATGACAACCTCATGCCCAAAGCACTCCCTGCGATCCCTGGTTATTACATGTGCAGGATGTCAAGTGCCTACAGGCTGTTCAGTGTCTCTGGATTCTCCTCACTCCACATGTGACCCCTTGTAGCTCTGTGTAAAACATCAATAAACTCCCGTGCTGAGTACAAAAAGGGTATTTTTTTCTCTTGGCCATTTCCCCGTTTCTTGTCTTGATAACCTGGGAGTGACTTAGAAATGCCAGAAGCCTCTTACCATAGTGTCCTCACGAAGGGAAGGTGACACCATCAGTCCCTTCCTAAACCCTAAGAGACAGGGGGAAAGACACATAAGCCAAAATTTTCAAGTATGCCAATGTGGTGGGCTGACCCCAGCCAGCAGCCAAACATCCATCCGATGTCTCACACACTCCCCTCTCCTTTGGGATGAATGGAAGGTAGAAGGAAGGCAAAAAGACTCAGGGATTGAGATAATGTCAGTTTAATAAGGAAAACAGAAGCTGTGTGTGGCAGCAAAGCAAAATAAGGAATTGACCCACTACTTCCCATCGGTGGGCAGATGTCCAGACAGCTCCTGGGAAACAGGACCTCAGCACCTGTAAGGGTGGCTTGGGAAGACAAACACCATAATATATATCCCCCCTTCCTCCTTCTTTCCCTGAGGTTTCATTGCTAAGCATGACATCATATGGCACAGAATATCCCTTTGGTCAGCTTGGGTCACTTGTCCCAGCTGTGCCCATCCCAGACTCTTGCCCAGCCCATTACTGGACTGGGGCTGCAGAGTGAGCCTTGGTGCTGGGCAAGCACCATTCAGCAACAGCTGATGCACTGGGGTGTTATCCACGCTGGTTTAGCCACAAAAGCAAAACACAGCACCACGATGAGGAAAAGTAACTCCATTCCACCCAATTAATTCTGGTGCCCATCTTGAGTTACCCTGAGCTGGATCTGCAGGACTCTCAGCGTTCACTGATCCTGCTCAGCATCTCAAGGATGACTCACTTGGGGCTCTTGCAGAGCAGCAGTGTCAAAGAAGGTAGGGACCACACTCAGTTAGGGATGATGTGCAAAATGCTGGTTTAAGGACTTGGCTGGCTTGCACAGACACGGGGAGACAGCAGTTCACCAGGTGAGAACTCGGCTCCCCTATCAGTGAGACCATTTCTACAGCCTCCTCCTGCCTCTCTCACTATATAGAATCAAACTCCTGCAGCAACTTCATTAATTCCCAGAATTTAACCCATCCCGTGTGCTCATGTAGGTGAAGGAGGTCAATACCATGTACCATCAAAAATTAAACCTAATGATGTCACCAACACTAACAGCCAATAATTTTCAAATGAGCGTGGACCTGAAACCCCGAAAGTCAATATTCCAACCTTTGCAAAATTATTTTTATGGCTTAGTACTATGTTTATTTGAAAAATCTTGAAAATTATGACCAGAACGTAAGGTTTTCTCTGTAAGAACCTTGTTTTAGTAAAAACTTTTCAAATGGAAACATAAGCCAGCTCTGGTTTATTGTAAACCTCACGCAGTTCGATGCCAGCTGCTCATCCAGTATGAATTGAAACAGCTCCCCTACGAACCACAGTTTTCACCAGAATGTGGCTTTTAGTGACATGTGGCTTTGCTGTGTCGTCCAGCCAGCATGTGCCCGGTGGCCAGATCAGATTTACATTTGGGCAGTGTGGGTATGACTGAGGTTTTGGCTGAGAGATGAAATTTCTCCCTTTCCTGTTGGCTTAGATGGAGATCTCACAACACTGCTCTGATATGAGTTTTGGCAAGGGTTGGAGTGGCACAGAGCAGAAATGAAACTGAAACACACAGCCAATGTGCAGACTCCCAGGATTAAGATCAAAGCACCCTGGAAATATTCTGCTTTTCTAGCCTCTCGTTTTCCCAAGATTGGGCTCATTCTGTTTCACTCCATGTCCAAGGATTGGACTGTTCTTGCCTTTAATGTTTTTTTTTCCAAGTTGGGGATTCTTGGCAACATGATTTAGAGGGTGAGATAGAAATAACTGTTGGTTTCCGGTAGCCCAGGCATCAGTCAGCCCTGCTTGAGCAGTGGCCAGCAGAAATACACAGAACTCGATATAGCTGTGCAATGTTCCCTGGGTTGCAAAAGTATACTGAACCAAATGGTGCAGGTGCCCCATAAAAGGCCTCTGCTGTGGCTTGAGCCTCACATTTATTGGATGCAAAGAAGAGAAAGCTCTTTAAAAACCTCCACACACATTTACTGAAGTAACCTTTCATTGTTCCAGTCTCCTTTTTTGTACTCTAAACACAAGATATCGATGGAGCACTGCAGTTATATAGACTTTAAGCCCTCTCCTTGCCTTTTTCTAACACACACACACACACGTGCACATGCAGATGTGCATTGCTTTAGTTAGGGAAAGGTATCACAATAACATCCTTTCTCTTTTGAAGGCTCTACTTTGCAAGATTCCTTCCCCTAAAACCCTAAACCCAAGTTCCAGAACTCTGTGGAGCTGCTTGCTTTTTTTTCTAGCTCATGGATATCTGAAGTATTGAGATTCATAAATCAATATGGCCATTGGCTGAGTTTGAAAAGAAAGCTGGAAATTTCTTAAAGAAACTTCTAGATACAGCAGTGCCAGGAGGGACTGAGAAATCCAACTGTCCCGACTCTGTCTGCGTGGTAGAGAGAGAGGGTGGAAGAGGCAGGGAAAGAAGGGGTCTGAGCAGGGGCAGACTTTGGAGACATCTTGTAATGTATAAAATTCTTTAAATAAAGAGAGCATTTTTACAAAGCCTTTAGAGATTTGGTTTAGTCCAGACTTGTACTAAGAGACAAAACAAGCTCTCCAGCTGTGTATACACAGGTCTTCCCTGCCAAGACAAACAGAGCGCCTGCTTTGCTAAGAGATGTTAAAAGTTACACTTTTCAAAGAGGCTCCTGGCTGGGCAGTCTGTGAGTTTGCAGCCAGGTGAGGTGGTTGTGATTGACCTACCGAGAATAATTAGCATGACGGCGAAGAACTTAACCCTTCCAAGGAGAAAATGGATTCCTGCTCCATCACTGGGCCTGGGAAGATGAAGTCCCTAAGCACCAGACTTACTGGAGACTTAACTGAAAAGTAAAATCACTGAAAGGAAAAATTGGTTCTGTTTTAGTCAAGCCAGGATACATGACCACTGTTGAATTTCTGTTTAGTTTCTCCATTTCAAGCAGCCATGGTATCTGACATGTTTACAAGGATCCTTGGGAGTCTCCAGTAACAGGAGACTCAAGTAGCAGGCTTGGAGGCGACATGGATCATCCATAGCTCTCAGTGTTGCTTTGAGTCTCATTCCTAAAGATTTTTTTTGAAGAAAGTTTAATTCAAAGCAGAGCCTGAAACCCACTGCCTTCATATGTAGGAAGTACAAGTTTCAGCCCAACGCTCCATGGTGATGCTCTCGGAGCACGGACGTGGCTGAGTACTCTGGAAATTCCTTGGATTCCTGCCTGCATCTCTGCAAGGCACTAATGCCAATTACTGCCTAGTGTGACAATTCCTTCTGCTGCTGTACACTCAACAAGCTGCATGTTCAACAGCTTAGAGTGCCCGTAAGAGGCTGCTTTGTGATGGAAGCAATCTAACCTCCTTCACACTTCATTCAGGAAATACTCCACTTCAGAGGTAAATACCTTAATAGCTAGGTACTCAGAGAATCTTAGCATCATTTCCTCCCTCTACTTGACATCTTCAGGGATGAAGAATTAGTGAATAGATTGTATAACCCCAGCAGCCTTTGGTAACGTGAACTCACATTACATCAGTGTCGGAGGAAAAGCTGCACTACAGAAAAAATGAATCTGTGGGGAGAGGGGCCGATTGTTTTTTCAATAGTTTTACAGGAAAATGAATCATTTTGATGTCATGCCTCTGATTTCACCCTCCTTCAAGTAGGAAAAAAATTATTGTAAAAAGTGTCAACATTTGACTTAGGTGAAGGTGTGGAAGCTCCTCCTGCTTTCCGAGGATGAGGTTTAATTTAGGTTTTTTCCTATCCAAATGCTGATGTCTTCACTGTGGATGCCAGTTGCTGCCTCTTGTGGAAGAACATCTCCTTTTACTTTGGAAAAAAAAGATTTTGAGAGTAACGTTCTTGATCTTTGTGGAGAGTTTGTGGTTCCTATGGTTTTTCTGGTTCAGAAGGCCTCTGCTAGGTCTGCGTGTCCTCTCCTCTTCATGGTGCAAAGTTTCCAGAAGTTTAACCAACGAACTTGTGGGGTGGTGTTCTTCAGTGCAAACAGTTCTGGGCTGAGCTGGAAGCCAGCTGTGCTTTTGAAGCCTTGCCTAGTTATTCCCAAGTCTTGTATCCAATGAAGACCCTTGGAAGAGATTGTGTCCATGTATAAAGATAACAGCAAACTTAAAATTGGCATCCAGTGTCTGAGTTCCAGCTCTTCTTTAGCCAGCACAAGAAAACAAAGCCCTGTTACTGAATACAGGGTTTCCAACACATGAACAAAAGCAAGGATCAGAGCCACAGCAGGTCCTAGACAGGCAACGTCCATGGAAAAGGCAGTGAGTATCTCTTGTTCTTCCCTAGTCCTCACTGCAGGATAGTTCTCTTTCCAAAACTATAACCAGAACTGGGTTGGATTGTAGTGAAAATGCTCCCAAACAGCAGCTTCTCAACCAACAGAATCCATGTCTTTCAACAACTCAAAGCTGTTTTCAAGAGATTCTCATTTCTCCTATTTCTTTCCAAATCCCCCAAAAGGGTCTGTCAGTCATTGAATGAGGAGGACACAGGCTCTCAAAAACTGCCATGCTTAGAGGGGTTAAACACATGACAAAGAGGAATTCTAGGAGCCTGTGTGTGGACCTTGATCTCATCCCACAGCAGAGCCTTGGTTGGTCTCTCTGTGGCAGGTCTTCAGCCACAGCAGCAGTCAGTGAGGAGCAGGTCATGTTCTGCATGTCCAGAGCTTCTCCAAAAGCACTGTAAAGAATCAGGTCCTCCATCCCTGTACTAACTGACCAGGCAGTGATTCAACAGCCCACGGCGTTCTGACCCCGTGGTCTCTTCCAGGATGGAGAACACAGCATGGCAGTGCCAGCTTCCTGCTCCAACCCTCCCAGACATTTCTACAACTGCTCAAACTGCTGGCCCCATGTTGCTGTGTGTGTGCTTTGTGCCTCAGATGCTGCTGGAGTGGAGAGCCCTTGGAGGAGGCTTGTGCATGGGGCTCTATCTCAGGTTTCATCAGGCTAAGACTTTGACAGGAAACTGTAAAAATAGGACAGGAAAACTTAAAAAAGTTCTCCCTTTACTATTTCCTTTGAATATGTTTTTTCAGCACTTGGAATGTCTGGCCTTATAAACTGCCCCAGCCAGCTTTTTCTTTTCTGCAAAAGTCCAAACAGTTAAACATCAGGAATGCGGCTGTGTTTGTATGAGGTAAGGAAATGACTAGGTGGAGAAAGTATTCCATGAGAAAGGAGCCCTTTACCCAGACCCTCTCACTGTTCTCCCTGCATCCCCCCATCCCCCCTCACGCTGAAGCCGTCACGTATCGACGCAGCCTTGAGAGGCTTAGCAGATGCTGAGACCGACAATCGACGCTGTAAAATCTCTGCGTTCTCGTTCAATGCGACGGAAACAATCGCAGGAGTTTTGGTGGGCTCCTTTGGGGTTCATTGTTTGGATGGTGGCTCTTGGATGCTGTCTCCCATACCTTCATGGTCGATGAGTAGGGCATGAATTGCTCCATCAAGCGTTTAATTCATAAGTTATCAGGTCCCAGAGGGCATGGCCACCCTTCTCTGTGAGGTCCCTAGGGAACACCCCCAGCACAGGCAGCCAGAGTTTGTGTGGGAATCTTTTTTTTTTTTTTTGGGTAGAAGTTTGCAGAGGGATCTGCCAGATTATTGCCTTGCCTTGGTTGCGTTGGCTCTCGCTCGCTCCCAGAGCTGGCTGTTTGTCTTGCACCCAGAAGGTTAGAGAGAGAAAGAATTGCAAGGCTGTGCTCTCTCGTGGCCTGGGGGACCAAGCATCCTGCTGATGGAAATAATTCATTGCAAAGAGAAAAATTAGATAGCGGGCTTGATAGCCACTCTCCTGGACTCGGTTGCTGGAGCTTTCAGAAAGCTCCGTGGAAGCCTGCCAAAGCCTGGGGCATGTGTTGCAGTGACCTCATCCCAGCGAGGTCTGTAGCTCCCTGGGGATTACTTACAAGCAACGTTTGTCCTTACTGTTTTAAGAAAAAGCCTTCAGCGAAAGCATTGTTTATTATGAGAAGGAATTTGATTTTTAGCAAAGAAAAAAAAAAAAACAACCTCTTCTTCCTTGCTGCTCTATTTATTTATTTTGTAAAGGAGGAATTCACCCAGCCCATGGCCTGTCTCTCGAGGGGATTCCGGCCAAATGGTGCCAGAGAAAGGACAGGCTGAAAGGAGAGGGCAGAGGAGAGCTCTTCAATCCCTTCACCTTCCTCTTAGCCTGGGCTCTGCAGTTCTGCTTACACATGGCGTGTTGCTGGGACTGTTTTAAACAGCCAGGGGAGCAGTGCAATTGTTCCTGCCTTTGCATCGTTACCCAGGGGTTTGAATTCCTATTGAAAACGTTAATTTAGTGGGTGCCACCCCGCTGGGTGGATGGATGTCAGAGAAGGATGGAAAGTTATCCTTTTTCCTCATAAAAAATTTTCAAACAAAATGCTTCTTTTCAAAAGTGCTTTGTCAAAACCTACGGGTTTTCCCAAGGGGACAGTGAGAACCAGTTGAAAGGGAGGAAAATGTTAATTTTAAATGCCTTTCCCACCCCCTTCACCCCCAGCAAAGCAGTAATTTCAATTGGATATGAAATAAAGTTGTAACTGTTTCAGGTTCAGATACTCTTTCACTTCAGGTGTTACGAAACGTTTGAAAAATGCCCGAGCTTATAGAACTGTTCCGTTTGAGATCTCCTTCAAAGAGACTCAGACTGAGTTGCTGAAATTCACATTTCCCTGCAAAATAATGGCATTGAGTTATGCTGTATATCCCAGGGAATAATTCCCTACAAAAGATTTCCATTGTTTTCATTTAGCACTGGGGAAACTGAGCAATAGAGAAAGTGCCTTCCAACTGTTGTACATAAATGTTTGATAGCCTCAGAAGGGTGATTTCAAATAGTCTGAAACTGATTATTCTTTTTTAATGAGTCCAAGATGCATTTCTGGCATAAATTATAGCCATGGTTGGCAAAGAGTAGTGTGCTGTTCTTTATTACCTCTTGTAAGAGGTGAGACAGGTTCTGGCAAGGTGAACTTGGGTTAAGTAGGGTAGGCAAAGCCAGGGCAGAATCCCCGGTCAGCACAGCACCCCAAGTGCTGGAAACAGGGAAACTATGAGGATTTATGTGCTGGCTCAGCAGAACCAGAAGTACTTGAACCCACTTACTGCACTTCACTGTCCCAGCCCTTCCAGCAGGACTCCACACAGCACATGGGTGAAGGCAGATGTCCACAGCAACCATGAGGCGTTCCTCCACTTACATCCCAGACACGCTAATTAGGAAAGTTAAAAATATCTACGGGGATATTTTCAGGAAGCTGTTTGCAAGTGGAATAGCGTGGTTCAGTGTAAGAGCATGTGTAATGGCATGGATCCCACCCATCAACTCCCCAAGGGTTTGCGGCTTGGACTTGTCAGGGATGACCATTCATTAGCTATAGGGGTTCCTAACGATCTCCATGACAACCAGCCAAACATGCAAACTGGGAGTGAGGTCTATTCCTGTTATGCTTCCTCTTCTCAGCACATCTGGGGCCTCCGTTGGTTGCAGGATTGAGTACATAAGACTCACTGTAGCCCCAACCTGGCTCTGCAGCATCTGCAAAAATCCCTAGCCCAGGCTGGGGGGGTGCTTCAAAGCCATACGTGGGAGGAGGGGAGGGTTTGAAAACAAAGAACACAGCAGGGAGTCAGATTTTGTGTGGTTAATGCAAACACATTGAGCTTCAACTCCAATTCCTTGGTGCCTTTTGCAATTTGAGCCCTCACTCTTCTTGCTGGCTGCCAAAAACGAGTAGGCATGAATGGCAAGTAACCTAATCTAAGGGTGGTGATAAGAAATCTACAGCCTGAATGAAATGAATAGGACAAGAAAGGAAAATGAGATCAGTGCATGGATGAAGCTGATGATAGATGCTGGGAGAGAAAATGATGTCTGCCCTATGCTGAGAGTTTACTGTTTGCAAAACTGTCTTTGGAGAGGTTAAGTCAGGGAGTGAGCTGGCACATTTTTTGCAGCTATAAGGGATTATAAAGGCCTAGATATGCATGGCCCCCCTGTGTTAAAAACCTCTTCTGTAGAGGTGAAAAGATTCTGCCCGAATCCCAAAATAAACCCTGATTTATTCTTGCAGTCTCTTTAACGAGAACTTTACCTGCAGATGGAAAGATGGAACTCATCCATATCCTACCACTGGACGCTGTTATTGTAAGGCTGAGTAAGCCTGAAAGAGGGAACAGGAAGAAATCTCAGCTTTCAGTGAGGAAGCCACCTCGTCTCTGTTTTTCTAAGAAACGTACCAGCAAAGACCAAACTTCTGAAGGACAGGGTTCCTGGAAGATGAGGTCCCATACATAGACTGTAAAAGGGCTTTAGACATCTTCTAAGCGTGCATATTTCCTTAATAAAATTTGATTGGTGCCTCATTAAAAATTTAATAATTTGACCATTAAAATTAGCAACAGATGGGAGCTGGAAGGCAGCCAGGCTTTCTGGACTCCAGACTGCAATTTCCTTGGCTTCATTCCCTCCAAAGAAGTAATCTACATATGAACATCTATTTTTGTCAATTATTTGTTTAAAAGGGGGTGTTCTCCTTCCAATCGCGCTTTCATTATCGATCTCAAGGAATTCTTGCATCCAGCCGTGCCTCCACGAGATCATGTGGGAGGTGGAAGCTTACCCCTGTCCTCTCTGAACAGTGCTGCCACACCTCAATTTTGGGGTTATATATTTGTGTTATCCAGCCTCCTAAGTCAACCAGAGCTCTCTGTAGGTACAACCACAATGACGTCAGACCACGTGTTCTTCTCCACACTCCTTTTGACTAGGAAAGGGGGAAAGCAAACCCTCTTTATTAGGTGTTTCTTCATTGTCCTGAGGTTAACAAGGCTTCAGAATAGCTCATAAAACGTATGATATTTTGCTGTAAGCACATGGGCACTGCCATGCTCCACCACAGCTGCAGCCCACCTAACCACAGGTATCTATATTGCCTGAAGAACCACTTTCCTCAATTTATTTTGAACCAGCATCATTTCTTATCTGCCTGTGATGCCTCCTGGTTCTGCCTCTGTGAGTGAGTAGCCTGTTCCCTCCTCAGGCCACTCATGATTTTGGACCCTGCTGTCAGATCTTCCTCTAGGTGTGTCCTTTTCAGCCTGAGGACTACTAACCAGTGCAGCTGCTCCTCATATAAAAGCCCTCCTACACCTTTGCTTGTCCTTGTTGCCCTTTTCTGATCCTTTCCCAGTTCTGCTAGCTGCTTTCTGAGTTGGGGGCCAGGACTGCAAGCAGGATAGAAGCAAACTGTGAGTTTAGTGATGATGCTCTCTCTTGTGTTCTTTATTCCTCTCCTAGTACTTTTTTTACAGTCTGTTAGCTTTCTTGTCTCTACTGAGTTGATCACTCCATTGAAACAGGATCACAAAGCGATGTATTTCATAGTTCTTTGGGTGTGATCATTGAGAAGATTTCAGTTGTTCACTGGGGTGGTTATAAAGAGCTTTCCTTGGCTTTTTCCTCAAGGCTGAAAATTTGAGCTAGAGCTTTTCAGCTTTATGAAAAAAGACAATAGGTGAGGAAACAACTCAAATTTTGTTGACTTCTAGGAATAAAGTAGAACAAACTAAAGTATTAAACTCAGTCTGGCAGGAGACATTAATGAGGACCATGAGCTTTGATATCTTGTTAAAATTTGGGTCAAAAAAAGATGATGATGATGATTTGGGAACTCACCATGGTAAACATACTATATATTTCTGTTCTGATTTCCAAACAAAGGCATTTTTATGAGATCATGTCACGTTTATACCAATGCAACTTCAAAATCATCGCCCTCTTTTTTTTTTTTTTCACTTCAAATCCCTCTTGCTGTTCACCTCTCAGTGACATCCACAGACCAAACTGCTTTTGACACTTTTATCAGCATTAGATTTTAAGAACAACTGTGCTCCCAACTGCTCAAGAAATATAAATCAGAGGGAGCACTGGGCTGGAAATAAGCAATTATTGTGCTAATTGATTCTTTCCCAGAGACAGAGAAGGATTTCTTGTGTAGTTTCCATTAGCTTATGTCTACCCTGATGCCAGATGGGACAGTTCTGACATAGATGAACCTCATACAGCTTTTACTCAGCACAAGCCACAGCAGTGAGGAAGGCGCCTCAACACAGGCACTGTCAGTCTGAAGCCTGCAGTAATCACCAGCATTTTCAGATGATCTTTTACAGCTCAGAATAAAGCCACTCAGTCATGGTTTCATGCAAATGTAGCGTCTGCCAATGTAGCTGTCATGCAAATGTACCCTATGGGAGAAAGCTTTCTGTCTCAAACTGTCTACTTAATGGTTTTCTTTGCTTTTTATTCTTTGCACATGTGTGTCAGGATTTAAATAGAAGGGAGCTGATTGCAAAGATCATGTGTGGAAAGATTTGTATCTGAGAACTTGCTGGCCAGGAAACAGAGCTTTGTTTTTTTTTGAGTGCCTAAATTACCACAGAAGGGTTTGGGTTGGAAAGGACCTTAAAGCTCATCTGGTTCCAACCCCCCTGCCATGGCAGGGACACCTCCCACCAGCCCAGGTTGCTCCAAGCCCCATCCAACCTGGCCTGGAACACTGCCAGGGAGGGGGCAGCCACAGCTTCTCTGGGCACCCTGGGCCAGTGTCTCACCACCCTCACAATAAGGTTTTATACTAAGACATTTCTGGAAATAGAACTATTAATCTTCAGACATGGGTGCCAGTGCTCTCCATGGCTCATGATTTAGGTATAACCTCCCTCTACACAAGATTTTTGTCGCTTCATGTGTCAAATCTAAGTGTTTCACTGCAAAAACAGCTGTGGGCTTACCTGGGTACTGATGCAGGGATTGGGGTTCACAGTCAATTACCAATTACTGGGCACTCCAACATTAAAATTCTCTAAGCAGCTTCACAAATCTCAGCCAGACTATCTGAAAAAACAACTATTTGACCAACACCTAACTTCCTTAGATGGTTAATGTGGAATTTTCTGGTCTGACACTAACATGGTTAAAGGTCTTTTTTCCAGCCACAGATCAAACACTTGTACGCAATCATCTACTCCCAGTAGAAGGAAAAAACCTCTTGTTTAAGAATTTTGTTTCCTGATGAACGCCTGCTGTGCTAATATCCCTAATCAAGGGTCACGAGAGCCCAGACAGTGGCAAAGCCACATTCCTTAGTGCAAACAACCCCTTCAAAATCTTTCTGGTTTTAAGGGATAGGAGGATCCTTGTTGGGAATGGGAAACAGGCTGGTTGTTTCTGCAGCATCTGGCTTTTAAAGGTCGAGTTAAAATTGCCAGGGGACCTTTAAGAGTGAAACTGAAGAAATTAATCACAAAGACGTGTATTACCTCAGGAGGCTTTACAGGGACTGTCAGAGAGTGTAGAAATCCCTTTGTGGGATTTATGGTGGACATCACGGGCAAAGGTTTGGAAATTCTCTCCGAGAATGTTTTGTAGGTGAGATCTAAGACTTTTCCTCTGCAAGCCAAGTAGAAGTGATCTAGATCTCCATCATCCTGTATGTTTATGTTCAAAGGACTGTCGGGCCCTAAGGCTGTCCATGAGATGCTTGTACCACATCATTTCCATATGCATCTTTGCCCCTAATTAAAATGAAGTTTGACTGCTTTGCTGACCCCAGCAGTTCTACAGAACAGGTGAACTTGCAGCCCTGAAATTGCCTCTTTTGTTTCATTTTCTGACTTCATTTTAGGGCCAATACTTAAAGGGAGTGAGTCAAGGCATAGACTAAGTATAGTTCATGGGATGAGGCTGAGGGAGACCAGGAAGAGCTGGCTTGGAGAACCTCTGGATAACCACATGAAGCATGCAGCAGAAAGGAGGTCACCAACTCCAGCATTGGTCTCCAGCTTGAACTTAAAGTTTTTTTCTTTTCACGATCACAGATTATTTTTCACAGAACTTGTGGACTTTGCGTTTGAATGGCTGTGCTGGTAGAAAGGGGAATAGAAAGTCTGTGTTAGACAGAAAACCTTGTGTTTGTGTCTTGATCTAACCCATGGATGATGTTTTTGTTCTCCCTCAGACTATCGTACTGGTCCCTGCTTTAGCCAAGTCAATAACCAGATGTGCCAGGGCCAACTCAGTGGGATTGTCTGCACCAAGACCATGTGTTGTGCCACCATTGGACGGGCCTGGGGTCACCCATGTGAGATGTGTCCTGCCCAACCTCACCCCTGCCGCCGAGGCTTCATTCCCAACATTCGTACTGGAGCCTGCCAAGGTAAATGCCATGAACCTCTAAGAGGATGTTGTTCCCTTACCCACCCTGATGTGCACTGAAGGGATGGGTGATGAATGACTGTAGACAAGAGGAGCCCCAGCAGAGAGAACAGTTGCCTGTGTAAATCTGCATTTTATGGCCCCAGTCTCTTCAGGAGAGAAGATGTAATAGATTTGTCACTCACTGGTACTGCAAGCAGAACTGGAGTATAAATAACAACCTGCAACACATGAGTGTGCTGGTTCTAGCAACAAGTACTGAGGCTTCCTGAGGTGCTTTGGAAAGCACAGTGTCCCTTCAGCAATGATGAGACCATGGCTCAAGGATGAGCCTTCCAAGGATGAGGCTCAAGAGCAAAACCCTGCAGTCCATAGGGTCCCTTCTCTGCCCTGCAGCAGGTGTAGCGCTCTCTGAAGGCTGCAGGAGGACATCCCACCAAACCAATTCTCCTCCCCAACTCAGCTACCAGCCTGGAATAACACACAAGGGAGTAGACACATTGATATTTGCTTTGGAAAACATAACTATATTTTTGTCGTCCTCTTGGTTGTATAGATAAGCCAGCAACACCTTTATGTCCGTTTTCTGTCCTTCACCTTGTCTCTAATGTAATCTGATGGGTAATTGCATTAGGAAATGTGAATCCACCTACTTGGAGCAAAGCTGCTTCTTTCTCATAGCACTCCCACCATGCTGGGGCTGAACATTCATCTGTTGCCATGGCTGCGCTTTCTACCATCTTTGCTCTTTTTCCTGTAGATGTGGATGAATGTCAAGCCATTCCTGGCCTCTGTCAAGGTGGTAACTGCATCAACACAGTGGGTTCTTACGAGTGTAAATGCCCTGCAGGACACAAGCAGAGCGAGACCAGCCACAGATGTGAAGGTAAGATTGCAGACTTCTGCACAGCTTCACCAGACTGCTCAGCACTGGGTTCCCAGGCTCACTCTGAGAGCGTGAGGGCATTTAAAAACTTGAGCATCTCTGCTCACAGGGCATCTTCAAGGCTGGCAAAGTAGAGAGGGGAAAGAGCTCCCATGCCAGCCTTGATCCTAGCTTCCAAATAGGAGGGAGCATTGCAAGCATCAAGTTGTGTTAGAAAATGTGCTGCAATATGAATTTCTGATCTGGTTATCTGCTTCCCACAATCCAAGGCAAGGAAATGAGGAATAGAGAGTGCCTGATCTTCTCTTAAGCTAGAAAGAGTTTCTGTTTTCAAAGGAAGGAAAGCAGAGCAGGTGGAGTCTGATTAGCTGGGATGGTGATGGAATAAGACAACCAGAAGTAACACCGTGGCTCTCAGTGCACTCCAGAAGATCTGTTTCCAAGAGTTGAGGGAATGGAGTAAGTAAATGCAGTGTTGCTTCACTGACTTGGTGATGATATTCCAAACTGACATGTTGGCCAGAACCTGAACCTTGAGTACAAGGCAGGCACAAATGAAAATCTGGAATTAGAGACATGCAATGCCAGTCAGCAGCACGCCTGTGAGCATCCTTTCTTTGAGCTGGTGGCCTCTCCCAGCCCCACAGGGGAACTGTACCTCCCTGCCAAGCCAGGGCTGTCTGCAGACAGCTTGCCCACTGTGCCTGGTTTTCCTGTCTTTCTGATTACTTTGTGGGATGCACTTTGCTCTTCTTCAGCTTAGTTGTAAATGGGAGTGACATTGTCAGCCTCTGCATCTCTCTTGGAGATGATACGGTGCTCCAGAGGCATGGTTTGTGCTTGCAGTTAGGGATGCTCTGAAGCATTCCTACCTTAGCAGTAGCTATGGACCTACTGTAGCTTGAAGCCAAGCAGTGGGGAATGCAGTCTGCCCCTTTGCACCATCAGCCTTAGCCTGGTGCTGTGGGCAGCTCTGGGAAGTGCAGTCAACTTTCAAACTCTCTAAAGAAGTTCCCAACCTGATGGAAGGGAACTTTGCAGAAACTACTCTTTGCTTCTCCTTCAGCACAGAAGTGGGAGGAGTTTAAGTATCAATTACCTTCTAAAACCACCTCAGTGGAGGACCCAGGTGCCTTGCCCAGATGAGCAGGTATAATTCTGCCCTGTGTCTGGAGGAAATGCAAAGGACCAGTCTCAACAGCTCAGCAGGGTCTGGTCAGATGGTGCAGAGAGCTCTGCCATTTTCAAGGGAAACACTTCCCAGGTGGTCAGTGGAGTTGCTTAGAAGTGGCCAGATGACCAGAGGACTAGTTTCATTCGAAGTGTGAATATTTAACAATGTTAAGACTAGTTGTGGTAGTTAAGGCAGAACTCTGCCTGGTTCTGGAACTGCTCTTTGCTCTTGGACTCAGGATAACTTGGTCCACTGTATTCCATAGTTAAATTCAGGACTTGCCTAGATGGTGAGAGGCAATGTCTTGGTCCATGCTGCAAGGCACACGCTTCCATAGTACAGTGTGGAGCACAGGCAAGGATTAGGTGCAGTCAGTACATTAAACAATCCCAGTGCCACCAGTCTGAGCCCTCTTCATGAGATTATGGCTCCAGTTCCTGATGGTCCAGCCTCAGCATCTCCTCTGTCACTGCTCTCATGTATGAGAGGTGTGCAGACCTCTATAGGAAGGATTTTTCACCAGTCCTTCTGGGCCAGACGTGTACCTTTCCAGGCAGGCTGCACCCCTCAGAAGTAGGGGAATAAACATTTGTATTTTCCAAACATCTGGCAAATGAAAACAGCATTAAACTTTTCATGCCTTGGTTGTTAAAGCTCTTTCCCATATACCCAAGTAGAGCCCTGCTGGCCTGTGTTTGCCATTTTGGGGATAAAACATGTTTGTTGTGCTGGTGTGACTGCGTCCCACCTAGCTGGGCTTCAGGAACCCCACTTCCCTTTCATTCCCCTCCAAGGCTCTCATGTAACCAAGACAAGGGATGATGGATGCACTAGAATCCAGATGTTTAACCTGGAATTCGTTTCCAGGTGGCAAAGTTGCACAGAGAGAGCATTAAAGCAGTCAGCATCACAGCAGCCCACCCCCCATGGGGGTTCTCCCAGCAGTCAGTTCTCAGGGAAAGGAGCATCACTGTTTCCAGGTGACTGTTCCCACACCCCCACCCTCCTGCAATCCAGACATTTTCCTTGCTAGGATAATCCTAGTCGTCTCTGTCTCAGTGCATGCTGTGTGACCTGGGTTCAGGCCTTCAGAAAAACTTTCCCAAAGTGAGACACCAGCCGCAGAGGTTAATCCTTGGGTGGGGGGATGTATGTTCTTTCATGTCGAGAGGACATCTGTGTCCATGGATCTTCCTTGGCAGGATGCCACGAGACTTTCTAAAATTTTAACAGAAGGGTGCTATGGCATATGAGGACTTGGAACCAGTAGAATCCAAACCAGTCTTTTTACCTGCATCCCAGGTGAAGAACCAGTTCCCCAAATCCAGTGACATCCCGTGCGCTTTGGCTGGCCAATGGGTGAAGGCTGGACTGCACTAGAACCTCAGGACACACAAAAAAAAAATTGTTCTTGCCTTGGTCTGTCTCGCCCATGCTGGCTGGGGACCAGGCAAAGCACATATGAGATCAGTTTAGCTGGAATCTCCTACATACCAAGATTAAAAACAATCCATTGTCTAAATCTGTCATCCAGATGCGAGGGGCCTCTGCGTGGGTCCCCGCTTCCCAGAACGCCTGCAAAAGCAGCATGATGTGGCCATAAACAGCTTCCTTTCACTCTCCTTCCCGAATGGCCATAAAAAGAGACATCTCCAGCATCCACGGTGTCTGTTCCATCACTTATCTTACCTCAATTGCTAAGGAGACCACCAAAAGAGGATGCTTTCCCGTGGCATGATTTACTGACCTAAAGGTCCTTCTGTGAGAATGACTTAAACATGAGGGATGCTCTAAACTGACAGGGCTGAGATTGTTTTTGAGGGCTTGTTTCCGAGACATGAATCACCAGGACATCCCCACCAGGCAGTCTGAAGATGGAGAGGATACCTTTAGTTTGTCCCTGCTCCCCTCGAGGATGTGTATCCCATGCGAGTCACTAAAACTACGTGAACAGGGGAACAGAATCTGATCCTAACACTTTTTAAACATAGGAAGACCTGAGCCCTGTCTCCACTCTGCGTGCTTCAATACTTCAGGAGTGACCTGTTGCTACAGCTGATGGAGCACAGAACTCCTGATCTGCTGAAATTATCCCTACTGCCAAAGTAGCTGTGTCAGTCCGAGTAACCTCACTGAGGGTTTCAATCAAAATAACGACCTCAGGCATAAGAGGATATTTTCTTTATCCAGGTGTGCTCCAAGCCTAAAATCCCCAAGCTGCAGGAGTTCCCTTGTTGAGTCTCTTTGAGCTAACTTTAGAGCTGGTGAAAGGAGTGATTTCTCAGCTTGCTTTAGGAAGAGGAGATGGTTTCCTCTTGTTCTCAGATCCCTCATCCAAGCCTAGCATCCAGGAAATATTAAAACTAGATGAAATATCCATGTTAAATTCTTCCCTAGTTCCCAGGAGCTTGGATTTTCTGCTTAGAAGATTCCTCCTGGGGAGTGAAGTCAGCAGATGGGATTGCGTTTGAGCCAAAGGTCAGAGCCCATGTCACTGTGGCTGCTGATTAATGATGTCTCCCTCGTTAACGCAGCAGCGCGCACCGCTAATCTTCTCTGGGCCGTTTGTTGGTGGGAATAGGCAGGAGGAGAGATAATGTTGTTGGTTTCCCATAGTGATGCTTATCTCTTAACACAAATGGCACCTGGAACCCAGGCTCCGTTTTCAGTCCCTGAATCCCTGAAGAATAAAGATGCTTTTCTTATGCAAGATCTTCTATGCTGATAACAGAGGCCAGCTCAGGCCCTGATCTCCCACGTATGGAAAGGGCTGCAGCTGGATTCCCTGGATGAATTTTGATCAACTCCAGAAGGAAAACGACATCCTTTTTCTATCTGCAAAAAATGAAAACGTGCACATGACATCAAGTTTGGATTTGAACCCAAATATCCTCTGAGTGCCGGGATGCTCAGTTCCAGAGTTATTTCTGCAGCTCATCTCTAATGAATGTGACACTTTCAAATAGTGGCTGATTTTATGCCTTTGTTCATTGTATTCTCAGGGAGCTGGAGGGATCAAGAGTTCCTGAGCTTGAGGCTGTGCAACATATACTGAGAAATTCCTGGCACAGAGTTGCCTGCTCACTTTCTGAAAAATATGAAAGTCTATGAAATGGAGCAGTGAGGGGGTGGGGTGGACTGAGGGTGGGGAAGGGGAAGTCTCCTCTTTTAACCAACACGGGAGACAAGGCCAGCTTTGCAAGGGCCAAAGGACTGCATTTATGATGTGTTTGTATGAAAAGATGAGCAAGGAGGGCAGATGTTGTCATCAGCTTATAGTTAAACTGACAGATGCTCTGCTTGGCTTATGGAGAAGTTGGAAAGGAGCAGGATCTGTTGAGGTTTGCAGAGGAACGAGAAGTGTGTGAGCACTGAATGAAGGGCTTGCTCATACCCAGTGGACTTCTTAACGCTGCTGGAAGAAAAGAATTGTTGAGGAGAACACGAGAAAGCACTCCTGGTGCTAATGGTGCACAGTGCAGAAAGGAAACATCAAAGCTGAAATCACACATCTTTCTGCTACAAAGACCTTTCTCAATAAATCGTAGGGAAGTGGAGGGTTCTTACACAGAGTGACATGTTTAAATTATCCTGGAAGCAACCATAAAAATATCAGCTCCATGGCATGTTCCTGAGGGTGGAATCACTGACTGCATGAAGCTTTTCCTTCCATAATTTCAGTGGTTCTCTGCTAATAATCTAACTTCTTTTCTGAACAGCCCTTCCTCTACTGCACAACAAAATGCTAAGCCAAGTCCCTTATCAGTGAAGTATGTAATGCCAGTGCCTCAGGATGCTTTCCAGTGCCCCAAAAGGAATAAGTGCCTTGCATCCAGAATTGCTCCAGGTTGATAACACAGAAGATACAAAAAAAGTACACGGAGAAACACCAGGCAAGGGAGCGAAAGGCACTGCGTGCTTTGTGCAACAACCTCTCTTCAGATCCATCCAGGGTAAATCTTTCTTGATCGTCTTCAGCATCTCCAGGAGACAGATTCTGCCAAGGGAGAACAAATCCTTTCATTACAAATCTCACCTCTTTTTACTTTCTATTTAGCATTTGTAGGGTGACGTGTTAGATGCTGCTTACATCCCTAGGGGTTAGACTTTTGTCACCATCACATGAAGTTCCAAATTTTGGGATGAAGACAAGGCTCTATTTTTCACCCTCTTGAATCTCATTCATGTTTCTGAGTTGGAGGGACCTTTCCTGCATTTTCCATGAGCAGAGTGGGTAGGCTGGCCCGCTTTCCTCACGAATGGAACACGATAGATATTTTATTAGCATGTTTTCAATTTTCTTACAAAATGTCTACAGAAGAGCTCATTGTTTGGATCCATTAAAAGCTCATTTCCATGGATTTGGTGTGGTTTGGAGGGTTCCATTACTCTCTCCTCTGTGGTTTCTTTGTGCTTTCTGGAAGGGAAGGTCTGAGTCCCGTGTGTTGCACGGGAGAGGGCTGATGAGGCATGACCTCTGCTACATGACACGGAGATGTTTTCTCCATCAAGTCCTGTTTTTCTTAGCAGATGGAAAAGTTGGGGTTTCAACATGTCTGTGGGCACCCGTGTTGGATGGGCTTTGCAGACTGCAACTTTCTCTCTGAAGCTGTGTAGCCTTTGGCTTCCAGCATTTTCAGCCTTAATGATCAGGCCAACTCCAATCCAGCGAGTTGGAGACCAGATCCAAAATCAACGTTTGCATTGAATTCTGCCATTGTCTGAAGAGCAGAGTGTACAGAATATTGCTTTAATTTTTAACAGCGAGTTGGAAAAGTTGTGAAGTAGCCAGGTTGGAGTTGGAAGAATTCCCTACCCAGAGCTGGCAGCTGGGTGTTAATGTGAGGTGTACGTATCCATCCCGCTGTGCCGAGCTCTCCCTGGACTTCAGCTCTGAATGAGTCAAAACTATGAGACACTTTACGAAGAGCAAATAAAGGAGGCAGATGTGGTGGGGAAGAACTGAAACAACAACAAAGCCCAGAGCTCAGTTTCTCAAAGTACAGGATGTGCGAGCAGGCTTGAGAGACTCTGGCTTTTCCTCTGCGTCTTGGGTTGCTGACACTGCTCTCATCTGAGCTAAGATTTTCAAGGGGGGAAAAAAAAGCTGCAGTTCGATTGAACCTTTTGAATTAACTCTGTTTTTCCTTAAGAATGGAATGCAGTTGCTGCCCCCACAAACACGTACACTTTTTCTTGGATGACTGAGGCTATGTCATAAGTATTGATCTAAGATGCCTGCCTGTCAGCTGGCCCCCAGACCTCTGACACAACAACCTTCAGGAGAGCCCTGCCGAAGTTTTCAGCTGTTATTTCTCCTAGTACAACCAGCTTTTGCTTCATAAAGCTCTTTCCCTTCCAGTGTTCTGCAAATTGTAACCAAACACAGGCCTGTAATTAAATGACAGGGCAGGCTGTAGTGATAAAATCTCTTTCACTGCAGGGGCCCAGGTGGGGGAAGTGTTTTCTGTAGGTTTGCCTTGCTGCCTTTGGAGGTTTCAAGTCATGTCTGACTGTTGGAGGGGCTCTGGGCATCAAAGAGCACTGCAAGGACAGAGGCAGGATCTCTGCTGCTTGGAAAAGGTGGCTGAAATATTTGGCTAGCTGCAAGCATAATTTTAGTGTTCCTAAGAAGCTGAACAGGAATGCATCTTCCCCTCTTGATGTATGAGTGTATAACCTGCACAATGCACTTGGGCTTAATTTTGTGCATGTTGAAATGGAGGTTTCACTCGGTTCCTCAGGGCTCAGAGGTTCAGTCAAAGCAAAACAGAAGATAATTGTGTTTCTAACAGGTTGTGTGAGCAAACATCACCTACCTGCTTCTGCTCGGTGTTTCTCCCATCTAACTTCAGGGCTGCAGTAGCATCTCTAGCCACTGCATGGCACTGTGAGATTGCAGCCAGAAATTTCTTTCCTAACAGATTTCTCAGTTTCACACTGGACAGGATACAGCTTCACCACCCCCCTGGGTAGCCCACACCCATTTCTTACAGAAAGTTCTTGTCCCTTTCTCAGATCTGTCACTGTGGCTCACAGCCATCATCACAGCCAGGTCTTCTGGCTCCCAGCACAGACTTCTGGTCCCTCCCTTGCCCTGACGGGGTGGGTTCAGGTAGCTCATTCCCATGTGTGCATGCTGCCTTCATCACTGACATCTACGACATGAGCCCTTCCAAAGGCATCCTCCATTCCCACCCCCAGATGAGAGGGCTTTGCTGTTCTGCCTCAGTTTTTGCATAGAATCACAGAATGTTTTGGGTTGGAAGGGACCTTAAAGATCAGTTTCCACCCCCTGCCATGGCAGGGACACCTCCCACCAGCCCAGGTTGCTCCAAGCCCCATCCAACCTGGCCTGGAACACTGCCAGGGAGGGGGACAGCCACAGCTTCTCTGGGCACCCTGGGCCAGTGTCTCACCACCCTCACAGGAAAAAATTCCTTCTTAATATCTAATCTAAATCTCCCCTCTTTTGATTTCACTTTCACAAGGATATGAAGCTTTTAAAATACTCAGTATAAAAAGAGCCAAAGAAATAATTGATTCAAGAATTTCCTCCAAGTTGTGATACACACCAACTACTGTCCTCTGCCATCCCAGCTCTGGTCCTGGATCCACCCTGCAGGTAGGAAAGGAGATGGTTTGCAGGGAAACATAATCACTGTTGGTTTGTTCTCTTCTAGATGTGGATGAGTGTGGCGCAATCTCTGGGGTGTGTGACGGCGGTGAGTGCACCAACACAGCCGGCAGCTACGTGTGCACGTGTCCACGTGGATTCATGACCAGCCCTGACGGATCACGCTGCATTGGTAAGATACTAAATAGGACCACAGATACAGGGAGAGATCACACTGATACCCAGACCTGGTGATTTGCAAATCACTGTCTGGTGATCACCAGATTTGCAAATCAAAGGACACTTTTCCTGCAATAGCTAGAAAATGCTCTTTTCTATGTGCTGTCCTTGCATGTGCTATGGCTTATGTGATCCATCCTGGTCACAGGTTTTGATGCTGTTGCAGACCAGGGCTTCCTCCATCTCTGTAACTTGGACTGCAGGTGCCTCAGTGCTTGAAGTGTTTGACAAAGGGTTGAGGAGGACTGGGGTGGAAGGTTCTGGCAGAGATAGTGGTCTGTTTGATTAAGGATCTCAGAACTGCACCAGCTAGCAGGAGAATCCCAGACACTGCCCCTTTTCTCCTGTGTTGGATGTCAGCTGGGGAGGAACACCAGAACTCCCCCTACAACTGAACTGCAGGCACAGTGTGGTTGTGGAGCGTGTGAGTCCAAGGGAAGGCTTGCAAACCTTCCTGGAGCAAAGAGGGACACAGTGATGGGGAACACCCTGCAACTGCACATTCATCCGCTGGCTTTGCAGAGATGAAGGGGGGAAAGGTTTACTCCAAGTGTTTGCATAACCAGTGCAAGTAAACAGTGACTTTTATCACCTCCTCCTTCCTGCTTAGACCACAGGTAATGGCTCATAAATCCCTACTGCCCCGAGCTAATCATCAGCAGGGCTGTGGACTCAGTTGGCTTCATCTCACCGAACTCAACCTTTTGGGATGCATTGCTTTGCACTGAGCTGGTGGTCTGGATCCCCTCTGTAGCTAGTGGAGAGAAAGAGGAGCTTCCCCAGCACAGCACAGCGTGCTGCAGACACCTCTCCCTGCACCCACGCTCAACCTCCAGGTTTACAAGGCTGTCATGTGAGCTCTTACCTTGTAGCCCACCTTCCTTCCATGGTATCCCTTTGCTGACAATAAAATGACTCTAAGGCTCGTATGGAAATCATAGCTCTGTAGTCCCCATCCTGCACGAAGGGCTTGGTGAGGCTGGTGTGTGCTGCTCCACTGGCTCTGATGTCCCTGCACCCCCCTCTTCCAGTTTGGCTCAAGGTGGCTGTATGTCAAACCTTCCCAGCGCTGGCAGGAGTCCAGGCAAGCTTTCCCCAGCCCGACGAGCTGTCCTGCCTCCAGACCATAGAGCCTGGAGTGAATCTTGCATATTTAACATATCAAAATCCCTTTCCAAGCCTTGTAAATATTTGATGGTCCATTTCTCTTTGTAACAGACAACAGTTTCTGTGCTAAATAGATCAGATCTCTGTTTACTTGCTCTCAGCAAGGGGCACTTAACTTCAGTCAAAATGAATTGCAGGGTTTGTCTCACTGGTTTGGAAAAGCAAAGGATGTGAGGGTTTGTGTGGAGGAACTGGAACAGGAAAGGCAAAGATGAAGGTTGAAGATGCTGTTGAAGGCCAACAGCATCCTGGCTTGGATCAGCAATGGTGTGGCCAGCAGGAGCAGGGCAGTGATTGTCCCCCTGTACTCAGCTCTGGTGAGGCCACACCTCAAATGCTGTGTTCAGTTTTGGGCCCCTCACTCCCAGAAGGACACTGAGGGGCTGGAGTGTGTCCAGGGAAGGGCAATGGAGCTGGGGAAGGGTCTGGAGCACAAGTGTGATGGGGAGTGACTGAGGGAACTGGGGGGGTTCAGTGTGGGGAAGAGGAGGCTGAGGGGAGACCTCATTGCTCTCTACAACTCCCTGAAAGGAGGGGGTATTGAGGGGGGGTTGGTCTCTTCTCCCAGGTGACAGTGACAGGACAAGGGGTGATGGCCTCAAGTTGTGCCAGGGCAGGGTTAGATTGGATATTGGGAACAATTCCTTCCCCCAAAGGGTTCCCCAGCACTGGCCCAGGCTGCCCAGGGCAGTGAGGGAGTCCCCATCCCTGGAGGGATTTCAGAGCCGTGGAGATGTGGTGCTGAGGGACATGGGGCAGTGGGGACTGGGCAGTGCTGGGTTAATGGTTGGACTGGGGGAGCTTAGAGGTCTCTTCCAACCAAGGCTGTGCTGTGATTCTGTTATCACTGTTAGTGCTATGGAAAATGTCAGGTACAGCTTTCTGTTGAAAGTCCTGGAAATTAAAGCAGAAAAAAAAATAAAAATTTCCAAGTTATATCCACAGAACTCAGAGTAAAAATGAATCGTGTTCTAGTTCCGGAAAGACAAATGTTGTGAAGTATAACATACGAGTCACCTTGTTTGGGAATCTGATAGATTTTAATGAGAATGAAATTCTTTTCCTCCCTGTGCCCGGAGGGGTGTGGTGGCTGTCGGATGAGTCATATGGACATTTCCCCACTTTCCTTGAAACCCAGTACTTCAAGAAATGAAAGCTCAATAAAATTAGAAAGCCCAAATTTAAAAATAGTCCAAAGCTTAGCTAGCTGCAGTGGACTATGACTGCATCTGAACTCAATACATCATGCTCTAGTCATTTCCCCGAGATAATATATGCTGCTAGTGTGCTGTCACAGTTTGGGACAGACAATATTTTTTCTGGCAAGATGCAGAGTTACCATTGGGGTGTTGTTGCCCCTGGATCCATATTTTGCAAACCCTGCTTCTATCGTTTGAGGTTTTTTTTTTGTGTGCCTTTTTAGAGTTTATGGTGGTTTAAGCCCACAATTTACGTCCTATGAAGTAAATCAAAGGAATAGTTTGTAAAATTGGAAATTAATAAATAATATGGCCACCCTTAAAGCATGAACAGCATCAGGAGAGAGCAGAAGAGACTGTCACACTGCCACCTCTCAGATGTTTATACTGGAAACAACCTCTGTGTCTCATATATCATGGGGCACCAGCACTGGGTATGTGGTAACTTTATGGTGGCAGCCTTGATATATTCCCATCCCTTTCCCCTCCCTTTTTAGTAAAGTAAACACCTTTTTATTGCATTTGAATAATCTCCTGTAGTTTTTGCAGCTGAAACAGCAAGACATTGAGCTTGAGTTGATCCCAAATCTCATTAGCTGCTTTCACTGCTTTCCTCAGTAAAACCCAAACAGCAGCAGAGCTGGAGAAAGTCCGTCATGGTTTGAAATGAACATTTATTGAATGATTCAACCACCTGTGCCTGACACAAAGAATCCAGTTCCACACATGTTCATAACAGTTTCATTCATTTCTGCTTGTAAAAGACAGACTCGGTGGTTTGCAGGCAGCAGAAGGATCTGCTCCAGCAGGCTGTGGGCTTTTCTTTTTTTTTTGCCTTTTTTGGTGCAATGGGTTGCTTTTCAAGAACAGCTTAGAAGAATAATTTTCACATGAGAAAAATGGCCTTTCAGATGCATTTCCAGACATGCACATGGTGTTCCCTTGCTCACTGCAAGTCAGCACTCCTGCGCATTGCTTTCTTTGCTCTCTTTTCCCTGATAGCACGGCAAAGCTCTGAGATATTTGAGTCTTATCTCTCCTTGGGCAACATCAGCAGATTTACTGCCTGAAGTTCTGGGTAGGGCCAGATCTTGCTTATTGTTGCAAAGTCCTGGGCTCAGAGAAGGTTGTGAGTGCATTTCTGAGGACCTCACCTGCCTGGAGAACCCTTTTTGACTTCTTTGGGCATTATCCAGGAAAGGAAAAAAGGAAATATGAGGAGATAATATTTATGAGGGCAAGAAATGACAAAAGCAGAAGCATTGGTGGCCAAGGTGTGCCATGGATATTGCAGTTGGGTGGGAGCTGTGCCCAGAGGGATGCTTCGTGCCTTCCTTCTGGCATGACCCTTCAATGAGACAGGCACCACCATCTAGCTTGATATTACCCAGACAAGAGTTAAATTGGTCAGTTTTCCAGAAACAGAGAACTTTTGATGGCATCAGTTGGTCTAGACTGAGTGTCCTCACCGCAGTATGGGGCTCCTTTTGCACCCTTCTTCCTTGCAAACCCAGCACCATTGGACATCTTGGGTGGGAGACCTTTGGCTGCTGTGTTGCAGCTCCCTTCTGAGCTAATAGCCCTCAGGTTCTTTGTAGTCAGAGCCAACTGACTTTTGCAACCACTAGTTTGTTTGGGTTTGGTCACTTGAGCTTCTTGGTTTCTGTTTATGACAAGACAAAGTGAGAGAAATACCCTTTAAAGTTGTCTCCTGGGAAGCAGTACCACCCTGCCCCTACCCCACCACCAAAGGAACAAGCCTTGCAGGTGCTCAGTAGATCTTAGACACCTTGTGCAGGGAGGACATCCACGTTGAAAGGGAAGATAAAGATTAGCTGTGCTGGATAGTCACTCAGAGGGTGCAGCTCCTGGGGTGGAGGTGCTCCTGGGGTGGAGGTTCTCCTGGGCATGAGGACACGCACACATCATGGCCCAGGAGATGGGTGCAGACTACCAGAACCCAGCAGGAAGGTCCAGCTTGGAGTTGCTCCTGACCCACGATCAGGCCAAACTCCATCTCCTGCTCTGCTGCTCCTGGCAGGACCTTCTAAAGCATCCACAGCCTCTCGGAATCAGAGACCGCTGACAGGTCTGTGGCTCTGTCCCCCATCTCTGTCTAATCTCATGTGGAATTTTACCTCCTTCCTCGCCTGCAGCATTGTCTGATTTACTGAGGTTATTGTGCAAACCTGTTCCCTTAACAGCTGCAGGGGAAGGCAGAACAAAACCACAATGGCTTTGTGCTCGTACCTCCAGTGTGTGGGTGGTCCTGCAGGAGGTCACAGAGGGACTGCAGGGACCCACTGTTCTTTCCATCCACCCCTCTCTCTCTGCCCAAGGCAGCTCCAGATGAATTTTCAATTAGTTCTGACCTTCATTTCTGAGAGAGATTATTACAAACTGCAGCAAAGACAGCTGAATTTAATAAACTTTTGTCCAGATGAATAAGGGCTGGACCATTCCCTCCGTTACACAAACTGCTGTGACCTCTCTGCCTTGTCAAACTTGTCAGCACATGTCTGTCTGTGTGGAAGGAGGTTGTATCCTCCAGATCACTCCTTGCTTGTTTACTGGTTGGCTGCCACCGTGTATCGCAGCATTTGGGACATCAAGCATCTCACAGATGAACAGAAGGAGCTGTGTGGGATCTGTCCTCTCCAATGCCCAAAGGGTTTATTCCAAACTTCCCCCCTCAAATCTAGAAGTTCATTTAAGCTCAGCCCTAAGTTCTTGCTTAGCTAAACTCCTGTCAAGGGTTTGAAGTGCAATTCTTCCAAACAGCCTCACTATCCTGCCCTGGCTTCTTCAGGGAGCAGCATCTTTCTTGAGTATGAGTTGGCTACTCACTGATGCTATGTAACATCAACCTGTCAGTGTGCTGTGGCCCTCTTCTACACTCCAGAAGCTGCTGAGATCTGCAAAGATGTGAGCATTGCTCTTGCACTCTTGCCACTTGCTGGAGATCAAGGGCTTGGGATGACCCAAACACCCAGGTGGCTTGTACTTCATTAGGATTAGGAGCTAATCCAGTGTAGCTTTCAATCCTCTCACTCAAGTTTCCCCTCTCCTAGTCTGTATTTTTCTGCAAGTCTCTTTGGTGGAGAAAGTTTCCTAAAAGGGAATAGTTTGTGCTGAACTTGATGCTGCAGAATGGCGGAAAGGCTGTATCTGAGAAAAGACCTGCTGGTTTAGTCACCCTGGCTTTAAATGGGGTCACTGTCCTCTGCAAGTCACTGAGCTGTGATTAGAGAAGAAATGTAACCACAGCCCACAGATCAAACAGCTCCATGCAATTAATTTCAATTATATTTCAGGCAAGTGTCAGCCTGCTGGCTTATGTCAGTCCAGAGGCACAGATGACAAATCAGACTAGACTTTCCTCCTCATTAATTTACTTGAGAAACAAGGACAGGAGATGAATGAGTGGAAGATTCCAGGTTTTCCTAGAGGACTTGGTGCCAGACGGAGCCTGCTAGACATGTGAAAGACCCTCAGACTCCTGGGTCTTGTCCAGAAGCCACACAGACCAAACACCAGTGCCAGGCTCGGTGTCTGTGGCTTTGGGCAGGCTCATGGACTTTGACCACCATCCAGGGCTCATTCTCCTCCCAGCCCAGTTCAGGCTGTGGGAACTAACCCATGACCTGAAACAGGCATCCACTGGGAATGGGAGTGATGTGGAACTGGGAATAGCTCCACTTGTTTAGTGAGAGATGCTGGGACCAGTGGGACCTGGCAGGGAATGTTTCCTCATGGGAAGCCTGGGATGTGGGACAATTGCCATTGTATCAGCTCTGGGAAGGAGAGGCAGGTTCTTGCCAGGTCTGAGGTGTGCAGGACCACACTGGACAGTGGTGGCTGTGGCAAGATCTGTGCCTAGCACAGCATCGGGGGTCACTGCCTAACACTGGAAGGGTTGTACCTGAATCCCCAACCTGCCCAAAGGAGATGTCTGACCCCCTTGGTCTGCCAGCTCTGTCCTGCAACAAGTGAGAAGAAGGGAAAGGACTATTGCAGCCAAGGCTTCAGCCTGGAGCAGGAAGGGCTGGGGAATGCCTGCTCACTGTCTGGGAACTCTCAAAATAGTAGCAGGCAGCACTGGATTGTTTTTATCACAGGGAAGTGGTTTTAGTGGCAGAAGTTAGAGGAAAATATATCATGCTGGGTCCAACAGCCCAAGAGAGGAGAAGACACTACCACTCCACATGGCCAAGTTCAAGGGCCAACCCTTATATTGGCACTGATGGCCAACCCTTGGTCACAAATCACAGAATCACAGAATTGCCTAGGTTGGAAAAGACCTTTAAGGTCATCGAGTCCAACTGCTGACTGGGTCAGCTTGTCCTTCCTGCAGGACAAGGAAGGCAGCTCCCAATGTAGAAGCCAATGGAGAGGGATTGCCAACCTACTGCCTGTTTCTGGCTCTCCATCAGGCTGGTCATAGTATTTATGAGCCTAAATGGGAATGTGAGATCTAATACTGGGGAATGAGGCCTGGCCCTACAGCCTTGATGTGGTCCAGATGGAGGTGCTGGAGAACCTTGTGATCTGGGAGGATGAGGCAGAACAGGAGGTCAGACTGGGATGTTGGACAGCCAGGAGAGATGCCATTGGGAAGAGGCAGAGGGTATGACCGAGAGTATGGCGGCAGCACATTGTGAATGTCTCCTTCTCCTCTCCCTCTCTGCAGACCAGCGGATTGGGACGTGTTTCTCTGCTCTGATCGGGGGCCGCTGTGCCGGGGACCTCCCTGGCCAGTACACCAAGATGCAGTGCTGCTGCGACTCAGGGCGTTGCTGGGCCATCGGTCAGACTCCAGAGATGTGCCCTGTCCGGGGCTCTGGTAAGTGCAACACCAAGGACCTCCACCTGCTGCTGGGCCAACTCATGGCTCTGATGGCTCTGGCGATACCCCAGGCTTGACGTGGAGAATCGTCAACCTAACACCCAGAGAAAGGTCACATGGGGATGCTGTCTCCCCTGCCTGGGTCTCATCTGAAGTTGAGCCAGATGAGTTCAGCCAAGGCAGGAATTTATCCCTTTCCTCCTACTCCTTCAGCTCTCTTTTACTCCCACCACAATCAAACCTTGGGGCCAAATAAGGGTGAACGGAGGCAGCAGGATGCCTTCAGGAGGCACAGCACCATACATCTGTCTCTCTGCCTCTCTTCTTTCATCCCCAGCCCTCAGCAGGGCAGAGCTTTACAGTGTCTGGCACCCTCCTGCGTCCTCTCCTTCCCTGCATGAAAGGACCCCACGGTACCAGCTGTCCCACACATCCCAAGAAGCTGTTCCCCAACACCCTGGCAAGCCATGTCTCATCACCTGCTCTGGAGCAGAGGGTGTTAAAGCCCTCCTCACCCATCCACCCTGTTCCCACCAGCACCCACCCTCTTTGCTCCCTGACAGTCCATCTCCATCCCTCCGCGCTCTGGCAGAGGCAGGAGGGGGACTCAGGCTCTCTTGGAGAAGCACTAAGGCAGCTGTTTTGTTTCAGATGAGTACCGCAGGCTCTGCATTGAAGGACTCCCAGTCGTGCCAGGGTTCCCTGGGAACTTTCCAGGAATTCCTGGATTTGGGCCCAACGGCGTTGGGCCGGGCCTCAACGGGCCTGGAGGCATCGGCCCAAACGGGGCAAACGGACAAGGCGGGATCCCAGGTCTGCCTGGAATGGGCCCAGGAAGTTCAAGCATTGGTAATTAAAATCACTTTCTTACCCGTGCTGACCCAATTTGGCCGCCCGTCTCCGAACGCCGGCGGCGCGTTCGCCTGCGTGCCAGCCCGCTGCTCGGAGCCCCGCGCGCGCGAGCGAAGCGCCCGCGCTCTTAGCCAGCGACGAGGGTTGTTTTGACGTGGGAGGAGCGATGGGATGTGACACTAATGCTGTGCAGGATGCTGAGCCCAGAAGGAGATCAAACAGCGTCTGCTGGCAGAGCCAGGGAGCCGAGCCTGGCTCCAGTGCAGGATATCTTTTTAATTATCAAATGGGAACGAAGCTTTCACGTCACCGCCTCGCTCTTTGCCTCCCCGAAACAAAACTGCTTTTCCCACCAGCTTGGACACCCCTCTTGTGCATCCCCATATAGCTCCTTGCTAAGGGCTGAGGCCTGTGAAAACGCACTGGGTGACAATAAATTCCCACTTTGCTTCTGAGAGGCTGTGACATGTTGTGCATGTCAGTGGGAAAAGGGCATGCCAGGTACCACTGAACCCTGCACAGATTTCTGAGGCAGATGAGTTTGTGTCTGCAGGGCCCAGGAGCACCTCTTGACCCAACACGGTGTTTGAACCCAGCATCCTGGGGGCAGTCAGGGGAAGGGAGCTGTGATCCTCCACCTGATGCTGTCCCTGTGCATTCCAGGAACCGCCACGCTCAATCAGACCATTGACATCTGCAAACATTTCACCAACCTCTGCCTGAATGGACGCTGCATCCCCACGCCCTCCAGCTACCGCTGCGAGTGCAACATGGGGTACAAGCAGGACGTACGTGGAGAGTGCATTGGTGAGTAGGCTCTGCTGAACACACACACAGGTCAGCTCCAGCTGTGCCCCATGCCTGTTCCTAACAGCACCTCAAACCCCTGCCACGACACCCCCAAACCAGTCAGAGCTCCCCATAAGAGGCTGGAGATAGAGGGCTGGTGTCAGGGAATGAAACAGCATGATGGAGAGAATATGTCTGCCCATGAGGAACATCCAGGGTGACAACTCTGGTAGCCACAGCTTTCCCACTGGATTAGCAGTGGCCAGTTCACAGGAAGCCCTGCATAACCAGCCCCTGGGCAGAGCACTCAGCCAGATCCTGGGCTGCTGCCTGCTCTGTTTACCCTGCAGCCCTGATGGTCGCCCTGGTTAGCTGGTGGCTGTGCAAGCCTACCCAGAAGCTTGAGGTCTCCAAGAAATAAGAATTAAAAGGATGGCATCTCTCAAAAGAATTACCACTTTGTAAGTGGGCTATTTTTTCTGAGAACTATAAGGAGGCTGTGTCCTGCTGAAAGAAAATGATGTCCACCCACTGCATTTGCAAAGAACAGCCTTCCTATGCTGGCATCTCCACTCAAGCAGACCTCCCAAGGGCTAATATAACTGTCCAGACTTTAGGTTGCATGGAGATCCAGCACCTGGAAGTTCCCCTAGCACCTGGAGGCAGTGGTGGATGTCAGCTGGAAGTAGGTTCAGCTAGAAAAACTCTTCAAACAGCTCCTAGATTTAGTGGGAGAAGGGGATGGAGTTTTGAGCAACAGAAGAGCTGAGGGCTGATGGTGTATTCGAAACCAACAGGGAAACACCTGTGAAATACCTGAAAGGAATTAGGGTGTGTTCCTCTAAAAGGGTGAGAGGGTCCATAGCCCAGCTGAAGTGCCTCTATACCAAGGCATGCAGCACAGGGAACACACAGGAGGAGCTGGAAGTCACTGTGCAGCTAGAAATCTACACTGAAACACGGAGGGACTGCATCCAAAGAGCTACAGCCCATGACTCGATGCCCAGGTGGCAACTAGTGACAAGTGGTGTCCCTCAAGGGTCCATACTGTGAGCAATCTTATTTAATATCTTCATCAATGACATGGATGGTGGGATTGAGTGCACCCTCAGCAAGTTTGCAGATGACACTTGAGGGAAGAGATGCCATCCAGAGGGACCTTGCTGGCTGTGCCATCAGGCTGCCGAGCACTGGAGTTGAAGGGACAGGCTCAGCAGCTGGCAGGAGGCAGCCTTTGTTGCCCCTCCTGGTATCTTGCAGTGTGTCCCCTACATGATGGTGACTCACAGGTTTAGGCTTTTCTTCTTGCAGATGTGGATGAGTGCTCCAGCAGCCCCTGCGTGCACGGTGACTGCGTGAACACGCCTGGCTCCTACCACTGCAAGTGTCACGAAGGCTTCCAGAGCACCCCCACAAAGCAGGCTTGCATCGGTAAGAATCTGCTGTCTCTCTGTTTGGGAGGACAACGTGAGCATCAGCAGGGTTATCAGGGACCTGGGTACCAAGGGAAAATGGTTGTAAAGGGGAAAGAGAGTGAGGAGTCCCCAGCACAACACAACCTCCCAGTCAGGTGTGTGATGGGATTTCAAACAGCTTATTGCTAGCAGTGTCCTGAAATCTGTCTAGGAGAAGTTTCCTCTGCCTTTATCCACCTTAAAATTGGCTCATGGCTTCCAAGGAACTTACAGAGTCCTTTTCAAGAGCAGAACTCTATTTAAAGATGACAACATTTTGCTTTGACAGAAGATAGGATTTTGAGGGACGTTGCTATCAATGTAGGGCTTGGGATTTCTGGTGAAGTTGTTCTGTCAGTGTCTTGCAGCAAGATGGTGCTCTAGATGAGGGACTGCTGAAAAAGAATGATGGGAAGGTAATGTCCCATGTGAACAAGAAGCAAAGGCAGATTTCCCTGTCTGTGCCTGACCTCTGTTTTTTTTATTTTTCTGTGGAGTGGCTTCTGATGAACGGGCTTCCAAAGGTCCCCCCCCAACTGCCTCACAGCCTCACCATGTGAAGGGCTTTCCTAATTTCCAAACTAAATCTTTTAAGCTGAATTCTTCTTGTGGTTCTCTTCCTGACCATGAAAATTGGTTCATCGCTGTCTCCTTTACAACATTTTTTACAGGTTGGGAAAGTGCAGCTTGTAACCCCCCTGTCTTCTCCCTTCTAGACTAAACAAATGCAAGTCTCAATCTCCTCACATTGATAATGTTTCTAAGCTTCTCCTTGTCCTTGTTTTTATCTTCTCAGCTTCCTCCATTTCATCCTTTATCTTTTCTAATGTCTGGTGCCAAAATTGGATGTCATTCTTCAGCTGTGACCTCTCTAGCTGTCAGGAAACTGTCCCATGTGGCTTACACACAGCCCGAAAGGAGGTTTCCCCCTGTGAAGGGCCACCCTTTTTCATCTGTGATTCAGACCTTTTTTCTTCCAGGCTGCTCTCAAGCTAACTTCTCCACATTAAAAACCTACAAAGTGTCTGGATCACCCATTGCTGCTGGGGCCAGACTGTTGGGTTTGTGTAATTTGCTCATAAAATAGCTCATCCTGTCTTCCCCAGCTCTTGACAAAGGGTCCATAACAGCCCCCTACCTGACACAGTCCTCTTCCTTTCTTCTTTCACCTTTACCCAGAGGCATTCAGTTGCCTGTCTCCCAGAGCAAGTGGTCATCATGACCTTGATGTGCAACAGAGAACCTCCCTTGCTGCCATACTTCAGCCACATTGTACCCCAGCTTCTGTCCTGGAATTCATTTTGCTGAGGCACTGTGACCACGTCTCTGTGGCAGGTCGTAGTCTGTGCCTGTTGGTCTGAGGGTTTGTCTGCTATGGACTTGAACAGCCCAAGGATAATTTGAGTTGCAAAGGGGGCAGGAGGTTGATGAAGACATCATGGAGGGTCTGAGATCCCTGAGCTCTAACCTCACAAATGTGCTGCTTCTAGAGCACGCAGAAAGCTTTTTCCACATCTTTTCCACCTCCTGTAGTTTATACAGAGTGTGATCCTGGAGCAGGGCACACTCCAAGTGTCTGAGAGCACTTGCCTGGTTTTCTCATGGAGCAGATTAAGCTGAAACTGCTTCCCACTCCACCTGCTGCTATTTTCTTGTGTTTCTTTCCCTGCCAGATATTGATGAGTGCATCATGAATGGGGTGATGTGTAGGAACGGCCGCTGTGTTAACACCGATGGCAGCTTCCAGTGTATCTGCAATGCTGGCTTTGAAATCACCCCTGATGGCAAGAACTGTGTTGGTAAGCTATCTCCTCATGTGCCTTGGAGAGGTTGGGACTGAGCTGAGACTATATCCTCCCCAGGGATTGGTGGTTACTTTAATCTGTGCTGCACTCACTTCATCTCTAGGGCAGAGTGCATCTTAAAATGAGAGGACTGAAATAAGAAGGTGTTTTTATAAGGGTGCTAATGCTCCTGGAGTGCCTCTGTAGGTTTTTGGGGTCCAGGAGCATGAGCAGGGCTGGGTCTGGAAGCAAGACATCCTCCAGCAGCCAGTGTCCAAGTCCTGCTGTGGTCTACACTGACTGACCAGGGTACTGAGAGTGGAAGGGACGCAGCAGGACAGCTCTGACCCAGAGCAGCAGTAGGAACTCTGCCTTGAGGATCAGCACCCAACCCATAAGGAGCAATTTGACCACGAGATAGGACACAGAAAGTTTTTGAGCACAGGAGAATCTTGCTGCAGCTCTCATACTCAGCTCATGGTTTCTGTTTGTCCTCCCCAGATCATGATGAATGTGCCACGACCAACATGTGCCTCAATGGGATGTGTATCAATGAGGATGGCAGCTTCAAATGTATCTGCAAGCCTGGTTTTGTGCTGGCTCCCAACGGGCGGTACTGTGTCGGTGCGTAGGTCCCCAGGCTCGGGCTCTGCCCTCTTCCTGCTCTCCACGTTCCTGGGGACTTGTGATGTGTCTGAGGCCAAGCTGTGCTGAGAAGAACCAAGCCTCTTGCCAGGCATCTCCTGTTCTGTCACCAGAAATCACCCCCTCACAGCAGGATGGGCACAAGGGAAAAATGTTCTTGCACCTCCACTACTTCAGCACAAATTGGAGGTCAAATCCTCCTTGTGAAGGAGGTTAAGCAGGGCTGTGCGGCTCTGTACGGTCAATAGGAGCTGGCAGCAGTCATCTCCACAGCTTCCCCAGCCTTTGCAGCATGTTCCACTCTGATTTGTGTGCCACCTCCCAAAGGCAGGAAGCGTAGGACGTGAAGGCAGAGTGGAGAAAGGAGAAGGAGGAGAACAGAGCATTTCTTTGCCATATGCTGTGACACAGGATGAATTCTCTGCGTCACTGCCCCATTAACAGAGCAGAGACCAGACCCTCCTACTCTGAGAAGGGGCTGGGTCTCAGGTGACTGAAGAAGCCCAGATCCTTGTTCCTTCCCTTGAACCATCAGGGACAGCCAGCAGAGCACGCAGGGGATGTGATGCCCTAAACTGCACCTCTGGCTCCCTCTTAGCCTCCAAGTCTCCCTTGCAAAATAGTCCACATTGTCTGTGTGTCCTGCAGCTTGTGGGGAGGGAACAGGCTGTCTGTGCTTTGTTTTTCAGACATCGACGAGTGTGAGACGCCAGGGATCTGTATGAATGGCTGGTGCATAAACACGGAGGGGTCTTTCCGCTGCGAGTGCCTCGGGGGGCTGGCCATCGGCGTGGACGGCCGAGTCTGCGTGGACACCCACATGCGCAGCACCTGCTACGGGGGCATTAAAAAGGGCACGTGCGCTCGTCCCTTCCCGGGAGCGGTCACCAAGTCCGAGTGCTGCTGTGCTAACCCAGACCATGGCTTCGGAGAGCCCTGCCAACCCTGCCCAGCCAAAAACTCTGGTGAGCTCCTCTTCCATCGGAGTTTGCAAAAAGCCAAGAAGGTGCTTGGAGACATTCCGGGTCCCTGAGAGGTCCCTGAGGTGGCCTAGGCAGGTCGGCAGTGACATGGGAAAGCCCATAGGCAGGGGGAAAGGGATGCCATGCAGTCAACAAATTTAGGTTGGATCCAGAAATGTGATGCTGATTTCATTGTAGGGATTCTCCCAGCGTTGGACTGCTCACTGCGAGTGTGAGCACTCAAATACACACTGCCTAAGTACAAACAGACACTGCTTGGAAGCCCACAGATTCCACTCAAACAAACAAACAATAAATCCAGCATCACCCAGAATTCATGTCAATGTGTGTGAACTGTCTAGAAAAGCTGATGGCTCTGTTGTGCTTTCTACACAGCTGAATTCCAGGCTCTCTGCAGCAGCGGCATTGGAATAACAGCTGATGGCAGAGGTATGTGCATCTCACAGACCAGATTCTAGGCAGGCACAGCTGATGTCACTCTCAGCTCTTTCTTTCAGCTGATTTCAACGGAGTGTGGAAGCATCTGTGTGAGTGTGGGAGCGTGTGCCATGAGAGCCTTGGCACTGCATGGGTGTGCTGGAGTTAGCACGTTACGCCCTGCGCACGTGACAGCTGTTTGTGAGTAAGCACAGGGCAGCTTGCATAGCCTAGGTGGGTGTCAGCGCGTGCAGGAGCCTACCTCTGCGTTTGTGAGTGTCTGTGGGTGGGGTGTGAGCTCGAGCACAGTGGGAGAGGGGTGCTGCGTGTCTTTGTTTTCCTCCCTAAAGCACCACGAGTTGAGCAAGCATCCCTGAGGAGTGAGTATCGAAGCGGGCGGTGGATTCCTGGCACCCAGCGGGAACTACATTTCTGGGGATGCACACACAGAGCTTGGCTTTACTCCTTGCTTTGATGGGAATGAGGAGCGTGACCAATTGCATCCTCTTGCATGTTTCCCTCCTCTGCCCTCCAGGCTCCCTTGGTCGCGGGAGAAGAGGGTTTGGAGTCTCCGAGGAGAGGGAGGTGATAAGCGTGTGTTGGGATGTGGTGCCAAGGGGCTGCTCTGAATTAGGCAGCTGTGCAAGAGGGCAGGCAGGCGGCCACGCTGCCAGCCCTGGGCAGTGCTTGGATCAGCAGGAAGAGCACAAAGCAGCCAGATAGCTCCGGCCTTTCAAAACTTTCCAAATGGGAATGAGCCAGAGGCAAAAACCCCTGGTGGCTTCTTGGGCTTCCTTCCAGGGCACCGTGTCTTGGCCGCAATCAGTCTCAGGCAAATGATAAGATGCTTTCTAGCAAGAAGCTAACGTCAGACATGCTCTGGTCAGCCCAGCGCCACCTGCAGCCAGGACTACATGCACTCAGTGCTCTCCAGGGTTGCATTCCCTTGGGGACGTCACTGAACTCCAACTGCGTGGAGACAAAGGCCAGCAGTGTCTGGGAAGCCCTGGCCTGGGCTCCTTGCCACCTGGCACCGTGGCACTGCGAGGACGCTGATGTACAAACACAAACCTGCCCCGTGCTGTGGGGAGGCTGGTTCTTGCCAGGGTAAAATCTCTTTGCCTGGGCACCAGAGCTTTGCTCCGGTGAGATGATGCTGATGAGGAGGAAGAGATGCTGCTCACCTGACTGCCACCCTTCTGGGTGACTCTCCACATGCACAGGGTGCTTAGGACTGTCGACAGGAGGGAAGGCAGGTGGTGGGTGATGCCAGAGATGCCCACATCTCTCTCTGCCAGATGTCCTGCAGACCTGAGCCCAACCTCCATGCTCATGGGCAGCAGGGGCTGTGGTACCCACTGCATATTGCTGCAGAACTATCCAAAAATCTCTCAGTTTGAGGCAGATTTGTCCAAGATAGTTTGCAGGTCTTTGAACCTGAGGTTTTGACATCGTGCAGGACTTGCCCTCACCCAAACATAACACTCCCCTCTGTCCCTGCCCAGCCACCACCACATGTTCTCCAGGGCCAGGGACCAGGCAGAGGCCACAGATCCTCACTTCTCTCTTTCCAGGCTGTCCAAGCTGCTTTTGGGGAGTTCTTTACGTCAGCAATAGGGAAAGGAAATTTACTTTGGTCTGATCAGGACCTCTTCCAGCCTGGCAGCTCTGTGGTCAGGGAGCCTGTGCAAGCTCTCAGCTTGGGGACTATGGCTGGGCTAGGAGATACAGGGACTTTGCTATTGGAAGGGCTTTGTTGGGACTGTCTAGCCATGGGCATGACCCTCTGCCAGCCCAGCTGCCCACAGTGTGCTCTCCAATATGTTTGAATACTCCTCGCCCTGTTCTCCCCCCAGCAATGGTCCCCTGTGGTAGGGCTCTGCATGCACAGGCAGGTTCTCCATCGTGCTCTGCCTTTACCCAGTTGGCCCCAGCATCCTGCTCACAGCATCTTACAAACAGCTTCTTCCACCTTTTCCAGTAGGTGGGATAATTAAATGGTCTGACCTGGTTACCTGGGCTAAAGATACTGTAAGGAGACTCAGGAATGTAACAAAAGGACCTGAGAGCCCTTGATATGGAACCGAGTCTGGGCTTATCTCAACCCCTTTTCCAGTTCTCTCCTCCTGAGCTCAGACCCCAATACTAGATCAGCTGTGCATCCCCAGGACAAAGATGCCCAGCTTCACAGTACCAAGGGGAGAGGAACAAGGCTCCCCAGGACCTACTCAGCCAACCCAGGAGGTTAGGTAGGACAGGAGGATGGATTTCTGCAGAGGGGTGCCCCAGCTGGCTATTAACACCAAGGAACAATGAAGAATTAGGGGGAGGAAGTTTTCTGTATTTGCATTTGCCGTGGTCCATCTAATTTGACTTCTTTTTCTCTGCAGACATCAATGAATGTGCCCTCAACCCGGACATCTGTCCCAATGGCATGTGTGAGAACCTGCGTGGGAGCTACCGCTGCATCTGCAACCTGGGCTACGAGTCAGATCCCACGGGCAAGAACTGTGTGGGTGAGTCCAGGGCAGCCCAGGCTCAGTGGGACACAGGGAACCAGGAGTTCGGTGCTGGTGGGGAGAGGGTGGCACGCACAGATGAGGCTGGGAGCCAGATACAGACCTGCAGTGACACAGGAGCCTCGGGTGATGCAGCAGGTGATGCCCTCAGGCACTGTCCCCATTCAGGGCTGCCTTGTCCACATGGGAAAACACAAGGCACTAAGTCAGAAACTACCCATAAGTGATTTAACATACTTTTCACGTTGTACTGCTTCGAGTACTGCGCTTCTGTGGCTCTCAGGCTGCCAGAGCTCTGCAGGGCTGGCAGAGTAGAAGAGTGGACGCTGCTGTTGCAGCTCAGACACCCCATCTCTCTGCCCACAGACGTTGACGAGTGCACTGTCAATCGTTTGCTGTGTGACAACGGACTGTGCCGCAACACACCCGGCAGCTACACCTGCACCTGCCCCAAGGGCTTTGTCTTCAGGACTGAGACAGATACCTGTGAAGGTAACGTGACTGAAGGCAACATCTTCACAAGATGTAAAGAGTGAGCTTGAGGTCCCACCTAAAAGTGAACTCAAGGTCTGACGTGTCTTTGGTTCCCTTTTGACCGCAGTGGTTTGAACTGGAGCAGGTCCAGGCTTTGGGTTTGTGGGTTTGTTTTTTTTTTTTTTTCCTAGGGGGAAATTTCACACTTCATTCAAAATAGTGGACATCCAAACCCAGAACATCTGGGCTTTTCAGTGACTGAAAACCAGAACAATTTCCTCTAGGCCCCCCAAATTTTAGCTAAAACCTGACCAAAATTGCAAGTTTGGGGGATTTGATTGAAAGCTTGCAGTTTGGAGTGGGGAAAATTGTTTCCTGACCACAAAGTCCTCAAACATTTGAGAACTGGCACTTTGCACATAAATGTCTGTTTAGAGAAGGAAAACTGATTTTCTGCAAAGAAGGTGAAAAATAGCAAATGCTCTGTAGCCTCACATCTGGGTCAGAGAGGGCTGTGGAAGCTGTATTCAGTGCTGTGGCTGCTCCCATCTTAGCCAGGAGCAGCCCTGAGAGAGTGAGTCCATCATTTCCCCCGTAGCTGCACCAGCTCAGTCCATCCCTTCCCTCAGCCCTGATGAACCTCACTAATTTCATGGTGTCTGTTGTCCCTCCATCCCCCTTTGAGATGGTTCATACTTGAGTTGTGCCTGCAGAACTCCTATGGCCTGAACTGGTGATCCTCTGAACAGTTGAAAAATGTTCTTTGCTCCTCATCTCCCTCAATCCCTGGCCCAGAAAACTGGGTCCCATGGCACTCACTGCAGTGACAGTCCCTTTCTTGTGGCAGATATCAATGAGTGCACCTCGAACCCTTGTGTGAACGGTGTCTGCAGGAACAATGCTGGCTCCTTTGCTTGCGAGTGCTCCCCAGGCAGTAAGCTGGACCCCAGTGGCACCATCTGCGTGGGTAAGGATGCGACCTTCTGCGGGCAACATCAGGACAGGGCTCTGAGTAGTGTGTGGCAGACACTGAAAAGCACAGACACGGGGTCCCAGGGGATCCTACGGGGCATCAGGGTGGTGGGTTCTCACTCACCAGATGGATTCGTGGTGTGCTGATATAAAGGCACATCAAGATGAAGTAGATCCCTTCTCATTAAGATGATAGGAAGGTACCACTTCCCACTCCTAGATGGTCAGGGCATTGCAAAGCCTCCCAGGGCCAGCTGGAGAGAAAGGACTATTTCCACCCAGAAGAGGAGCAGGCTGGGACTAGAAAAAGAGAGGACACAGGACTGATGCAATAGCAGCTGTATCAGAGAGCATGAAAATGCTGCTCCTTGCCACAGCAGTGGGACAGGGCTCTGGGGACCAGCACAGTTTATGTCCATGCTGCAAAGTGCTCTGCAGCCTGAAAGATAAAGTGATGCCAGAGAACAGCAGTCACACTGCAGCTCAGGGATAGTTTCTCCTAGCTGCTTCTCGCAGCAGCCTGGTTTCCATGAAGCTGGGAACCTCCACCAAGGAGCAGCTCTTCACTCACACCTTGTCTTTGCCCTTACAGACAGCATGAAAGGGACATGCTGGTTGAACATCCAGGATGGGCGTTGCGAGGTGAACATCAACGGGGCCACGCTGAAGTCGGAGTGCTGTGCCACACTGGGGGCAGCGTGGGGCAGCCCCTGTGAGCGCTGTGAGATCGGTAAGGAGGCTCTGCTTGGCACAGCCATCAGGAAGGCAGGAGGCAGCCCTTGCTTTTGCTGACCTTCCTCTGTTTTCTTGCAGATACTGCCTGTCCCCGGGGATATGCTAGGATGAAGGGGGTCACATGTGAAGGTAAAGTGCTGCAAGACACAGAAGACTTTTTAAATTATTATATGGAACATGGTTGTCACTTATTTGTTGCTAACCTGCATCTTGGAGTCTGGACCTTTGCTGGACTCTCTCCAGTGTGTCCATCTCTTTTGTTCTGAGGAGCCCAGAACTGGACACAATACTCCAAATGTAGCCTACCAGTGCTGAAGGGAAGGATCTCCTCCCCCAGCCTATTGGCCACACTCCTAATGCAGCCCAGGATACCATTAGCTGCCTTAGCAGCAAGGGCACGTTGCTGACTCATGTTGAACTTGATGTCCACCAAGACCTCCAGGTCCTTTTTCTGCCAAGTTGCTTTCCAGCTGGGTGGCCCCCAGCAGATACTGGTACATGGGGCTGATCCTCCTCAGGTGCAGGACTTTGTACTTCTCCCAGTTGAACTGCATGAGGTTCCTGTCAGGCCATTTCTCCAGCCTGTCAAGGTCCCTCTGGATGGCAGCATGACCTTCTGGTGTATCAGCTACTCCTCCTGGTTTCGTGTCATCAGCAAATTTGCTCCAGGAGCCCCTCAAGGCCATACTGGGCTTGGCCATATGCCACTCTCATGCCTGTCTCTTGCTTTTTGTGCCAATAGATGTGAACGAGTGCGAGGTCTTCCCTGGTGTCTGCCCAAACGGACGCTGTGTGAACACGGCTGGCTCCTTTCGGTGCGAGTGTCCAGAAGGGCTGACCCTTGATGGCACTGCTAGGACATGTGTGGGTAAGGACACCTCCTCTCACCCAGACCTCTGGTCTCTGTTCAGCCCTCTCTACAGAGGTCCCTACTCACCCCATGCAGCAGCCTTGGGATCTGAGTGATGGCACATCATATCTGGTAGGGGCTGCCAAACCCAGCAGCGTAAGGCAAGGCTGCCACAGCTTCATGTCCCCAGCTCCAGCCAGTAGTGCCATCATTCTCCTTGGATGGACTTCAGGGGTAGCCTAACAGATAACCTAACAGGTTAATGACATGGCCCAGCAGCCCTAAAACAACTCTGGGCACACAGTGACAAACCTTTGCCCTCCATAGGGGCCATCTGCACCACTAACTACACCATGGGGGGGTCCATTCTCTGGCCCTGTTGCCAACTGTCAGAGGCTGGCCGTGTCCATGCTATTAGATCTCTCATAGCATCCCACACAAAGTGGCCTTATCCAATACCTGGGCATTGTTTGGAGGATGCCCCAGCCAAAGCTATTCCAGGAACTTTGCTAACTATGTCACAGCAAATGCTGTCTCTGGGTTTACCAGAGGTCAGGTGCTGCAGGCCAGGGCTCAGCTCAGCTCTGCTCTCTCACCAGACGTGCGTGTGGAACAGTGCTACATGAAGTGGGATGAAGATGAGTGCACGGAGCCCCTGCCAGGCAAGTACCGGATCGACATGTGCTGCTGCTCTGTGGGCTCAGCCTGGGGCATCGACTGTGAAGAATGTCCCAAGGTCGGCTCCAGCGAGTACAAGGCCATCTGCCCCAGGGGACCCGGCTTTGCCAACCGAGGAGATGTGCTTTCAGGAAGGCCCTTCTACAAAGGTGAGAAGAAAGAGGGGAGCTGCTGATCATGGGCTGTGCTTAGCCCATATCAGCTGCAGCCCAAGGAACCTGCTGCCTGCCCTGGGACCCCAGGTTCATTGCAGACACCCCCTCTCTGAAACACTGCTCTTCTGCCTTCACCCACAGATGTGAATGAATGTAAGGTCTTCTCTGGCCTGTGCACTCATGGGACCTGTCGAAACACCATTGGCAGCTTCAGGTGTATCTGTGGCAATGGCTTTGCTTTGGATGCTGAGGAAAGGAACTGCACAGGTAAGGGAAGAGTAGCACCCCTACAGACCCCTCTTGCCCATCTTGTTGCCTTGTGGGATGCTTGGCGTGATGGTGGTACCCAGAGGAGTCATGGCAGTTATGCTGAGAAGCCAAGGGCAGGACTGTGAGCAGAAGGCTCCTCCTGCTCATGGGGTGAAGGACCAGTCCTGCACCAGGGAGGGTGCTTAAGTGCTGTCTCTCCCTTCAGGAGTTCCTTGGTCTGCTGGGTCAGACTTGCCAGTTCATTGTATTTGATGGGCAGTACAGGCAGCCCAGTGCCACCTGCAGTGGTGCTTGTAGTCTGTCCTACCTCCACTAGCTCGTCTTCATCCCCACAGACATCGATGAGTGCCGCATCTCACCAGACCTGTGTGGCCATGGCACCTGCGTCAACACGCCGGGAAGCTTCGAGTGCGAGTGCTTCGAAGGCTACGAGAGTGGCTTCATGATGATGAAGAACTGCATGGGTAAGGACTTCTCTGCAGGGCAGAGCAGCACCCTCATGCTCTTACAATGGAGAGGAAAGTAGCTGGTGCCAGATATGACAAAGGGCTTCGTGCCAGCCTCTCTCTGTGTGTCTGGCTGTCCGGCTACCTGGCTGTCTGGCTCTCTGTTCCCTGGTATCAAGCCAAATCTCTTCGTTGCCCTCCGGGGAACTTGTGGGAGTCCCTGAGCTGCAAAGAGCCCTGGCAGCCTCTGCTCTCCCCAGGGTAGTGAGTCTTCTGCCTTGATTTGATTGCAAAGGCAGAGCTGGGCTGAAGGGGAGAGGAATGCTGTGTGTGTGGCTGAGAGCACCATCGATGTAACCCTGGGAGGATGGTAAAGCATATGCAAAGTGAAGCCAGGGGTTGATGAGAGACAGCACAAGCTCTCTAAGCTGGAGGACACAAAGGGAGAGGCCATGTCTCCAGCAAGGCTTGACTTGAGCCCCAGACCCCTCCAGAGAAGGAGGACAAAGAGACAGAGCTGTAGCCTCTACCTTACATGAGCCAGTAGCCCATCAGTGACGGGCCCCATGCTGTCTCTGATAGCAGCGTCCCAGGGCTCTGTACCATGCAGAGCAAGGACAGCCTGTGAACAGGTTGCCAGACTTGGGGTCAAAACTGGGAGCCTTCCCTCAGAGACCTCTATTTACGAGGACCTCGGACCAGAGGCCAGAGCCTGTGCTCAGCACCTGGGCTGGTGGTGCCCCATGAACTGGGCAAGGAGATGGCAGCCAAAGCCAGCTTCAGGGAGGACTCTGGGTATAGTGCCAGGCCCTGGGGAACATCCTGGCTCCTCCTGCCATGGCACTCATGGGACATCGTTGGTCCTGCCCTGCCACCTCCTGGCCACCGTTACCTCAGCTGTGGGAGCCCTCGCTGGGAGCCCATGGGGCCACCAACCAGCTTTTCTCAAGTTCTTTCCCATCCCTTTCCTGCTTGCTGTATCCGAAGGCCATTTCCCTGCAATCCCAGTGCAATGTTGCCTTCCTTTTTAACATGAGACTGAGGCCTTGTATTTCCTTTTTCATCCCATACTTGTTCAGGTGCTTGCACAAGGTTCATTCTTCTTCATTTTATACTCTTCCTTCTCTTGGACCTTCCCTTACACCAACCCTTGGCCACTAACCTTTCCTCTTGTTTCAGCCACCAGCAGCTGGAGCTTGAGCCTGGCATTGCCACTGAGCTGGGACAGGATCCACGCCTGGTATTTTCATTCCTGCTACGTTGGGAGACAGCAGCCTTTATACTGGGGGTTGGCTAGTGCAGAGTGGAGCTCTGCCAGGCCAGCAGCTTGAACTCAATGGCTGTGAGCTCCAGTTCTCATACACACTTGGCTCTTTCCTTTGTGTGACGTCTCATCGCCTTCTACTTCTTTTCAGCCTTGTGTTACCCATCTACTATTTATTCTGCCACTGATTATTTACATTCCCACCCTCTAAACGTACACCCATCTCCAGACATTGTTAATATTGTACCTTCAACCCTTGCATTACACCATGTACTTTCAAACACCATTGCAGGATGTTTCTCAACTCGTAGATGTTCTTCTGTGGTACCTTCTCCATGCCACCACAGTCATCTCCTTAACTTGGTTCATCTACCTGCCCTAAACAGTGTCTCTCATTGCACATAAGTCATTTTAATCCAGTTACATGTATCTTGGCCACTTTTCTAGATAATATGTGTTCCTTGCAAGTAGCTGTCAGTTATAGCATCATTAGATCACTGCTGTAGTAGACCAATTATTTCCACTCTTGTATTAGGAGACATATGAGGTTTTGGTCTTTATAGCACTGCTTGGCCTCCTGCTCTCATTGCACATCCTGCAGCCACGTGCCATTAAATCAAATGCCTCCACTGGCAGGAGAACATGGAGATATACCTTGCTCAAGAGGTTCACCATTTGATAGCTTCTGTCTCTTCTAGCTCTGAATCTTGTCGATTCATCCCCTTTTTCTTGGGCTGCTTTCCACTGAATCTCTTCTCAAATGACTCTCAACCTGTTCTCACTTACGTGTGATATCCAATCAACTCTTGCTGCTTCTGCACCTTTCCTTGGGAACTGCAGCAATGTCATACCAGCCTCAACCATTAATCAGGCCCCTGTCCAGTTCCCCAAACATTTGCACAGATCAAGTCCTTCATGAGAAGTTCTGGTAGACCACCTGCATTCTTCTACCCCGTTCTACTTGCAGTTCTAATTGTAAGGGCTCTCTTCCACCTGCCTGTTTAATTGTCCTTTATCCTCAGATAATTCTTTACAGCTCCTCCCATCTGGCCAATGCTTGTTTTTATTCTGTCAGATTGTCATCTGGTTTCGATTTAATAATTCTTGTTTGTAGCTTAAAAAAAAATCCCACCAGTGACCTCAGTACCTCAGTTTGTCTCCAACAAGTCAGCCAGACTGTTGCTGTCCTCTAATTCCTGGCATTCCACGTTCCTCTTCTCGTCTGTCTAGCCAGACTAACTTGTCTGACTGACCTAGTCTTAATATTCTGCTCTTTCTGCTTTGGCTTGGACTTTCAAACCACATCAATCTGTGACATGAGTCAATACCATTTATTTATTTTGCATATTTGATTCTCTGGGCTCTTTAAAATATAGCACCGCCCTGCCACTGGCATGGTTTGCTGTCTTTTCCATACAATTTGTAGCGTGGCTTACCACAGCTCACACTGATCATCTTCCTCCTCCTCCCTTTCTGAGGTGCTGAGAATGTCACAGTCCCCACCGAAGGCCCACTAACTTCTTTCAGTAATCAGATCTCAGATATCTTTATATAAGGATGCTGTGTTTCATTGAGGGGTGATGGTCTCAAGTTGTGCCAGGGGAGGGTTAGACTGGATATTAGGAAAAATTTTTCCACTAAAAGGGTTCCCCAGCACTGACCCAGGCTGCCCAGGGCAGGGGGGGAGTCCCCATCCCTGGAGGGATTTCAGAGCCGTGGAGATGTGGTGCTGAGGGACATGGGGCAGTGGGGACTGGGCAGTGCTGGGTTAATGGTTGGACTGGGTGAGCTTAGAGGTCTCTTCCAACCAAGGCTGTGCTGTGGTTGTATGACTGTTTTTTTTTTTTAATGCTCACTATTACCTGCACAATTCCACCTTACCCTTTTTCCCCAGTGACAGGGGATTGAGTCATTTCACCCCAAAGGCTGTTGTGACACGACAGCCTTTCCCGGGGTCGAGGATTAACTTCTTCTCGCCTGTGCTTGGCAAAAGAACTCGGCTTCAGCCTCATGAGGGAGCAATTCTTGCCAGCCCCTGGCAAGAAACAACACCAGCACTGAACCTGCATCCTGCAGTTCATTAGGAACAGTCTCCCACCATGGAGAACTGGAGAACACGGGTCCTGTGGGACAGTTCAACAGGGGCCCATCACCCCCATTGTCAGATGTGTTCCAGTCCACGTTAGCTGTAGATAAGCTGAAAAATCCCAACAGAGTGTTTTATTCGAGTAAGGTGAAAGATTCCATACTTAGTTACAAGGTTGGAATTGGAAAAATAAACATAGGAGGAGAAAATGGGTTTCTTTAAATACATCTGACACCGCTCCCTTTGTCTGCTGTCACTAAGGGGTTCTTGGGGACAGTTTAAACTCCCTTAGTTTATTTATGTTACACTCAATGGCTTTGTATCCTAAATGCACATTTCTCAGAGTACAGCTGTGGACAGATGAATCCTCTGAGCAGTTCCAGGGAGGCTTCCCATTTTTTTGCTCTCTTACTGTCAGTGTAGGACATCTTGAGTCAATTCTAGGGGAGTGCAAGAATGCAAAATCTTTTGAATCTATTCTGGGACCAAAATAGAGAACCTCATTCTCCGATTCCTGTTTCCAAAGTTCAAGGATCAGATTTATCCAGCACGTGCCCTTCCAAAGAGCATAACCTGCACTGTGAAACATGGCAAGTATCACAAAGACTGTTGCCTGTGCAGTATCACAGCACATCACAAAGAGCTTTCTCCAGGGGCCGTGGATAATGAATCGATACCAGTGAGTCCCAGTTTTGATACTTGCAGTGCTTCATCTCCTCCTTCTGTTGGTTTTTGTTTCCACCCATCACCACTGCACCATTCCAGTGGTTTCCCTTGTTTGAGTTTTTTAGTCTGGCATTTGTAAACTTTTCTATCACTTTTTTTTCTTTCCTCATTTTTAATGCCAGCAGCCTGGTTTCATCTTTGACTGGATCACATCTCTCACAGCAGTTTAATCTATTTCAGGAATTTCTCCAGTTCTTAGTAAATTCAATCCCTTTGTCCATATGTGATTTTTTTTTTTTTTTTCCAGAAATGTACAGACTGTTTCCTAGCCCTGTGTGTGGTATTGGAACTACTCTGAAGCCTGTCTGTTAGTCTGCTATCAAACAAACGACACGTTTTCTGATGAACTCTCCCTCTGCTGATGGGACTTGTGAATATGTGGTAGAATAGAAGCATAGAATTATAGAATGGTTTGGGTTGGAAGAAACCCCAGAGATCATCTAGTTCCAACCCCCCTGCCAGGGCAGGAACACCTCCCACCAGCCCAGGGTGCTCCAAGCCCCATCCAACCTGGCCTGGAACACTGCCAAGGAGGGGCAGCCACAGCTTCTCTGGGCAACGTGGGCCAGTGTCTCAGCACCCTCACAGCCAACAATTTCTTCCCAATATCTCATCTAAATCTCCCCTCTTCCAGTTTAGGTGGAATAAACTGGAACAGATAGGGTCCAGATAGGTGGGATGCAAGCTCAACTTATCCTTCTAGTCCTTGATGGCTCATTGGCACAAAGCTAATAACCTCTTTCCTCCTGATATTGCACTTTACGTTCTACTGAGGTCAAGGCAAGAGCTGCCATTTCCCAAAACGCTCACTTCAACCATAAGTCCACAGGATTCACCCCAGCCCTGGATTCATTTTGTGGTGTCCTTCTGTTTTGGGATATATCTCTGGTGATGGGACTGTGGTGCATGGCACCAGCACCACGCCATTATCTGGAAAACCCAGCTGAAGGGGACAATCCAGCACATTTCACGTTGTTCTCTGCAGATATCAATGAGTGTGAGCGGGACCCGCTGCTGTGCCGGGGTGGGATCTGCATGAACACAGATGGCAGCTTTGAATGCATCTGCCCACCTGGACATGAGCTGACTTCTGAAGGGAACACTTGCATAGGTGAGGTGATGGAAAGCTACGTTATGACCAGAGCCTGTTCAAGGGTAATGACACAGGGAGACTTGAATCTCATGCTGGGTGCATGAATCTCCTTCCAATCCCATGTGTGGGCAGAACACAGTCATCCAGGAGGGACCAAGGTCACTCCCAGGGTTTCATTGCATTTATGATGTCTGTTGTTCTACCTGCTGGTCACTGAAGACCAACCAGTGGAGCAATGACCAATTCAGTGGGGGCACCCAGGGTTGGGTATTAAACAACGTTCAACGTGACATCAGCATGGCTGCCTGCTCAAACTGCTCTTTCCACCACAGATATCAATGAATGCTCCCTTAGTGACAACCTGTGTCGCAACGGACGCTGCGTCAACGTCATTGGTACCTACCAGTGCGCGTGTGATTCGGGCTTCCAGGCCACGCTGGACAGGCAGGGCTGTGTCGGTGAGTGCTCCCCTTTGCCAAATAGCTGTGCCAAGACCCTGGTATGCATCCAGAACCCTCCTGACCTCATACCTCTGGCAATGCTCAGTGGGTTTCTGAGGGTAAGGCAAGGGGGGAACCTCCTGGCTGAGCTACAGCCAGGCTGGCACCACTGGTAAGGGGCTGTCATCGGCTGTGAGCTACAAGTGGTTGGCAGAGAAGGCAAAAGGTGCTTTCTCCTGGCTGGGGGAGCTTTGCTTCCTTTTCAGCACCTCTCCCACCTTGTCTCTGTTACTGGCACTGTGTCTGAGCAGCTCTGCTGCAAGGCACATATCCCAGCCCGTGACCCAAGCAGCTTCCTGACCTCTCCCTTCTCCCCAGACATTGATGAGTGCACCATAACCAACGGTGGCTGCGACACGCACTGCTCCAACTCGGAGGGCAGCTATGAATGCAGCTGCAGTGAAGGCTACGCATTGATGCCAGACCAGAGATCATGTGCAGGTGAGTGGTCAGCTTGGCTCTCACAGGTGATGCCCTGGGAACCTCTGGTCAGTCAGTCAGAGCGTTGGCTTCAGGGTAAGGGTGTGTGTCTCATTTCTAAGTCACTTCCAGAGAGCTGATTTCCCTGGACAGATGTTTTTTGCTTTGCACTGCAAAGTCCAGCCCCTCATTACAGGCTCCAGAGTCCTGTAATGACATGATTTGGAGCAAAGCCCGCCCTGTGACTCCCTGCTGCTCCCACAATACCCTTCCACTGGCTCTAATGTCTTTACTTTGGTCTCCTCTCTCTAGATATTGATGAATGTGAAGATAATCCAGACATCTGTGATGGTGGGCAGTGCACTAACATCCCTGGGGAGTACCGCTGCCTCTGCTTCGATGGCTTCATGGCATCCCTGGACATGAAGACCTGTATTGGTGAGGACAAGGCTGTGCCCTGGGCACATGCCAGCACTGCATTACAAGGCTGCTGTTGGAGGGAGGAGGAGATACAGAGCGTTGCTGCAGAGTCAGGTCATGGTTGTTGTGGTGTTCCAATGAAGTCCTTTTTCTCCTGCAGATGTGAATGAATGTGATCTCAACCCCAACATCTGCCTGCACGGCGAGTGTGAAAACACAAAGGGCTCCTTCATCTGTCACTGCCAACTGGGATACTTTGTCAAGAAGGGAACCACAGGCTGCACAGGTGGGAACTCGCCAGACCTGGAGCTAGGGGTGTGGGTGGGAGCCCTCACAAACACCTCCTGCAGCTGCCATGGAGAACACTGTCCCTGTACTGGGGGATGCTGGGGACACCAGGGATGCAGTTGTGTGCTGGAAGCCCCTCCTGGGCAGGCAGAGATTGCCAGGAAGTCAGGCTGCAGGCAGAAATCAACATTTTCCTAGTTTATAGCTAAGCCAGGGACCTGCCCTTCCTTTTTGTCTTCATCTTCCAGGGGTGAGCACAGATCAGCTCAGCTCAAGGGTAGAACTCCAGGCAGCAGTTTCCCCAAAGCACCTTGTTCCCTTCCCCTGGGGTTCAGACTCCACTGGTACCCAGGCCTGTTAGCAGGATTATACCCATCTGCCTCCTCCTCTCCTGGGGGAGCTGAGCTGTGTCAGCTCTGATGTCCTCCTTCCTTCCTGCAGACATTGATGAATGTGAGATTGGGGCTCACAACTGTGACATGCACGCCTCCTGCATCAACGTGCCCGGGAGCTTCAAGTGCAAGTGTCGGACAGGCTGGCTCGGAGATGGGCTGAAGTGCAATGGTGAGTTCTCATCCCAGGAGATGTTTGTGTGCTCTTGGGCAGCTGTGAAGGCTGGGCTGAGCTGGCACCTGCATTTACAACGCTCTTGAGCCCCAGGAGCCTTGTATGAGGATTTATGGAACTGCAGAGGGATGTGGGTGTGTGACAGAGGGTGACTGTAGGTGTGGATGTATGGGTGTTGCACTGTCAAGCTCTGCAACTGTGTCTGTGAAACCATGAATGTGGGAGAGAGAGCACGTACTTGTGGGATGTGGAGCGTGTGGGCATGGTCTTGAGATGAGCGTGGATGAATGTCATTGTCAGACTGGCAATGTGACCATGTGGCGATGTGTTGGGGCACAGGGTGGTACGTATGCGGGGACAGACGGGTGTGGGAGGTGTGTAGGGATGGGTTGGGGTGTGCATGGTGTGTGTACATGAGTGCAGGGGCTTACTGGCCAGAGTGGTGTGTTTGAAGGGATGCAAGGGAGTGTTTATGGATACATGTCTAAACTGGGGAGGTACTGGGAATGTGGGTGTGTGTGTGTTAAAGTGTCTCACTGCCTTATTGTCGGTGTCAGCGCTGCCAGGAGAGTGTCTGGTGGCCACAGGGGCTCACAGAGATGTGTTGGAGCTCCATGAGCGCTCCACATGCCCGGAGGCTGCAGTCTCCTGGGCCATTTCCATGCCCCCTGGGCCCTACACTAGATACCCAGGCTTCGAGGAAAGGCCAGAGGCAAAGCACTGATGAGGGTGTTCTCCTTGTGCAGACCTGGACGAGTGTGCAACTGAAGAGCACAAGTGCAACCTGAATGCCAACTGTGTCAACACACCAGGCTCCTACCGCTGTGCCTGCCGAGAAGGCTTCAACGGGGATGGCTTCTCCTGCTCAGGTGAGGCCCATGGACTCAACTGGCAACAGAAACATGGCTTGGGTGTCCTGTGGGGACAGGGAGTCACCCCCTCTCAGCCACCAGCCTGGCTCAGCACCTGGCTGCCTCTGTCTGGGGTTCCCCAAACCAGATGTCCCCCAAAGGCCACTGCAGCCTGCCCTGCTCCACAGCCTGCTCAGGTACCTTGAGCAGAGATCCACCTTCTTCTCAGCAGGTGTTTGGGGAGGCCCAAGGCAATGAGAAGTATTGCAGCTCCCTCCTCGTAGCCTCCTAGCAGAGGGGTGGAAATAAACTTGTGGGAATTTCCTGGGCAAGCTGAGGGAAGCTCCCATCTTCAGGTGGACACCGTGTCAGTCTCATGCTTGCCTCTCCCTAGATGTGGACGAGTGTGCAGACAATGTGAACCTGTGTGAGAATGGACAGTGTCTCAATGCACCTGGGGGCTACCGCTGCGAGTGCGAGATGGGCTTCAACCCCACAGAGGACAGCAAGGCCTGCCAGGGTGAGTGCCCAGAGCTTTGTTTGCTACTCCAGGAGATCCAGTGTCCACCTCCTTTCTGGCCTTGGTCTCTCCACTGCACTGTCACCACCTGATCCCTTACTAAGCCAGACCCACCATCACCTGGTGGTGCAAGGCTCCTGAGGTGCCAGCTCTTCTGCTTATGGGAGTTGGTTGCCAGCCTGCAGAGAGGCTGGGCTGAGCCAAGAATCCATGCAAGATGTGGACAATCAGCAAAGCAGGGGTGAGGTGAGAGGGCATACACAGAGCATGCCTGGTCCTGCTCACCCAGGAGGTGGTGTCCCATGACACTAGAACTGCTCTGAGCAGATGGGTTACCCACAGCTGGGCTGTGGCTCTGCTTTGCGACGGAAGCAGGAGAGGCCTGTCTTGGCCCTCACTCTGCCAGCTCCTGACTACCCAGCTTTGCCTGTTTTGCAGACATTGATGAATGCACCTTCCAGAACATCTGTGTCTTTGGGACCTGCCAGAACCTGCCCGGGATGTTCCGCTGCGCCTGTGATGATGGCTATGAGCTGGACAGGAGTGGAGGCAACTGCACAGGTATTATAGGACTTTCATGGGGCTGTTGGCTGAGGATCACTGCTCTGTGACCTGCTGGTCACAGCTTGCCCCAACCATGACAGGGAGTGACACTAGGAGCATAAAGCCAACTCAGTGTCCCTGGGTGATGTGGTGATGTGTCTTTGCTCTTGGCAAGGCCTCGATGCTGCTGGAAGGTGGGCCTTCAGTGGATAGGAAGGAAAGCTCAGTGTGGCTCTGCTCTTTTCTTTTGACTCTGGGCACAGTGGTGTTAGGTAGAACAAGGCAAGGTCTGTTTCTAGAAGAGCTTTGCCTACCATCACATGAAGAGCCTTAGAAACACCGTGGTCATGCGGATACACCCTGAACTCACAGTGTACAGAGCTTAGGGGCTGTGATTCCTGTGGCAGTCTTCATCTTTTTTTTTTCAGTCTTCATCTTTTCATTTTTTCAGACATCAACGAATGTGCAGACCCTGTGAACTGTATCAACGGCTTGTGTGTCAACACCCCTGGCAGCTACCTGTGCAACTGTCCGCAGGACTTCGAGCTGAACCCCACTGGTGTGGGCTGTGTGGGTGAGTAGGGACCTGTGTGGAGAATGCACCTTCCATCCAAGACCTTGGTGGTCCTTCTTGTTGGTCCCACATAGCTGGAGCTAACCACTACCAAAGACTGGGGTGGCTGACCACGATTTGCCCTGCCAAACACCTGGTTGTCCATGATGGGTTTAACCCTGCAGCAGAAGAGTCTTTAGCTCCTGTTAAGCCTGGCCCGCCTCGTGTCACCATTGTGGGTGTTCTCCTGGTTGAAGCAATGTTATTCCCTCAGCCTGAGTGACAGAGGTAACAAAATGTCAGTGCAAGTTGACATTGTAAGGAGGAAGAACTTGCCAGTGGAGATGGCACCATTAACATCTGCCTGGGCAGCTCTGGAGCTAGTGCTTGTTTCTTGAAAGACCCTGGGTTACTGATACCATTATTTGGGTCATGCTCCTTAGCCATACTGAAGACAGGCCACCATGGTATGACCTCTGCATGCTGTAGTATGGCTTTTACCCAACAAGCTGGGCACACTTTATTCTTGAAGAGTTCCCAAAGTCAGGAGCTTCAAGGACAGCTACCTGACAGTGTGGCCATATGGGACAGGACTGGGTCCTTGTCCTTCCCCCTGCTTCTCGAGGCAGCAGTGCTGTTCATTCCTCCTGTGCACACAAGTCTTCACTGGAGAGGCTCTGCTCACCCACCACTGTCTCTGTGCAGATACCCGCGTTGGGAACTGCTTCCTGGACACCCAGGATCGAGGAGATGGCGGGATCTCCTGCAGCGCAGAAATTGGAGTTGGGGTCACTCGAGCATCCTGCTGCTGCTCGCTGGGTCGGGCGTGGGGCAACCCCTGCGAGCTTTGTCCTCCTGCCAACACGAGTGAGTTGGGAAGATGTCTGGGTGTGGGCCAGATGGGCAGTGTAGGGCAGAGAAGTGAGAAGGGGCCACTTCCCTGTGGGTTCTCAACTCCAGCTGGGGGTCCTGGGTCCGGGGTATGCTGTCACCATGATGGAGCAAGGGAAGCTGAGGGAGGAGGAGGCAAGCCTGTTGTGCAGTCAGTGCAGGGCTAGACAGGTGGACCAAGACATGGGAGAGGTGATGTGGGGTGGGGGAGACTAGGCTGGTTGTGCCTGGGATGGTCCAAGCTGAGATCCCTTGTTCCTAGTCCAGTGGGCTGGGGGAGGGCAATGGATGTGGAATAATCCCATTCAGGGGTGGGCAGGCAGAGACAGGGCAGCTAAGTTGGCTTGATGTGTGGGAGTCACCATCCTCATGGCCTTTTTCTCTGGGTTTCTGCTGGTTCTCCCCACCCCTCCTGTTTCATGGGAGCCCACTCAGCTCAGGATCCTCCTGAATGACTTTTTCCACAGCTGAGTACAAGACCCTGTGCCCTGGAGGAGAAGGTTTTCGGCCAAACCCCATCACTGTCATTCTGGAAGGTAAGCCAACCCAGCCCCCATCTCCCCTCACCAGGGGCTTGGGTAATGGGGGACTCCAGCCCCGTGTCTGCTGTGGTGCTGGGCTGGCCAGGTGCCCTCTGAACCCCTGACCAGCAAATGATGAGCAGCGTGTGCTCTCCTTGATGTGCTCCACCCACCTGGCTGAGCTGCTTGGGGACCAGCAAGGGCTGGAGGTGGTGGGATGAAGATGAACCTTCTGGGGATCCCGGGGTGAAGGCACTGCCTGGGCTGCTCTGGCAGGCAGTGGACCCCTCCCAGCTGCTCTCCCTCCTCAGATATCGACGAGTGCCAGGAGCTGCCAGGCCTCTGCCAGGGTGGCAACTGCGTGAACACTTTTGGCAGCTTCCAGTGTGAGTGCCCCCTTGGCTACTACCTCAACGAGGACACACGCATCTGTGAAGGTAGCTGCACCGTGGTGCCTGTGCCTGTCTGCATGCCTGGTGTGGTTGGCAGGTGTGTGTGTGCATGCATGTGTGTGCAACAGAGTTATGTGTGTATCTGGGCTGCCCTGGGAGCTGTTGGCAGAATCTCTTCCCCTTTCTCTTCCAGACTTCCCATCCTCATCACAAACCCTGTCCCCTTTCCCAGTGCCAGGCCAGCCTGGTCCCTGTGCCAGGCCCATCCATACCTTGTGCTAAGCCTATCCCCAAACCCCACATCAGTGCCCAGTGCTTTGACCTCCAATCTCTTTTATTCATCAGATATCGATGAGTGCTCTGCTCACATCGGGATCTGCGGCCCTGGGACCTGCTACAACACCCTTGGCAACTACACCTGCGTGTGCCCCCCTGAGTACATGCAAGTCAACGGAGGAAATAACTGCATGGGTACGGCATGGTCTGAATCCGTGGGAAGGGGTCTGGCCATGCCCTGCCAGCGTGGGACCCCTGGGTTGTGCTGTGGGCAACGTGGCTGAGCAGGAGGAGCAGAAGTGCTGGGAGCAGGGGCTGGGGCTCGGGATGCCCGAGTTCATCAATGCCTCACCCCATCCCTGCCAGCAGTTTTAGGGAGAACGGCTGGCACTGGGGGGGTGAGAGACCCAGCAGAGCTTGTGCGTTGCTATGGGGCAGGACCCAATGCTCTCACTGGAGCAGGGCTTCAGCCACCTTGCTGAGCTCCCCTGGGTGTCACCTGCAGTCCCTAAGCACCAGGACAGGGCAGTCTGGCATATCCCCAGCAATGAGCACCCGTTCCTGGGGCTGCCACGAGCCGCTGTCTGGGCTGCCTTTGCAGACATGAGGAAGAGCGTGTGCTATCGCAACTACAACGACACGTGTGAGAACGAGCTCTCCTTCAACATGACCAAGAAGATGTGCTGCTGCTCCTACAACATTGGCAAAGCCTGGAACAAGCCGTGTGAGCCCTGCCCCACACCAGCCAGCCGTAAGTCAACCTTCCTGGGCGGGCATCATGATACCATGGCTGCCCCCTTGCTTCTTTGCACTTTGGGGCACAGGCACTAAGGAAATAGAGGGGGAGAGGGGAGAGCATCACGTCTGGCAGGCAGTGCATGTGGGTGAGTGCTGTGGGGACATGCACTGCTGGAAGGACACAGGGGTCCAGGGTAGTATCCGTGGCGAGGAGGTGATGTGTGGCTGCGTGGGCAGGCTGGGTGTGGGTGCAGTGATGGAGTGGGGAGTGCTGGACAGGCCCTGAGGGCAGGAGTGAGGCTGTACCTGCAGCCATAGTTGGCCCTTGTCCCTGTCATCCCTCTCTGCACCCCACTGTGCATGGCTGTGACCTTGGTGTTCCCCTTCCAGCCGAGTACCAGATCCTGTGTGGGAACCAGGCGCCCGGGTTCATCATCGACATCCACACAGGGAAGCCCATCGGTGAGTGGAGCCCTGCTGAGCCAGGTCTGCTCTCTGCCCCTCTGCTTTCTTCCCACGGTGCTTGTGAACTCATTCCCTTCCCCTCCCTGAGTAAATTAAGCCCTGAGCAGAGGAGAGACAAGGAAAAGAGGTGGCAGACATGGCTGCAAGCAGCTGGCCAAGCCTTCAACCAATGTCCTGCATGGCTCTGCTGCTCAGACCTCCCCACATTTGCAATTGCACCTTAGTTTCTGTCCCACCTGGAGAGACCAGGTGGCCAGTGACCTCAGACAGTGGCCAGGTAGATGCAGACCCGTGGCAGCCCTGGCACTCACACTGCCAGCAGCACTGGCCCTGCAGCAGCAGGGCACCGCGGAGAGCCAAGGTTTCAGCTTTGTCTTTTGGTAGATGGAAAGCCAGAGGAGCTGTTGGAAGTCTTGGGATATATGGGCTGTCTGCAGATGTTTTGCAGTCTTGAAAGATGGACTCACTGGTAGTTTGTGAGACAAACAGATTAGTTAATCACTGCTTCACCTGGCCTTGGCAGTGCCAGCCAGGGGACTGGAGAGGAGGGAAATGAGTTCAGCTTCTGCTCCCAGGGTATCAGTGCAGGGCCCATGGTGGATTGTGCTGGGCACAGCAACAGCATCAGGGACCCCAGAGCCATCTCAGTATTTCAGTGACCCCCTGGGCTTCCAATTTGCAGCCTAGTCCCAGAGTCTGAGCAAGTGTCTGTGTTACTGCAGAGACACACTCAGAGAAAATGAGGAGGATGTCCTGAGTAGGATCCCTCCCAGCTGTGCTGTGTAGGCTCTGCCAGCAATCTGTGGCTCTTATGACTTGGAGTTTGTGTGGCTCTGTTGTGTACCAGACCTCTGCAGTGCAGCCTTAGCCTGGATCCATGTCAGTCCTCCAAGAGTTGCTCCACAGTTTATCTGCTGACCCTTTCCTGCTAGTTGTCTTTTTAGAATGCGCAAGGGAAGCAGTCTTCCAGCTATGGGAGATGTTTTCCTCCCTGCTGCCTTCCTGGGATGCTGACAGATGTTGTCTGTGTCCAGATATCGATGAGTGCAGTGAGATCCCTGCTATCTGCACAAACGGTGTCTGCATCAACCAAATTGGCAGCTTCAGGTGCGAGTGTCCCATCGGGTTCAGCTACAACAACATCCTGCTCATCTGCGAAGGTAACGGGGCTGCCAGGGGTGCCCGGGAGGGTGGGGGTTTCTCAGCATGGCACTGCCATCTCCTCAGCTCATGGGGCACTAGGGTGAGGGCAGACGTGGACAGAGTCCTCATGCCCTCAGCCTTCTTGAAATCATCTTCATTTTCCGCATCAAGAGTGGGCAAAATTTGCTGATTTTCACTCGTGTTCCTGTTTGGTTTTCCCCTCCTCTGTGTTTTTTGGGTATTTTTAGGAAAAGGTTCCAAATGTGACTGCTTAAAACATTTGAGTTGTAATTAACACTCATTCTTTTATTGCCAAACAATAGAAAAAAGGTTGAAAATTGACCCTGCTTGGAGCAAATCAAGGGTTAAAATTCACCTGGCTCCCCTGAGCCCCACTCCAGCCCCACCAGGACGGTGCCTGGTGAGCCCTTGGCGCTCTGCACAGTCCAGGTTTGCTTTGCTCTCCTCCCACAGACATCGATGAGTGCAGCAGCGGGGAGAACCTCTGCCAGCGCAACGCCGACTGCATCAACATCCCGGGCAGTTACAGGTGCGAATGCTCAACCGGATACAAGCTGTCGCCTAGCGGAGCCTGCGTGGGTAAGATGGGAGCTCTTTGCTACCTATTCCAGAGACACGTGTGCGAGGTGCTGGCAGACCCTCCCTGGGCTCTTCACATGGTTTTGTGGACCCAAGGAAGGAGAGGATGAAGGATACGCCAGTCCCACGTGGGGGTTCATGGTCTTTTGTCAAGCCTGGGGATGATGACCTGGCTGTGCTGTGGTTATGGGATACCTGTGCTTTTGGAGCAGTTCCCAGGGATTGTGGGCTCCTGAGGGATGAGGAAAGGTCACTGTGAAGTGCAGCTTTAGTCTGGCAGCTCAGGACGCTTTCACAGAATCACAGAATCACAGAATGTCAGGGGTTGGAAGGGACCTCAAAAGCTCATCCAGTCCAACCCCGTGCCAGAGCAGGAACCCCTCGGTCAGGTCACACAGGAACACATCCAGGTGGGTTTGAATGTCTCCAGAGAAGGAGACTCCACACCCTCTCTGGGCAGCCTGTGCCAGTGCTCTGTCACCCTCCCTGGGAAGAAGTTCTTCCTCACATTTATGTGGAACCTCCTATGTTCCAGCTTGCACCCGTTGCCCCTTGTCCTGTCATTGGATGTCACTGAGAAGAGCCTGGCTCCATCCCCATGACACTCACCCTTTACATATTTATAGACATTAATGAGCTCACCCCTCAGTCTCCTCCAAGCTAAAGAGCCCCAGCTCCCTCAGCCTTTCCTCAGAAGGGAGATGTTCCACTCCCTTCATCATCTTTGTGGCTCTGCACTGGACTCTCTCCAGCAGTTCCCTGTCCTTCTTGAACTGGGGGGCCCAGAACTGGACACAATATTCCAGATGTGGCCTCACCAAGGCAGAATAGAGGGGGAGGAGAACCTCTCTTGACCTACTAACCACCCCCTTTGTAATGCGCCCCAGGATGCCATTGGCTCCAATGAAATTTACTTTTTTTAGAGATGGAGGTGCATAATCTTGTTCTCTGTGAAGCCACCTCTCAGAACATGGAGTCCCCGTTCTGCTGTGCTGCTGCTCACAGACACAGCTCCTCACCAGCCCACAGGGGTCTGCAAAAGGCCTGTGCCTCAGCTCTCCCCCTTTGGTCCATCCCTTTTGCTCACTAGTGCCCACTTTGCTTTCTTTTAGGTCGCAACGAATGCCAGGAGATCCCCAACGTCTGCAGCCACGGGGACTGCGTGGACACGGAGGGCAGCTATGTCTGCATCTGCCACAATGGCTTCAAGGCCACGGGGGAGCAGACCATGTGCATGGGTCAGTGTGACTGCCACAGCCCTGCTGTGAATCAGATATCAGGAGGGATGTGAGCTCTCTCCAGCACCCGCTGGGTAGTGCCAAGGACAGCCAAGGGCCACGGTGTCCTCTCGATCCCAGGCCGCCCCTGCAAGCCACAGGGGTGTTGTGCAGCTGCCTGGACTCTGCACACTCAAGACAGTGGCTCTCGGCTCGCTCAGCCCCTGAATCAGCTCTCACCTTCTCTCTGCAGATATTGATGAGTGTGACCGCCAGCCCTGTGGAAACGGGACCTGCAAGAACACAGTTGGCTCCTACAACTGCCTCTGCTTCCCTGGCTTTGAGCTAACACACAATAACGACTGCATGGGTGAGCTGCATGAAATCCTGCCCATGGGGGTTGCTGACTGGGGTCAGCGTGGCAGCGGCTGCACGGCGTGGGATGTCACACCGTGGCATGCAGGGTTCAGCTCTGGGTGTCACCTGGCAGGGGGTGTAGAAGTGACCTCTGGGTGTCACCTGGCAGGGGGTGTAGGTGTGGTTTGTATGTGTCAGAGGTGTAGGGCTGGCTAAGGTGGCACACTGTGCGTATCTCTTCCCGTTGTGCTTATCATTTCCCTCCCACAGACATTGATGAGTGTTCATCCCTGGTGGGGCAGGTGTGTCGAAACGGCCAGTGCATCAACAGCATCGGCTCCTTCCAGTGCCTGTGCCAAGAGGGGTATGACCGGACCCCTGATGGGAAGAACTGTGTAGGTGAGTGTCTAGGCAGCAGGCTGGCCCTCCTCAGTGTGTTGAGCCGTACGTTGGCACAGCTGGCACTGTGCAGTGCTATGAGATGTGGTCCCCAAGCTGGTCCCATCAGAGGCAATTGAGCTGCAGGCTCTCTAGAACCACTCACAAGGCCCCAGGTCATCTGGAGGCAAAGCCTGGTCATTTGACTGCCCATGGAGAGCTGGACTGGGCCCCACTATGCCTGCATTTCCCTTCCAGCAGTGCAGGGAACAGTCAAACCAGTCCTTTTCCATGTGCTGAGACCTGCAGGCAGCGAGGAGAAACGTTGTCCTCTCCATGCCCCTGAAGCATGCAGAGTTATACCAGGGATGCCTTGGGAACTATCCTGCAGGCAGGGGGTGGGGGGGCTAGCAGGCACATCATACCCTGGTGTCCACCACTCTGCCTCCTGCAGGGCTGAGTCCATGTTCCCAGGGTACACAAGGTAGAGCAGCTTGGAAAATGTCTTATCTGCTTCCCTTGCATCTTTTGGGCAAAGCTGGGTGCAGCTGCAGGTAGGGCCTGGGTGCAGCGAGGTTCCCTGCACCCAAGTCCTCCGAGCTGAGCACAGACACCATCACTGGTTATCTTCCCCCCTCTGCAGACATCAACGAGTGCGTGAGCCTGCCTGGGACCTGCTCCCCAGGCACCTGCCAGAACCTGGAGGGCTCCTTCCGCTGTATCTGCCCCCCTGGGTACGAGGTGCAGAACGACAACTGCATCGGTAATGTTTGCTCTCTGCCTCCTCCGTTTTTAGCACAGCATGTGAGCACTTTGGACTGTTCCCAGAATAAACAGATTAATTTCCTGAGTGGGCTGGGGCACGCATCACCACCCCCAAATGTCTTCCTGAAAGTAGTCAGACACATGGCAAGGCAAAGCCTGCTCCCATGATGGAGGAGGCTTAGTGGTTTTGCTGTGCCCTGGCCTCTTCATTGTCCCATTTGCCCTGGGGGTGGGTTAAGGATTAAGGGTGATGTCCTGCAGGCATCAGAGCACCCCAGACATCACAGCTTCAGCTGGGTTTAATGCAATGAGGAAAGGAATGACCTTTGGCTGCTCTGTAAGTAACATATCCCTGGTGCTCCCAGATATCAATGAGTGTGAAGAGGAGCCCAACATCTGCCTCTTTGGGACATGCACCAATACCCCTGGCAGCTTCCAGTGTGTCTGCCCTCCAGGCTTTGTCCTGTCTGACAACGGCCGACGGTGCTTTGGTGAGTGCAGCTCGTCGTGGTGGGGAGAGGAGGGCACAACCATCCTGGATGTCTGCAATGCCCTGTGTGCTTCCCCATCCTCCTACAGATACTCGCCAGAGCTTCTGCTTCACCCGCTTTGACAACGGAAAGTGCTCTGTCCCCAAGGCCTTCAACACCACCAAAGCTCGGTGCTGCTGCAGCAAGATGCCAGGAGAAGGCTGGGGGGACCCCTGTGAGCTGTGCCCGCAGGAAGGCAATGGTAGGTGTGCTGGGACGTAGCTCCATGGGAGAGATGGCTGTGTGTGGCTCCGACACGCGCGGAGCGTGGGGAAGGTGTGCAGGTCAGGCAGGACAACCAGCAATGCGAGCTGTCCTCCACCTGGAGAGTGCTGCTTTGAACCCTAGCAGCCCTTACTGGACTGCAGAATTCCTTGGATCTCCAGCAACCACAGTGAGGCTCTTGGGAAGTGGATTGCTTTTTCTTCTTTGGATCTGCTCTCAGTTCTTGCAGGGCTTTAGATAAGACAAAACCATCTCAGTGCATCCAGATCCAAGGCAAGCACGTGTGTTTTCCAGCCAGCCAGGTTTTGTGGCCTCCCAAGGGCAGTGAGCTGTCAAGCTCTCAGTCACACCCGAGAAGCCTCCAAAGCACATTTCAGCTTCTGGGGGTGGAAACACTCTAAGCACATCTCACTTTTCTGCTTTCTTCCAGTTGCCTTCCAGGAGCTGTGTCCATATGGCCACGGAGCCATCCCAGGCCCAGGAGACACCCGAGAAGGTAAGGTCTGATCTAGGGATGAGGAGAAATTTCTCCTGTGGGGGATTTGCCTAGAAGCAACCAAATTTAGGCTGCCTGGAGAGCAGAGTTCAATCCCAGTGTTAGGAGAGGAGGGTTTTAACTGGGTGCCCTCCCACGCTTGTGGTCTCTGACTGCTCACCAGTGGTTCAGCCCCAGCTCTGGAGAGGGAGTATCTGGGATTGCAGAGGGGTCAGGGATATGTTTCTGGCTACGTGCTCACGTGAGGTTTCTTTGCCTTGCTTTCCCTTCTAGATGTTAATGAATGCTCAGAGAACCTGGGTGTCTGCATCAATGGGGCCTGCATTAACACTGATGGCTCCTTCCGCTGCGAGTGCCCCTTCGGGTACAACCTGGACTACACAGGAGTCAACTGCGTGGGTAAGGGTCTGCATGGGGAGCACCCTCTTGCTTCGTGCTCCTTATGTCAGAGGCTGTGAGCATGTCCATGTGTGTGTGTGTGTGTGGAGAGAAGGAACTTGCTTCTCCTCTGCCCCTTTGCTTTTTACTCCTGGGTCCTGGCTTTGCTGGGTTTGTTGGAGTGCTCTGGCTGCAAGAAGAGACCAGCCTGCACCTTTCCTCTCTAACTCATCCCCCTAACGTGGTCCTGTCTTCCTGCAGATACCGATGAGTGCTCCATTGGCAACCCCTGTGGGAATGGGACCTGCACCAACGTGGTGGGAGGCTTCGAGTGCGCCTGTGATGAGGGCTTTGAGCCAGGTCCCATGATGACATGTGAAGGTAATGCTGCTGTGGGGTGATCCTTTCACCCCCATTGCATACTGGGCCTTGTGTCACTGTCTGGGTGAGCAGCAGTCAGGTCAGCCTCCAATCGACAGTGCAGAAAAGCTGGCTGGAGCTCATCTCCACATGAATGTGTAGGGTAGTGCTGATCCCCTTTGGCTTCCTCTGAGGCTGGGGCCCAGGAGGAGGTCTGGAGACCTGCCTAAATGCAGGAGCTGCCTCACCAAGGAGCCAGGACCCTGTCCCCATCAAAGCTGCTGAGACACCAGGTGCCTGTCCCTCTGCAAGTGAATACCATGACAGGAAGCCTTGGTGGAACGAAGTTCTCGTGAAATGAATGCACGGGGAGGGTGGGAGTCTGCCCTGGGGAGGTCCAGCTGACTCTGCTGAGAGCACAGACTTGAGCAATCTCCTCCCCTGCCTCCCAGATATCAATGAATGTGCACTGAATCCCCTGCTCTGTGCCTTCCGCTGCATCAACACCTTTGGCTCCTACGAGTGCACCTGCCCGTCCGGATACGCCCTCCGAGAAGACAGAAGAATGTGCAGAGGTAAAAAATGCCCTTCTGGCCCCATCAGGGGAGATCCCACACTCTCCTCAGCCCCCTGCATGGTCTCTGGTGCTGTACAGAGACAAGGCAGGACTTTGTGAGCTGGCATCTCTGGGCTTGTGCTCACTCTCACCTACCTTGGTGTCTGTGCTGTGTGCCAGCCAGCCTGGCCTAAGGCCGTAGGGGCTGATGGAGCAGTGCAGGTGTGAGCACTCAGTTCCCAGCTGCCCCAGAGTGCTGCAGAGCTGGCAAGGTTGAACACGGTCTCATGAGGTTCTCGGTTGCAGACCTGGATGAGTGTGCAGAGGGACTGCACGACTGCGAGTCTCGAGGGATGCTGTGCAAGAATCTCATCGGCACCTTCATGTGCATCTGCCCACCAGGAATGCAGCGCAGGCCCGATGGCGAGGGCTGCACAGGTACCAAGGACCAGGCTGGGAGGGGATCCTGGTGGGGCTGGAGACCATGCTCTTCTAGGCATTGTCCCTGTAGCTTTATTTTCTGTCCTTGTGTCAAATGGCTCCTTCTTGGAGTTTCCCACGTGTCAGAACTTCCTTTAAGTCCTACTAGACACCTGCACACACAAAACCTCTATTCATCTTTGGAACCATGGGTCTACACAGTTCCAGCACAGCACGACACAACATTATGCCATGTGTCCTTTCTGTTGAGTCTTTCCATGTCTGTGTCAAGCTTCTTTGCACTGAGCAGCTTTTGGAAGGGCCAATACTGAACAGCTCAGACCCACGCAGCAGGGATGGAGAGAGCCAGCCCAGCTCCACTCCCAGCCCAGCAGCTTGGCCACTTGCAGGTGGAGAATGTGCAAACCAGGGAAGCTGAGTTCTTGGCCGCCCCATTTTGGGACAGGTCCAGGACACGTGGATGTGTTTCTCAGCTGCCTAAGGATGTGGAAGTGGTCCTCAAGGGGTGTTTCACACTGAGTAGTAGCATGAGGGCTCGTGGAAAGTTGAGATTTGCCCTGTGCCTCACTGCAGCTCTTTGTGGCTCCTTCCTTCCTAGATGAGAACGAGTGTCGCACCAAGCCTGGGATCTGCCCCAACGGCCGCTGCATCAACACGGTGGGAAGTTACCGCTGCGACTGCAATGAAGGTTTTGAAGTCAGCCCCTCTGGCACAGAGTGCATTGGTAATTACTGAGTCTTGAGCAGCCTCCTTTTAGTAGCAGATGATGCTTTTCAAGGTTTCTGAGGGCAAAGGTTGTTGGGGCATCACCTTTACCTTTAGAATTACCCAAACCACACTGCCCTCTGTGCTGGAACAGGCACAGGCTGCTTGGTTATCCCTGGTGCTGACACTGCTTCAGATCCTGACCGTGTACCCCTGCTCTCTCTGTCCAGACACCCGCCAAGGATTCTGCTTCACTGAAGTACTGCAAACCATGTGCCAGATGTCCTCTACCAACCGTAACCTGGTCACCAAATCCGAGTGCTGCTGCAACAGCGGGCGCAGCTGGGGCCCCCAGTGTGAGCTCTGCCCCCTTCCTGGAACCGCCCAGTACAAGAAAATGTGTCCTCATGGGCCAGGGTACTCCACTGATGGGAGAGGTGAGCTAGGGCCCAAATCACCTTCAATGCAGAGATGTGGGTACAGGCAGGATTCTGCCTGGAGCAGACAAGAAGCCTCTGCAACATTCTCACAACTCCCTGAATGTCTCTGGCGTCCCTGGGAGGGTCTGAGCTGCCCTGGCACAGTGCTGGCATGGGGACAGAGGCAGTGTTGGCACTAACAGGTCCTTCCCTCCCTCCTGCAGACATCGACGAGTGCAAGGTACTGCCCAACCTCTGCAAGAACGGCCAGTGCATCAACAGCATCGGCTCCTTCCGCTGCCACTGCCGGCTGGGCTACACCGCGGACATCACGGGCACGGCCTGCGTGGGTGAGTCGGGAGAGAAACCCTCTAGACAGCCCTTGGCCTTGGCAGGCTTCCATCCCTCCACTCCAACATGTGAAGAGAGGGTCCTGTAGCCCCCACCCGGGACCTGCCCTCACCTCTGGGCACTGTCCTGCACATCCATAGCAGGGCTCTGGACACTGCGCCCCATGTATGGTCCTTTAGACATCAAAGTCATCACTCCGTGTTGTTTAATTAGAACCAGGCTCTTTGTCTCCTCCCCCTGCCCCCAGGGGTCACAGGGACTGGCAGGGAGTGTGATCCAGAGATGAAAGTCAGTGAGCAGCCAAACCTTTGGTTGGTTTTAGCCAGCCTGAGTGCCACGTTGGGAATTCAGATATTGACATAAAAGGCACCCTTGGGATCACAGCTGCAGGCATCTGGGGAAGTCCTGCAGGAGCTGAGGATGTGCTGTACTTACAGTATTGAGATGGTGTTCAGGACACAGAGTGGAAAAGAGGCCTTGGCTCCCAGAAACTGAGCTCTGTGCCTCAGAGAAGGGCAGATGTGGCCTTGAGTACCAGGACAGTATTTCTCTCTAAATGTCCTCACCCTTTCTCCAGCTCTGTGCCCTCCAGCCTGGCTCAAAGCCATGGGCTTTGTCAGAGCCATGGCTCTGCTCCCTGCTGGGCAGAGCTGACAAAGATCCAGATGTACAGGGCTGACCCATCCCTGATGTTCCTGGTACTCAGGAGGAGCATCTACCCGTCTCTTCAGCTAGGAGGGGGCTGGGAAAGATGTCACTCAGATCCACCAGGTCACACAACATCCCATGTCTGAGCAGGGAGGTGATTCAGTTCTTTTCCTGCAGGAGATCTCCTGGATTTGTTGTGCTGGCTCAAACTGAGGTGCTCCCTCAAAGCCCCTTTCTCTGCTCACCTGCTTCCTGAAGAGTGGAAGAGATGTATTTATCTGAGGCAGGGAGTGCCAGGATCCATAGGGCCATCTCACCACTTAGTTATGTGGGGCCATGAAACCTGGGATCACCTTGTATTCAGGAGCCCCTTGACAGACTGCGTGATCCAAGAGGTGGTGGGGACCCAGTCCAGCAGCACAACCTGTGAATGCTGACATGTCCTGTCTCTCGAGTCTAGATTTGGATGAGTGTAACCAGTCCCCTAAGCCGTGTAACTTCATCTGCAAGAACACAGAAGGCAGCTACCAGTGCTCCTGCCCCCGAGGGTACATTCTGCAAGAAGATGGGAAGATCTGCAAAGGTATTCACCAAGGAGAAGGCAGAAGAGACCTTGCCTCATCTCTGGCAGCAGGGGGAGATGGCGAGAGCTGATTAACATGTGCCAGAACAGTCAGGTCCTTCTGTTTAGCCATAGGACAAGGCTAGACATGGATAAAGCTGCCATGCTGGACCCTCATGGACTGATCCATCAGGGTTTCATCCCTCTACAGACACACTAGATCTGTCTCATTGGGGAAAAAAACATATTCCTTGCCCTTCCCTATAGACTGCACAGCATGTCCCAAGCTGTGCTGAGCTCCAGGAGCCTTGAACCTGGATGTCTCTTACAAGTGGGCTCCTCCTAGTGCTGGCTCCCCAGGCTGGGGTTTTGCCCACCTCTCACAGAGCTGGTGTATCAGGCTGTGAGGAGGGTGGCCTGAGAGTCTGGAATGGTCTGGGATCTGTGGATTGCAGGAGAGGCAGAGAAAAATCTCTGTGTCTTCCAAATGTTTCTGTATATGATCAGCAGCTGAGGTGGGGAGAGGCTCCCTGGGTTTGTGATTCTCTTGCTCCTGAGGCTGGTCCATATCAGGTCCTGGTCTGCCCAGGACCACCATGTATCACCATGTATGTGCAGGTGTCACAGACTCAGACCACAAAGATATCTCAATAAGAGAGAGACACATGTTCTTGTGCTTGTTGCTTTAGATTTGGATGAATGTTCCACCAAGCAGCACAACTGCCAGTTCCTCTGTGTGAACATCATCGGAGGGTTCAACTGCAAGTGCCCCCCAGGCTTCACTCAGCACCACTCATCCTGCATTGGTGAGTAGAGGCAGTCACTGCTCTGCTGTACAGCACCAGGAAGGTCTCCATGGGTTAGCTCTAAGCTCAGGAGAGCCTTTACAGCCCCCCAGCTCTGGGTTTAGAGCATTGCCCCTCTCCAGTCAGCCTGGGGTTGTGCATCTGATGTCTCTGCTACCCAACCTGGGCTAAGCTCCACGATGCAAGGTAGCTCTCTGCAAAGCTTGCACACATCCACATGCTTGGGGATGGACTTACAAGCAGGCACCGGTGTTTTGCAGACAATAATGAGTGCACAGCTCAGCCTTCCTTGTGTGGAGCCAAAGGACAGTGTCTGAACACACCAGGCAGCTACAACTGCGAGTGTCAGAAAGGATTCTCCCTGGACAGCTCTGGTGTCAACTGTGAAGGTGGGTCTGTGTCTCTGGGACTTTGACAGACACATGTTCCATGTGGAAGAGTTCCTAGTTCACTCTCAGTCTCTAAGGCAGCTCAGTCCAGCCAAGAAGGGACTAATCCTTACTGTGGGCCACCAAAAACCCACATGGGAAGCCCTGCTGCAAAGGAGAGGTGGGTGCCTGACCTGTCTGGAGAAACATAGCAGCAACCACAGCAGCAAAGGGTGGGAAAGGAATGGTCCTGTATCTCTTCGGGGAAGATCTCATGATGGACAAAACCCACCATGTGCTACACTATAGAAAAGCCTCTGTTCAGCACAGGTAGCCTGAAGCAGAATAGATCTGGTAATGGTTCAGGCCAGACCTTAAAGCCAAAACCATCCAGGCAGAGGCTGCAAGGGGATGTATGGGGTCCTTGGGGCTGAGGGTGTTGTCCAAGTCAAAGCTAGAGAGACATAATTAGGCAGAAGAACCACTCACCCACATGAGCACCCTCAAGGATGCTGGCTGCCAGGAGTGTGCCATGTGCACATGGTCCCTGTGCACCCAGCACTGCCCACAGGACAGGGAGAAGTTGTCTCACCACTGACTGTGTTACGCTGCTGCAGATGTGGACGAGTGCGATGGAAACCATCGGTGCCAGCACGGCTGCCAGAACGTGCTCGGGGGCTACCGCTGTGGCTGTCCGCAGGGCTACGTGCAGCACTACCAGTGGAATCAGTGTGTGGGTGAGTGTGGGATGGGGGATGGAGGGTGGCTGACCCCCAAGTCCCTCTCCAGCCACCCCTGGCCGTCTCTGACACTGGGTTCTGGGTTCATCTCTGCAAACCCAGCACTGAGCTCCCTGCCCTGCCCCAGAGATGGACCATGCCTGTGCCCAGAGATGATGCCCCTGCACTGCCCCAGGTTCCCTCTGCATCAGGGACCATCCAGAAGCTGCTCTGCAGAGAGATGAGCTCCTGGTGCTCCTGATGCCAGCAGCTCCCTGCATCGCAGGAGACCTCATAGCAGCTTTCCAGTACCTGAAGGGGGCTACAAGAAGGCTGGGGAGGGACTTTTGACAAGGGACTGTAGTGACAGGATGAGGGGTGATGGGTGGAAGCTGAGAGAGGGTGGGTTTAGACTGGATATAAGAAAGAAGTTCTTTACCCTGAGGGTGGTGAGGCACCAGAACAGGTTGCCCAAGGAAGTTGTGGATGCTCCATCCCTGGAAGTGTTCAAAGCCAGGTTGGATGGGGCTTGGAGCAACCTGGTCTGGTGGGAGGTGTCCCTGCCCTGGCAGGGGGGTTGGAACCAGATGAGCTTTGAGGTCCCTTCCAACCCAAACCATTCTATGATTCTATGATAAAAAAATCAAGGCAGTCCTTGAGGGACCTGCATGGAATGAGGTCTCACAGGGCAGATTTCCTCAGCCATGCGGGGTGGGGAGCACCAGCAGCTCCCTTCCATTTTGTTTCTGACTAGTTCTGCTGTCTTTGGGTGCAGATGAAAACGAGTGCTCCAGCCCCACTGCCTGCGGCTCTGCCTCCTGCTACAACACCCTGGGAAGTTTCAAGTGTGTCTGCCCTTCTGGCTTCGATTTTGACCAGGCATTCGGGGGGTGCCAGGATGTGGATGAATGCTCAGCGGGTGGCAGCCCCTGCAGTTATGGCTGCTCCAACACGGATGGGGGCTATCTCTGTGGCTGTCCTGGAGGCTACTTCCGAGCAGGACAAGGGTAAGAGAGCAGCCAGCAGGTAATCCCCACAGGCACCTGTATGTGGATATTGCAAGCTGCCAAGTGCATGGTGCCCCCAGGCATGCTCCATCACCACATTTCTGCTCTCTGCCACCAATACAATTTGAAGAGCCCCAGGAGCCAGTGAGCTCTCATTCCCATGAGTCCTCAGCTTCTCCATGCCAGACTGTTCCCCAGCCATCACAAGATCCTCATGCTAATGCCCATCTCCTCTTCCATTTCACTAATCCAATGGGTAGTGCAGCTGCTAATGCTGTAGCAGATGCTCTGCAGATCCATCTAGTCCAGGGTGCAGACAGACTAAATTTACTGGCCACATCTAACCAAGACATCTAACATGTCCCTCAGGCATGTCCTGTGTACAAGCCATTCTGTAGAAGCTGTGTCCTATACCCAGGTGAGATCCTCCATGTGTTTCTGGGTGCCACATGGAGAACCTGTAAGGGTAACAGTAAGATTTTCTTCTTGAAGCATGAATCTGAGATGGGTCTCTCTGCTCTTCTGCCACCAGACACTGTATTTCTGGCTTGGGTTTTGGGAAAGGTGCCTACCTTCCTGCTCCACAAGAAGAGGATGAAGACAACCTGCTCTCCCCTGAAACCTGCTATGAGTGCAAGATAAATGGCTACCCCAAGAGGGGTCGGCAGCGACGCAGTGTCAATGGCACTGAGAAGCACCAGGTAAGAAATCCGTGGCATCCGGGACGGGGTGAAGCAAGACAAGAGCTGGATCACTTGGGGGATGGCAGTCTGGAGTGGATCCCATGCAGTGTGCCCATTCCTGTGGGGCTGCCTCCATCCAGACAGAGACAGCAGCTCACTCTGTACCTGCCCACGCTGGGTGCTTGGGTGTTTGTGGATGCCACTGGGTCCAGAAGTGCTGCAGAAATGGAAGGGCTTTCACAATACCTTAGAGGAGGTCAGGACAATCTTAAGTGACACACACTTGTGTGGTTTGGCCACAGATGTCTGGAGGTACATGTAACCAAGAAATAAACCACATGTTTCCTTGCAAGGGGAGCTGATGGGAGCAGCTCCCATGGGGCCATGGAGGACTGTCAGCACTTACTGTCTGACTCCAAACTTGACCTGTCACTATAAATACAGGTTCCTCTTTGCAGGGAAGTTCTGTCCAAGGCTCCCCCAAAAATTTCACAGTCCTGGGCAGGACAGATTGGACTGGGAGGTCATTATAGGCCCTTCAGGCTTTGGGAGGAAAATGCCCATGAATTTATTGGTTCTTCCCCTGAAGATGAGGGCTGTGGACTGGCTGGTTCAGTCTCAGAGACACAAAGAGGGTACCAACAAACACTTCAAGGAAAGCAAGGACTATAGAAGTCATAGCCACTTCTCAGAGCTGCTTTGGGGTGGCCCATGGGGCAGAACTCTTATAAATCAAGTCCTCTTTCACCTGGCCACGAGCTGGTATCTGTCAGTAACATGCCTGGTTCCTTTCAAAGGATCACACTGTGAACTTGGCCAGCATGGATGTGGATGCTCCTCTGTCCATGACACTGAACCTCTCTGACCTGGCTCACAAGGAGCACATCCTGGAGCTCCTGCCAGCCGTGGAGCCCCTGGAGAACCGCGTCCGGTACCTCATCTCCCACGGGAATGAGGACGGCTACTTCCGCATCCACCAAAAAGAGGGGCTGAGCTACCTGCACCTCGGCCGCAAGAAAATAGTGCCTGGCACCTACCTGCTGGAAATCGTGAGCGTGCCCCTGTACCGCAAGAGGGAACTGCAGAAACTAGAGGCCAAGAACCACCTCAACTACTTAGCAGGGGAGCTGGGCCAAGCACTGAGGATGAAGCTCCAGCTCCAGCTCTACTAACATCCATGAGATCCACCCACCCAACCGACAGTACAGTCCTTAGCCTTGCCATCCACACCTGGAAACAACTGCCTCTTCTCCCCTGCCACCATCCATCCCCCCCACTGCACTGTACCACTGATGGGAAACGTCCCTCTGGGCTCAGCACCCACCTTGGCCCTGCGGGGATACTCCGATTCCCGGGGTGCTTGAGTCAAAACCAAGCCACACCGCAAAAGAGCTCATGAAAGCTTTGCTAAACCTTATTAGCAGGGACTCCCTCCCTCTGCTCAGCTCCTGCCTCTCTCCTTTAACCAAGATACTGTTAGTCCGAGCTGGGAAGGGCAGTACCATGGGGAAGCTGCCTGTCCTTCATGGTCCCAGGCCAGACACCACCCCACAGCCCAGGAAATGTGAGGGGGGGAGCTGGGGGCAGCTTTGAAAGGAGCTATGGCACGGTGTGGTTAGTGCATTTCCCAACAGCTCTTGTTCCTCCTTTGCTTCTGCATTGTCATGATGGTGCTGCAGAAACCATCCCATACCCACCCTGGCTGTGCTCTGTCTCTGTTCTCCCCATGTCCTCTGGTCCTTTGGGGCTCCTCTGCCAAACAGAAAAGGTCACCTCTGAGTGAAGGGGCAGTTCAGGTTGCTAACCTCACATCACAAAGCAGCCAGGCCATGGGACCACAGGCTCCTGTAGGGATCCTGTGCTATGCTGAACACCTGCAAAGCTTGGAGTTGGAAGGGCTTTTCCAGAGCTCCAGCAAGCCCGGGGGATAGCGTATCCTACTATTGGTGAGGAGGAGCTCTGGGGAAAGGCAAACCACTGCATTGCTGAATGTGGCAGGAAAAAATGTCGTGAGTCTGGTAGAGAGCATCTGGATGTGTCCCATGGCAGAGGGGATGGAGGTCTTGGCAGGACGTGGGTGGCACGCCACCGGGGCACATTTGCTGGCCCCCACCCACGGCAGCGTTTGAAAATCCCATTTAAATTATTCCCACCAGCAGGAACAAGATGGGGATGGGGGAGGACTCTGCAGCCAGGCAGGAAGAAAGAGGCAGGGACAGCAAGAGCTTCATTTTGTCAACAGCCCTTGACTCCCAGCCCCAACCCCCTGTGACTCCGGTGCTTACGGCCAGATTTCCCCCCCCCCCCCTCAGTCAGGAGCACTTCTGAAAAGAGGGGGGGGCTGCAACTCACTCCCCTCTGGTTGTCACATCCACCTTGGTCAGTCCAAGGTGACAACCGAGCTGGACAGTCCCTGGTTAATGCAGACAAATAAAATGCACTAAAAAGAGCCTGGAAAATATTAATTAAGTGAATTGAGGTCTCCCTGCTGCCTCCAGCAGCCTGTCCAGACCCTTCTGTCCAGGTGGGCTTTTCTTCCTCCTTCCAGAGTGTTCTTCACACAGCTGGTCTCTGCAACGCCATTTCCTAGTTCTGCATGAACCCGTGTTCAGTTCTCCATCAACCCTGTGCATCACCACAGGTGACAAAGGTGCTCATTCCCTCTGGTGCCACACACAACTACCTTATCAACAAACCAAAGGTGCTTCCAGCTTCCAGGAGCTGGTGCTGGTACGGAATCGTCAGCGGTCGTGCACTGTATCCATCCACCCTCTCGTATTTATGGATCACCACCAAAGTTACGACTGCTCGGTGCTGTGAGGAGTGCATATTCCTGTAGCTTTTTTTGGGGGTTTTGGGGTTTTTTGGTACTTTAGGGGGGGGTTGGGGTTTGTTTTCCTGGTACGCTGCCGCCGCATGGGGTGGGGGGAGTGTATGTAATACTGTATTTGGGCTAATGTCAAACTTGAAAACTCTTTTTTTTTTTATTTGCATAATGCAGCTCCAGACTCTGGATTTTGCAAGAGTCCCAGAGCTTGTGACAGGATGGGTGGCCTGATGTTTGGGGTTTGGTGTTGTGTTTTGGTTTTGGTTTGGTTTTTTTTTTTTTTAATTGTTTTGGTTTGTTTTGTTTTTTTCCAACAGGTGCTTTTTTTTTTAATTAAAAAAAAAGGAAAAAAAACCTATTAATAATAATAAATTAGCAGAGATGGGTTTGTGTGCGTGTGTTGAGCCAAAAAATCTCCAATGAAAAAGCTCAAGGTTTCCTTCATTCCTCTCTGGTGCGGTGTTGGTGTTTTTTGGTTTTGTACTGACATTTCTTGCTGGTTGTTTTTTTTGGGGGGGAGCATTGAAACCCAAAAACCTGTGCCCCCTCATCCCGCACGGAGAGGTGGCTCTTTGTGAAATTCCTTTTTTTTTTGTATCAGAAGCAACAGCAACAATAAAATTATTTTGGGTTAAGTGGTTCTGCGTCTTCCTCCTCGCCCGCGTGCAGGGGACGTGGGGTGGCCACACTGGGGGCAGCCTGGGGGGGGCAGCAGGACCCCTCCTAGCTCCAATATGAAGAGGACCCAGTCTGGAGTCTTCTCCGTACTCCTCAGGGACACAGTTTCACTCTTACAGCCTCACCCAGCTCTTCTATCCCTGCATGTCTCAGCACCCATGGGTGCCCGTGGGGTCCTTCCCAAAGCCTGGGAGCAGAAGGCAGATGAGGGAGGAGGGACAGAGGCATCAGCAAAGTCTCTCCTGATCCTCTGCTCTCTCCCAGCAAGGGGAGTGGAAGGAGACTGATACCAGACCACTGGGCCCAGTGGAGGAGGTGTCTGCGCCCCATCATTGCTGCTGGGCTGAAGAGAGGTTACTGGGGCCAGGACATGGGCTGGTGGGAACAAGAAGGGCTGGAGGAGAGGAGACAGAGGGAAAGGAACAAGTTGCCCAGAGAAGCTGTGGCTGCCCCCTCCCTGGCAGTGTTCCAGGCCAGGTTGGATGGGGCTTGGAGCAACCTGGGCTGGTGGGAGGTGTCCCTGCCATGGCAGGGGGGGTGGGACCAGATGAGCTTTGAGGTCCCTTCCAACCCAAACCATCCTGTGATACCACGATGCGGGACGCTGTGATGCAGGAGGCTGTGCAACGTGGAGCTTGTTGAGTGTGGCAGTGAGTGTTGGGTGCAGGGTGTGCGAGGAGATGGGTGCTGAGATCGTGCCGTGCACCCAGGAGTCGTGGTCCAGCTGGCTGAGTTCAGCTGAAATCCTGGCTCTAGGCTGATACTGTTTTTTTTAAGAAGCTTTTCTTGGCCTCCCACTCTGGATGCAGAGCCATGTGCCACAAGAGGGCAGGCAGGGCTGCAGCATCCCAGCGGCTGGGAGGGAGTGTGCAGGGTGGTGGGAGAGCCAGGGCACCCCTGGGTGGGGGGGTGATCACGTGATGAAACCTGGGCAAAGGAAAACATGCACCCACTGAGCTCAGACTGTCCCCCAGATTGCTGCCTGGGCTTGGCAGCAGGTGAGTGGTGTTGGGTGGCGTGGAGCGTGGTGGCAGAGGAGGTGCAGGAGCAGGGTGAGGGGGACCTGGGTACCCACATCCTGCCAGCCCCAGCAGTGACTCCTTGCCTCTTCCTCCATGTCAGTGCTCACGTGGCCCCGGGGACTCTCTGGGGATGACCTGTACCCACACATCCAGAAGGGCTCTGGATGCAGCAGAACCTGCCAGGCTGCTGTGCCTGGGGCACAGACCCACAGTGATGTGGAAGATAGAGCCAGGCACAGCCCACGGGTCCCGCAGTGGACGTGGCCAGGCTGTGACTCTCCCTGCCCCGGGTGCCACGCTGTGGCCAAGGAGCATCTTCTGCACGTCCCTGGGTACAGGGCACCCACAGCACCATGGCCTGATAGGGACGCTCCTGTCCCACGTGTCCCATCCCCTGCAGAGCAGCCCCAGGTTGTGCAGAGGGATGTGGGGTCTTGGCTCGGGCAGAGGGAGAGGGGGACAGCTCACCACTGCTTGGGGAGCTCCTCCGAGTGCCTGCTGGGACGCATCAAAGAGCAGAGGAGGAGCTGTGTGGGGTCAGCACAGTGCAGCTTTATTTCCATGGTGGGGGAAAAGCCCCCCCATGGGCTCGAATCCCTTGGTTACAAAGCTTCTTCCTGGCCCACAGCCATAACCCACCATGGCTTTTGCTAGCCCTGTGGCTAGCTGCAGCCCCCCTCCTCAACAGGCATGATTCCCACGGAGGGGCAGGGGGACAGCCTTGTGTCCCCCTCAGCTCCTCGCACAGCCCTTCTGGTACCCAGATGTAGGATGGGGGAAGGGCCGGCCACCCCCAGCAACCCCCGGGATGCGGGGAGGCCACCAGCTCCTGCTGGAGCAGGGACTGGCCAGGGTGGGATGGCGGTGGGATGCTTGGGCTGGCTGAGGAGCATCTCCCGAGCGTCGCGTGGGGCCTTCGATCCCTCCTGGGCTCGGGCAGCTGCGTGGCTGCACCTCGCTCGGACCATTTTCACCAGTTGGGCAGGGACAGGTCACTGCGGTGTGAAGCGGAGAGCAGGCGGCGGGGCTGGATGCCAAAGGGGGCTGCTCATGAGGGGGGGGGTGTCTCCATCTCCCCCCCTCAAATGTGGGAGGGGGGCACTTGGGGCTGCCACACAGAGAGGAACAAAGCCAGCACTTGGGTCTGGTGCCTATAAACCCCCCGACAGACACAGCTCAGCTACAGGGACACACACACACGCACACTGGACCACGGTCAGCACTCCCCAGAGGACACGGACGAGGGCGACATGGGGGGCAGGAGGAGGTGGGGGTCAAAGCTCTGGCCTGGCACCAGGCAGAGCCACCCAGAGCAGGAGCCCCGGGGGCCGTGGCTGAGGGCAGGTCCCGCCATGCCCTGCCCCATCGCCTCCTGCCCCTCACTGCAGCACGCGACGCTGCCCGGGGGCACGGTGGGCAGCAGGGACCACCCGGAGCCACATCACCCCTCCAACACGTCTCTCCAAGAGTCCCACAGACTGCGAAGAGAACTGAAAAGTGCTTAGAAAAGAGAGAAACCCCTAGAAAACCCACCCTGGACAAGAGCCCGACCTCACCGCCCTGCCCAGAGCATCTCTGCTGGCCCGGGGCAACACCACAGAGGAAGGGGGGGCCGGGGCCGGGGCCAGCTGGGGTGGGAGGCACACAGAGCACCCAGGCTCGCCCCATCCCCGCCCTCTACACCAAGGCGTAGTCAAACTGGCCCCTCTCCAACCCCTCCTTGTGGTCAGTCCAGGAGGAGGCGGGCATGCGGCTGTAGGGGTCCAGCAGGATGCGGAAGCAGCGCACCATCAGCATCACCAAGAAGACCAGGAGGAAGATGACAAAGGCAAAGACGGTTTTCTGCTCGGCATCCATGCCCGCAGCGCCGGCTGGGTGCTCAACCAAGGAAGGGGAGAGCAGTTCATAATCCATCGTCGATGCATCATTCATGGCAGAGGCAAGGAGCGCGTGGGCAGGGCGCATTCGGCCGCCCCGGTGCCCGGGCAGCCAGCTTCAGCCTCCCGCTGCGCCCACGCACCCCGGGCACAGGTTACTCCATAGCCACCAGCACCGTGACACCGAGCTCGGCGTTCGCTCCTGCCCAGGCCAAGAGCTCCTGGAGGGGAAAGCAGAGATGGTGAGGGAGGAGGAATTGGCCACGGGCTGCAGCAACACTGAAATAACTGGGGCAGGGAAGTTCGTAAGTGGATCCCTGGTTTTCTAGCAAGGTCAAGAAGCCACTCAAGAGGAGCACGAAGGGATGGGTGGGCAGCCCAGGACTGGTGCAGAGCTTGCCTCTCCAGTCATAAATCCCCAGCAATCCTCAGGAGAGGGTGCCCAGGTGCCAAGCCTAGTGCTGCAGGACCCTCTTGGACCAGCTGCCCTGAATCACAGGAAAATTCACCCTGGAAAGGGCCTCAGCTGTGTGGAGTCAGAGAAAACTGCTCAGGGCTTTATCTCATCTGGTCTTGAAGTTCTCCTGAGACGAACACAAGCTCAGCTTGTGTATTTCCCTTGGCACAACGATTGCATTTCGCACCAGGTCTAGAAGGAGCTGAATCCTGATGGAAAAGGAGGGCACCTACCTCACTGCAGCTGCATGGGGACACTAGCATTGCTATTGCAGCAGGAGGAGGAGAAGGCTGTGTCCCAGCAGCCACGTCACTGAGGAAAGATCTCCAGGGTCCAGCTTTCTTGGGCTAAGGATGCAAAGCAGAAGGACAAAGACAGCAAAAGAGGTTAAAAGAACCACAGTCACCAGGAGTCACAGCAGAACACTGCAAAACACCTCTGAAGTTCTCAGTGTCCCTTGTCACACCAGCACTGGATGGAGTTCACCCACATCAACCTCCCCTTGCAGCATCCTGGAGCCTGAGTGCTCCCAGTGCTGTGGAGACTCCAGATAAAACAAACACTGGTGCTCTCCCTTCCCAGACACATCTCTCCTGTGTAGACCAGACATGGGGTGTTCTCTCGATAGCTGTCTGTACCACACCGAGCCATCCACCCTGCTCTCCCCTGGGACAAAATGCCACCATGAGACCCCTGCCCATGGGGGTGGTGAACCCAGAGCTGGCATCCCTGCACCAATATTTAGCCAGGGTCTCTCTGAACCCCCAAACCCTGACCATCCCACACCATATTAAGGGGACATCGGCCACCCCTCGTGTGACTCCATCCAGAAGCCCCTCAGATTGTCAAGCTTCCACCATGCTGGGGTTCATTCCTCCCCCTCATACATACCCGGCTGAGCAGGGGGCGCAGGGATAAGTCAAACAAGGTTCCCACAGCACAGGTACCACATCATAGAATCATTTACGTTAGAAAAGACCTCTAAGCTCCCCCAGTCCAACCATTAACCCAGCACTGCCCAGTCCCCACTGCCCCATGTCCCTCAGCACCACTTCCCCACGGCTCTGAAATCCCTCCAGGGATGGGGACTCTTCCACTGCCCTGGGCAGCCTGGGCCAGTGCTGGGGAACCCTTTGGGGGAAGGAATTGTTCCCAATATCCAATCTAACCCTGCCCTGGCACAACTTGAGGGAGGGAAGGAGGATAGGGATGAGCGAACTGATCTGGATGAGCTCATCCCCAGCCAGCGGGTGATGGCTCCGTGTGTCCCCATCTAGGGGAGGAACACCCATGGAGGAGCACTGATGGGACAGAGCATCCCACTCCTCTCCACGGAGGTCTCTGGGGACAGGCACAGACACACACTCTCTACAGCCTCCATCTCCTGGGAGCCCCCAGGAACCCCTCGGGCTTTGGAAGCATTGCATTTCTGGGGCACCACTGCCTCTCCACTGCATTTCTCTGTGCTCAGGGGAGATTTGTGCCTCCCACGGACACATCTGGGTTGAGAAAATCCCCCTTTGTGGTGCCAGAGATGCTCAGGAAAGGCCCTGTGCAATGCAAGTGACCCAAGCACAAATCACGTATCTGGAGATGCCCAGCAGACTCACATCAAAAGCACAGGGAGGAACAGACACATTTATGACAAAATATAAGATTTTCTGCTCAGTAGTATCCCCAGTATCATACCCTACAGTATCCAGGATAAAGGATTTCCCTTGCATTTGGGTTGTGCAGCTTTTTCATTACTGTGTGAAGAATCAGATCTTAATTTCCCGGGAATTTTGAGCAGAGCAGAACAAAAAAAAAAAGAAAATAAATGGTTGATAAGACAGTTAAATGAAGGCAGCTGTTATTTAAGGAACATTTGATTGAGTTTTATTAAGATTCATGTTCCCTTAGTAACTAAAAAGAATACACGAGCACGGAAATTGCTTAATAAGGACAGAACTCACAAAGGAAGAGGATCACTGTCAACAACTCAGCAACGCTGCAGTGAGGGTTTTTTTTTTTCCTGGGTATGAAACACGAATTTAATGTTAATTTGGGAATGGCAAATATCTAATGAGATATTTATTTAAACCAGAAGTACGGAGCGGTGTTTACCGATGCCATCTGGTACGGAGGGGCTCAGCCTTCCCACTGCAGCCGCCTCCAAACCCAGAATGGGAGTGGGCAGTGAAGGGAGGTTATGGGCTGGCAGCAGGGATGGGGCTGCACAGCTCTGGTGTGACTCAGCCCGCGTGCTGGACGACACCCAGAGACTCTGTTAGCACCCACCTTATTCCACCCTTTAAGTCCTGGCAGGTATTTGATCAAGAGCCCAGACCTAGAGACAGGCAGTGGATGGGAAAGCACAAGAGCCTGGAGAAGAGAAGGCTCTGGGGACACCTCACTGCAGCCTTTCAACGCCTAAAGGGGATCAGAAGGATGGCGACAGGGGTGATGGTTTTAAACTCAAAAAAGGGAGATTCAGACTGGATATAAGGAAGAGATTTTTTACTCTGAGGGTGGTGAGACACTGGGTGAGGTTGCCCAGAGAGGTGGGAGATGCCCCATCCCTGGAACCATTTAAGGGCAGGTTGGATGGGGCTCTGAGTAACTTCATCGAGTTGAAGATGTCCCTGCTCACTGCAGAGGGGTTGGACTAACTGACCTTTAAATGTCCCTTCCCACCCAAACCATCCTATGAATCTATGCTTCTAAGAAGTGTCCAAAGCAGAATCAGAGCCTAATTAGGGAAAGCAACTGGAGAAAGTCTTCTGTGGCAGCCGGAAAGCAATTTCTGGCTACTGACACGTCGGGTATCGCACACTTCCAATTTACAGTGAAGTAACCTTGCTCATAAAAATCTGTTCCTCCTTCCAACACTTTACTCCCACCAGCAAATACAAGCTGACACCAGAAGCCTTGATACAGCTACAGTCCATGCTCCGTGCAGCTGGTGTGCAGGGGGTGGTGAGAGGGGAGCCCAGCTCCAGACCCAAGGTCCAAGCAAATACAGCAGCTCCCTAGGTCATGGGCAAATTTACCTCAGGGTGGTGGGAGGTTAAATCAGCTTTGCAATACCTGGCACTGCAAGGTGTGCATTTGATCAGCAGGAATTCGAAAAGACCCGCCTGATTTGCACAATAAAGCAGAATTGCACCAGAAAGGCTCGGTCTGCTCAAAGACTGAAACTGGAAGATGCCAAGACACGAGGCACAGTTTAATTGCACGGTGTCGTGGATGCAGTCCAGCATCCAGGGAATTACTCAGTTCATGCACTTTTAAATACACCCGGCTTAGTACTTTTACAACCAAAAATAGACATTTTTATAGTTATATAACAATGGGAAATAAGACTCACGTCTTAAAAGGAGAAAGTGGAGCTGGTTTTGATGGAGGAGAGCTAGGAGGGGCTAAAATGCTTAAATTCAAATGCAGCTTTTGTAGAGAGCGGAATAACACGACTGCACGCAGAATAAGAACTAGAGCTAATTCATTAGGACGGTGCTAAAATAACCCTGCTTGGAAAAGCACAACCCTCCTGTTGCATCCCACAGAAACCTATCCGAGATGCTCAGGAGAAAAGAGATGCTGGGGATGCCTAACAAAGATGGTTCTGTGGGGAAAAGGTGAGGAGCAGGTAACATGGCTCTGGTGTAGGGCTGGGGACACCTCTGCTGCCCTGTGGGAGCCAGGGGTCTCACGGGACCCAGCTCCTCGTGCTCCCCCGGGGTGAGACTCACCGCGGCGCCGCACACGGTGCGCGACCGCCTGTTGCAGCCAGCCAGCCAACGCCGTCGCCAGGGAGACAGCACCTCGCGGGGACTTTCTGCCCAAGCAGGAGGGGACCTGAGCTCCTTAGGGATGGGGAAAGGCTTTACTTGCGAGTGCAGGGGTGCTCCCTCCGGCGCTCCGCTTCCGCGCTCCCAAGGGTCCGGCTGTGCCGGGCGGCTCCGCTCGCCCCTGCTGGGATGGAGGCAGCTGGGACCTGCACCCTCGTGCTTGGCACTGTCACGCCGAGGCAGCTGGACTCCTTGCAGGGTTCCTGCATTGCCTTTTTCAGTAAACGCTGCTGCTGGGTCGAGCGAATCCCGCTGGATTCCGGCGCGGCTCCAGCGCAGGCACAGCCCGCAGCTCCGCCAGGGGAAGCTGGACTTCCAAGGGGATGCAGACCCCTGGGGAGAATTGCTCTGCTGTGTCCTCAGAGGTGTTCCTGCCCCACGTGAGAGCGTGTTGTGAAGCTTCACGCAGGGCTGTGCTCTCTGGCTGCTTCTGGACCTGCGAGCAGAGCTGGGACCACCCAGATGTTTTTCTGCCTGCATCCCAAAGCCAAACATCTGCGTTGTCCCTGGAAATCCGCTCCTGTCTTTGCCACCAACTGCTGGTGCAGGGCTCAGGCAGGGGCCATCTCCTCTGTGTCCCCCCCAGCAGGCAGCCAGGCCCAGCAGGAACAAAGCCCTGTCCCATTTCAGGAATCCATTGGTGCAACCTCACCTTCCAGCTTCCCTGTTCTTGCTGCCAGGGAGGCACCTGAGCCCCAACCCCAGCACCCCCCACTGAACATCCCTGGCAGAGAGAGACCCTCCTGCCCCTGCCGAGGTGGGTACATAAACTGGACAGTGCTGTGCCTCAGGAGGGATGCTGAGACCCCCCTCTGCTCTCACCCTGGCCATACAGGCAAACACCAGGCAGCTGCCCAGGGACAGGCAGTGCCAGTCTCTACCGAGGTACCACAGCCCATGTCTGGGCTCTCTGTCAATGCTTGCTGCCTACAGCAGGATCCTGGGGGTTCCTTCAGGAGCCCTCTCAGCCCCTCTCTGTCACCTGGCCCTGTCAGGGCTCAGTGAGTGGACAGACAAGGATGTATGGGGTCCAGGAGACATCTTGCCCTGGGTCTGGACCAGCTGCCAGGACCCCAGCCCAAGGAAGATCCCAGGTCTCAGCAGGAACCCCTAGCTGGTCTGGTGTCCCTTCACACTCTAAAAACTGCTCCCAACATCTCTCTTCAAGCACCTTTCACCACAAGGAATGGCAGGAGAGGCTGGGATGCCAGCCCAGCACATCTGTACCCCAAACCTTGATGTAAGAGCTTGGCCATTCTGCTCAACCTGTCCATGGCTAACGAGAAGGCCACCTTCTCCACCACCACTTCTCCAGTCCCATGCAGCCACATCCAGCAATTAGGGGAAGGTGAGCAGACCATGGACACAGAGAGGAGAACAGAACGGATCAGGCCAGGGCAGGAGCATCACACACTGAGTGTGAGGGATGTCCCTTACAATTTTTTGCAAGCAAAGCGGGCAACTCTTCAGCCCAGGAGGAGGTTTAGCCCAGCCCCAGCTAAGCAGAGATCCTTGCCCCCACATCCCAGGCTCTGTGATCCCTGGAAGCCCAGCCAAGTGCAGGGCTCTGCAGCACACCCATCACATGCCTCCTCCCCGTGGCCATCCCAGCACACACAGAAAACCCACCACTGCCAAACCAAGCCACCCACGAAGAAGATAACCCCCCAGGAAAGGTTGCTCTTGACCATCCCACCCCCAAGCCCAGCTTCCTGCCCTCTCCATCCAGACTTGACAACCACCATCAGGAGATATACTGGACCCCAGCACCAGACAAACAGAGTCAGCCCCATCTCCTGAGCCCAACACCATGAGAGGTGGGGGGGTCCCTGGCGGTGAGCACAGAGGGAACTACCCCCCACCCTTGCATTTCCCAGCTCTGCTCCCCACAGGGTGAGCACTCCAGAGGGGATGGGGCACGGACAGTACCTGTCAGGCAGGGACTCCTGGCTCCATCACTTGCCATCTCGAGGGAAGGAGCAGCCGCCTCTCTCCTGGCGAGCGCACAGGGAAGGCAGCTGCTCTTCACTCACGCTGGAGCGGGTTCCTATGGCGATGCAGAATCGATTATAATAAAAGGTGGAGCACAGCAATTGGAGCTGAGAGAAGTTTCGTGAGCTGCCTGCTGGGGAAAGCCAGACCGTGGGAGAGCGCAGGGCTGGAGGCTGAGCCTGCTCCTGGATCCCTGTGTTCCCCCTTCAAAAACCCCTCTAATCCCCAGCCTGCATCACTGCCCCTCCACGACATCCCACAGCTGTCCACAGTGCCCCTGTCTGCCCCAGACCCACAGCCCTGGTCCTGGCAGCCTGAGATGCTCCAGAGCAAGCACAGCCCGGCTACTCAGACCACTGCCTGCTGCACCCAGGACAAGGGACTGTGCATCAAAGAGATTCTGGGAGCACAGCTGGCCATCAAGACGTTGAAGGGACTGCAAAATCTCCCTACAGCCCCGCAGGCAGCTTCCCACCCCAGGCTCAAGCAGCAATCCAGCTTTCTGGGATGCAAAGAGCTGCCAGGCTTGCACAGTCACACCCAGCTCACAGGGAAACATGCCTGGGCTCTGGGAGCCCTCCAGGAACCCATGCCAGGACCCCAGCACAGCCTTGCTGCCCAGTAGTCCCACACAAGCTCGCAGGGGATGAGCGTGCATCACTTGCTCTGCCTGCTTCTGCGTCCCACCTGCACGCCCTCCCCACCTCTGTGTGCCACATCTGCACGAGCAAACTCAAACAAGGGATTTTCTGCCCTGGAGAAAGGCAACAGGAGCCTTGGAGCCTGGGCTGATGGGATGGAATTTGCAGGAAGAACTACAAACTAGTTGGTCAGCATGTCCAGGACAGACTGACCACAGGGTCATTGTCCACACCTGCCTTCAAGGGACATCCTCAAAGCTAAAAGATGCAGCAATAAGAGGGTCCAGGCCCCTGCCAGGAGAAGGAGCAGTGAAAAATGACCTGCAAATAAATATACTGGATCACACCACCAAAACCCCTGGGCTTTGGCACAGCCTGGCTGTCTGAGCTCCTCCCAGGGCCCCAGCGAGGAGGATTTGGCCATTCTCAGCCACTCAGGGACATTTTCAGGCCAGGCCCTGGGAGCAGGATGTCCCTTTGAGCACAGTTTCCCCTCTAAGCCATCACTGCTTTGGCCACATGTGGCTCATGCTGAACAGCAGATCGTTGCAGATGCAGATGAAAGAGAGAACAGAGAGCTCAGGTCCTGGTGTACAGGAGCTCCAAGGGGACAGAGGCAGGTAGCAGGAGGAGACATCATGTGAAGGAAACCAGGGGGGGCACCCACTGCTACCTGCTCTGGAGAAAATGGACTCATCCCTCCTCATCCAGGTGCTCAGGAGGGGGCAGAAAAGACTCCAACTGGCTCTTGGAGGCACCTAGAAGTGTCAATTAGATGCCAAGGTTGCATGGAGCTGCTGGGAGCTGATGCAATCCCTCCCCATGTTTGTTCTCTTCACAATTTCAGCGATTTCCCCAGTGCAAAAATTCATCCTGCAAAAATCAATCACCAAACCATAAAAGCCAACTCCTCTCTGTGTGACAGTACCAGAGGAGTCTAATTGTGATCCCCAGCCCCTTCAGGACAGTGCAGCCTGCCCCCCTCCTTCCTACAAGGAGGTGATTCATTGTAAATATCTGGAAATAACCACCCAATTTCCTGTGTGATCCATCTCAGCTGCTAATTGAAATGGTTTTGCTGAAAGGTGCCTGCAGAGAGCATTCTCACACTTCATCAGTGCAGGGAACGCTCCCTGCCTGGGGCAATGGGGAGACAGGCCACATTAGTGGCCTCCCTGCAAAACTGATGGTGCTTTGCTAGTCATCTGTCCTCTGGCAGGGCTGGAGCCTGTGAACAAGCAGTTCCTAAAGGCCTTCCTCACATCCACTCGTGGAAGAGTCACAGGAGCCTTGTGAGCTCTGTGGTTGCCCTGTTTGTGGAGCTGTGTCCCCTGCAAGCCACAGGACCTGCTGGTGTCGAGGAGCCTCGGAGCCTCCCTGCTCGTGGGTACCCACCAGCAGAGCCAAGGGGCTCTCCTCCATGCCATCCACCCAACCCAACTCAACCCAGCCTGGTCTAGCCCAGTCAAGCCCCATCCAACCCTCCCTTTAGCCCCACACTCATGGTTTTCATGTGTCTCAGGCACCATGATTAGCCAAGGAACCTTGCCACATCCTGAACATCACCACCTCGGGCCAGGATGAGACCTCTGAGCTGGTCACACATCAGCATGGCATCCAAACTCACAGCAGTAGCTGGTCCCTGAGACCATGGCATGAGCTTTCACCATTTCCAGCTGTTGCTTGTTTTTCAGACCCAAATTTCCATGCTCCTCCCCATGTGTCACTTGCCCACTGCCCTCTCCCAGTGTCTGTGCCCCTGTCACCCTTTGCCCCAGGCTGTTGGGTTGTGAAGACAAGGGAGTGCAAACCAACCTGTGGAGAGCCAGGCTGCAACCAGCACCGTGCACCAGCCCAGAAGGGACTGTCCCCTGCCCCAGGACATCCTCTGTCCTGCTGCTCAGACTGTGACAGCAGCTCTGCTCCATGGTGGAGAGCGTGGCTGCATCTCAATGAGCTCCTGCTGATTTTATCTCCTAGACTGATGAGGGTTGTTTGTGCAAACACAATTACTTCAGCTGAGTGCTCTCCATGAGCTGAGCCATGTTATGGCTTGGACAGGATTTCCCTTGCTGGCATTGTCTCTGGAAGAGCAGGCTGTATCTGTGACACCAACTGAGCAAGAGCCAGGAGGAGCAGGAAGGTGCTGAGCATGCAGGTGTGCAGCAGTCCCAGCCCACACCTTCCCAAACACACAGGGAATCTGTGAGCAGCAGCAGAGCCTGGGTGCAGTGAAGATCCTCACTATTGCAACCTGGTTTACTTTGGAGTCTTCCCAGAGCAGCCCAAAGCCACACCAGACATGGGGGTCACTCCTTGCTCCAACAGTGGCAGCAACTCTTCCTGTTCTGCCTAGTGGCATCTTGCAGAGACCAAGCAGGTCTCCTCTGGCCCAGAAGCTTCCAGCACTGCAGGATGGGATGGGATAAGATAGGATAGGAAAGGAACTGAAGGCTGGAGAGGGACTTTTGATAAGAGCATGTAGTGATAGGATGGCAAGTAATGGCTTTAAACTGGAAGAGGGGAGATTGAGATGAGATATTGGGAAGAAATTGTTGGCTGTGAGGGTGGTGAGACACTGGCCCAGGGTGCCCAGAGAAGCTGTGGCTGCCCCCTCCCTGGCAGTGTTCCAGGCCAGGTTGGATGGGGCTTGGAGCAACCTGGGCTGGTGGGAGGTGTCCCTGCCATGGCAGGGGGGTTGGAACCAGATGAACTTTGAGGTCCTTCCAACCCAAACCATTCTATGATATGATTCTATCAAATGGCTTTATTGACTCCATGTGCAGATTCCCCAAGACCAATGGGTCTGCACAAGTCACCCGTGCATCCCTCCACAGTCAAGCCATGGAGCACACGGGATCTCAGCCCTTCAGGACACAGAACAAGACCAGTGGCAGTGGAGAACTGATGCAGTGGGTGCCATCTCCTGCACACCAGACAGGGCTGCACATGAGGACATGTCCCAGGCTTTGACAACACAGACCTCCCTTCTCCCCTCGTTTTATTTCCTCTCTCGCACTGATCCTCGCCCATCCCAGCACTGCATCCTCTTCCCCTGATCCCAGAGCAGACAAAGAAGAGTTGTGTCTGTGCTGGAAGCCTAACTCCAACTGCTCTAATAATTTTGTCTTGAAATTCCTCCCCCCCTCCCTTAAGTTTCTGTTAAGAAGTACACGCCTGGGGGAATCGCTGTGCGGGGAGCTCCCACTCTGCCCTCCCTCCTTGGAAGGGTTTCAGGGCTGGAGGATATCCTTCTGCTCAAGATTTTGCCTCTTCCAACAAAAACAACCAAAAAAAAAAAGCTGGATGAGCCTCAGGGAAACTCAGGGACAGAAGTTCCCCGAGGCACATGGAAGACTCTGGCATTCAGAGGTATCGATCCTCACTGCACTTCAGAGCAGGGATTTAATTCTGCACCGCAGTCCCTGCCCCAGGAACGCACCAAGGGGGTGGTCCAGGCTTTAGATTATGCAAAACTAATTGCACCACGGAGACAGCAATGGAGTTTGTTCTGCCTGGACTTAAAGGACTTGGTAATTAAATGAGGTTCAGCCTTTGCATTATCTCACCGCTCGGCCAAGCGCTTTTGAAAGAAAAAAAAAAAAAAAAGCAGAGTGTTTCTCTAATCAAAAATCTATTCACCTATGAAATGCAATAAATCTCAGAAAGGGATCTAAGCACTTTTTTTTTTTTTTTTTTAGTGCTGACAAAGTGATATTGTGAAATACTGCAGTGCTTGCACTGGGTAAAACCCTGTGGCATGGAATGACTGTTTTTATCTTTGAGGAGAGTGACTGCAAACGCACACTTGGATACTTCAGTTCAAGGCAAAAATAGTTGCCCATGGCTCAGTGAAAACCATTCTCTATTCATGCAGGTTTCACTGATTAAAGATGTTCATTTAACTGCCGATGGCAATTAAGGAAAATTAATTTCTGACTTATTGTGGGACTGGATTGCTGCTGCTTCAGAAAGGTTGGACAACTCAGGAGAGCTTCTCACCTGTTCCTGGTGTGAAGGCAACACACTGAGCTGCTGCAGGCAGCCAGTGAGTGATGGGGGCAAGGACAGAGCCAGGGCAGGTGCTCCAAGCCCCTTTCTCAGTCCCCTGGGACTGGCAGGGCTGGTGACACACACCCGTCCCCTTTCCTGGAAAGTACTGAGTGCTGAGGACACGTTTCTCAACATGCTTGGGTGACGATGAGGGAAGAGAGTGTCCTTTCCCAGGCTCATCCAGAGCCCTCAGGAGCAGCTGACTCCTCTGTAAGAGCAGCTGATCAAGCAGAGAATTGCACCTCATTACTCTTCCCCGTGAGCCAAGTTCAGCTTTGCAAAGCTATTATGGATAACATGAATGATGCTTTATGGCTGACCTGTATCTGCAAGTGTTGTGACCTCTCCCTGTGCACCCTCCTGGCCCCAAGCAGCTACCAAGAGCTCCCTTCAGCATCCTGGAGAGGAGAGGAGAGGAACCATGGTCCTTCAGATCCTCCAGCACCTGTAGAGTTGATGACAGTGTCATCTCTGAGTCCTCTGCAGGAGTCAGCCCTGGAGAGGACCAAGTCATGCCAGGGAAAGGGCACAGGGACAGGGTTCCTAGGCCACATCTCAGAGGGTGAACATACAAGTGCAGTGCACAGCAGAGGTGGTGAGAGCAGCTGCCCTGGGCCCCAAGCCTGCACATTCCCTGTCTGTTTGCATCAAGTGAGACAGAAGCATCCCAAAGGACATTCCTCTTTGCTCCCCGAGGCTGCTGCTGTCACAACCTCTGCCTATGAGGCATAGTCTTCAGAAGACCCAGGAGGGATGTGTCACCAGTTGCTGTGGCTTTGGTGAGCAGACTGTTGGTGATGGACCACCAAGATCTCCCATGTTTGTCCAGCTTGGTCTGTGTAATTCTCCTAAGGATAAACTGCTCCACCACCAGTAACCAAGAGAAAGAGCAACAAGGGCTCATGGGTTCGGTGTAAGCACCCGACCCAAGGCTAGGATGCAAATTTGGAGCTGTCACCAGACAAAGACCAGGCTTTATGGAAATGTTTGCTGCCTTTTGAAGCAGCTCCTCCTTGGGGAAAAAGATCCCTGGGACTCAGCACAGCCAAAGCCAAAGAAGTCCTTCCCACACCCCCAGAAGGCTTCCAGAGAACTGACACCGCTCTCCTCACCACGCAGCGATGCCAAGGGGTTGGCCAAGTCTTTGGCAGCTGCTGGATTAAGTCCCCAAATCCACAGCTAAGGAATGTTATTGATGTTGCAAGGTCAAGCCACTTGAAAGCTGGGATTTGCCAGACAGAAGGTTGTCTCAGCCACTTTAATTAGGCCCCCTTCTGCAACAGCGTTATGATACAGCAATTAATGGCAAAATCACTCACTGTTTCTTCCTCTGCCTGGGCAGCTGTTCAATGTCTCTGCTTATTCTCCTTTCTCAGTGTTTGGCCTTGCTCTTCCACAGGCTGCATTGCATCCAGCCCTGTTTGGGCTACGAGACCGTGAAACCCCTTCACAATTGCTGTGGTGGACTCAAGCTCCAGGAGTGCTGAAGAATCTCACACACCCCCAGGACAGAGGGTGAGGACAGAGAGGGGGTTTGGAGGAATTCACTGCTGGTTTCAGTCTCATCTCACCAGATGTATGAACTGACTTTTTTTTTTTCCCATGGACAAATGTGGGCCAACGAAGAGGTCATCACCACTGTGTTTTGTTCCAGGTTCTATTCTAAAAGACAGAGGGTTTATTTGCAATAAGAGGGAAACCCAAGTTTCCTCCAATCTAACTTAAACCAAAATTTTCCTTCCAAAGAACCTGTACCCTGTGGTAGATCCACTACGAGCTCTTGTAAACAGGTAGAGCTGAGGACAAGTAATCAATATATGACTTTACAACACCACTAGGCAACACTGGCTCTACAAGACAGGCAAATGAGGGGAGACCTGCTCTTTTCACCCCAAATCCAGACTGCTGAGGAAGGCAGAGCTGCAGTAGCCCTGCTGCATCTGCCATGCTGCACCCTGGATCTGCTAAAGCCCTTGAAATTGCAGCTCTGCCTCTCCTGAGATGGGAGGTTGATTTCATCCTCTGTGCCTTCATCAGATGGTCTGGAACCTTCTCATTTCCAGCTCTGTTTTGTCCCAGCCAGGTCCACACACAGATGCCCATGTCACCAGGGACCTTTCCTGCCTGTGTGGCACAGCCTGAGACCCCCCGTGTGCCCACAGCCAGGGTGGGGAATGGTGGGGCAGAGGGAGCATGCCTGCTTCACTCTAATTAGTGGGAATCATTAAATAAAATGTCCCCTTCCTGACTTCAGCATGTGTTAGTGAAACAGCTCTATCAAAGCTGCCTTGTCAGGGGACAAGAAGTATCTTTCTGCTGGGATTACACAGCCGTGGAATTATCCCTTGCTTTTGACAAGATCAATTAATTACTTCAAAGTCATTTGCAGTAATAAATTAACTTCTCTTCTTTCTTCCCTGTTAAGCTGGAGTGTGGCTGCTGAGTAAATAAAGGTATCTGGGCAGCACACAGTGCCCAGCTTGAGACCCCCGTAGCCAAGCTCTGAAGCAGATGGAGACAGAATTTTGCTCCCTGGAGGTCCCTGCTGGGTTCCCTCTTCTCTCTGCAGGCCTGCAGTCCAGCCTGGCAGGAACCTGGGCACCTCCTGACAGAGCTCCAGGCTCTCCCCATCCCTCATTGTCACAGCCATGGGTGCACACATGGGTTTACCTCCCCATTTCAACACCAGTTAACACAGCACAGAGCTGCCCCAGACTGTCCCTGTATGTCCCTGCACTCCGTCCAGAGGTGGCCTCATGTGATGGGAAAGAGTCCCTGCCTTGGGATTTTATCTTGGGCTGGGATGTGAACACTGGGTGGAAGCTGAGAGGCTGGAAGATGTCCAGAGGAGGCTGAGGAAAGAGGTCCTGGAGCAATAGTTTCCAGGGGCGAGGCAACACAGACAAACACAAGAAAGGAATCCACACCTTGAGTCCCAAGGAGAAGGCTTTGGAGGTCTCTTCAGGCAGCCCACTAACAGAACTAGGAGCTGGAGCAAGAGCAACAGAGGAGGAATGCACCCATGGCAGCAGACAACCAACCTCCAAAACAAATTCCTACAGCTTTCAGTCAAAACAGCCATTTTCTAGTGGAGCCAGGGTGGTTTTCTGATAGAAAATCACCTGTTTACCTGCTGGGAAACAAAAGAGAGTGAATGCAAGGCTGCTCCCTGGCCTGACTGCACACTGGAATATTACTTGGGTGCCTCCTACCCCAGCCCTGCCTTAAATCTTGCCTGTGCAGAGGCAGGAGAGCACTGGAGGACACAAGCACAGCAACCAGGGTCCAGGCTCTTGGTCCCACCAGCCACGTGAGGTCACCTCCAGTGACTGGCTCTGTCAAACATGCATTGGCAGCAACTGAGCCATCAACCCTGCAGCTTACTGGTTGCTCTTCGCTTGTCATGGGTCTACACAAGTAGACTTCATGTCCATCCTGGATGGATGTCCTTGACCCATCCTCCTCCACATGGGGAGACCCATCTGCCTGGCTCTGGAAATGGTTCTGCCAAACCCAGGCCCACACAATGGCAAAGCAAGAAGCCTCTGCAAAGCGACGTTGTTTCCAACAGATGTATTCAAATGATGTGTCAGCCCAGGTGACATGGAGGCTCCGAGACACAAATTGCATTGACACCCTCTCTGGGACACATTAATCTGGTCCTAGATAATTCACGCAGAGAGTCTAGTGATAAAGAGAAGCATTCCCTGAGCAGGCTCTTTCTGAGAGAATTTGTCACCATCAATAAATTGCTGGGAGATTTATTTCTGCCAGCCTTAAAACTGCACACAAAGTAATGTGATTTGTTCAAACTCTTTAACATGCTGTTCTCCTTGATTTAAAGTCTGTTGAACTATCTTTATTTTCTTAGCACATTATTAATTCAGATTCTGGCTCTGACGTGAAGGAACTGAGATGCCTCTAGAGCCTGTTATGTGGGAATGAAAGGAGGAAAGGGCAGATGGAAGGACTTAGGCAGCAAAAAAACAGCTCAGTGTAACTTCCAGCTGGGAATAAGCAAATGTTATCCGCGTCTTGCACATCACTCATGTGCCTGCAGCTTTGACCACATCAAGATGACCCAGCTCCAGAGCTCCCCAGGTGTCTTTCATCCAAGACTACATAAATGTATTTCACCCTCCTCAACTCTCTGACTTGCAATCCAGGCTCCAAAGTCAGGGCAACAACTCCCTGAGACTTCCCTGAACATAACTGCTGGCACATCAGACAACAGCCATCTCCAACCCTTCTTGGCAGCTTTTGCAAGGCACCTGGGCAACCCACACACAATTTAATGGACCTTTCCTTCACAGCAGTGCCTCTGAGGCCCATGGTGAGGAAGCTCATGCTTTTAACTAGGCTTTGGGCCACAAACTGTGGCAACATCTCACTAAACCTGCCAGTTCCAGCATCCATCTTCACTGAATGGAGAGGTTCAGGGATGAGAACCCGGGGAAGTGTTCAGCCCAGCTGGTGTCATCTCCAGCAAGGACCCAAAAATAAGCATGGAAACATCCCATAAATGCCAAGGAACACATCCTCCACCAGTTTTGTACAAAACCAGCTGATTTCCACCCTGTGCTGCCTGAGACCAGTGGGTAAATTGCCTACAGGAACCTTCCTGCCTTTAACCTCCACGTCCCTGAGCAGGGCTGTGTAAAACAATTTCAGCAATTCCTTGGCTGAAAAAAACTCCCAGTGAACATCTGCTCTGAAATGCAACAGCCCTTCACCGTCTCATTAGCAAGTTCCCCCAGGAGAAGGAGCAACCTTTGCAGATGCTAAGCTTTTGTTTGCTGTGTCCTGACAGGGAATAAGAAGTCTTGGGCCAACGGGGAGCAGGGGGTCACCCAGCCCCAGGCAACGGGAGCTCCAGCCCTGGATGGGTGCACGCAGCATCCTTAAACTCACTGATGGAACCAAGGTGCACAGTCACTGCTCCTGGAGGTTGGGACTCAAGCTGGCTCCTCAGGGCCATGCTGGCAATCTGGAAGAGCAGAGCACCCCAAGGTCTTGATGCTTATTGCTCAGTTTTGGCAATTGTGCACCTCTTCTGTCTGTATCCTGATACAACCAGAGACTTCAGCATCTTCCTTCAGGAAGAAGGAAGAGACACTTCTACCACCCTGAAGACCTCATGACCTCTCCTAACATCACAGGGGAAATTGCTGGTCTATTGCCAGTGGGGAGCACGTAGGCATTCTCCATGCCACAAGCCACTCACTCCTGGTTTCTGATTTGCCCATGATGCCTCATCCTTCCCATCATCACATCTATCAATTTCAGGCTTCTGCAGTCCACTGCTCTGAACTATTTATCCTCAAACACTTAACACCCTGAATGAGAAGTGCAGTCACACTGATGGGGAGATAAAGCCACATCCAGAGGAGATTAAACCATGCACAGTGCCTGTTGCACCCTCCTCACGCTTCACCAGTGCAACTGCACTCCCAGCTCATCTCCCTCTAAGCCTGCTGGCTCCCACAGCATCCTGACTCCGAGAGCGAGCCCGTGGCCAGTGCAGGTTGCCATGGTACCCGCAATGCACCTTAACTGCACTGACATTAACCACAAGGTTATGGCATGGCTTTTCCAGTCACGCTGCTGGAGCCCGGTGGTCTCTGTTGCCTAGGTCTAACCTGGTGCAGCTCCAGGGCAGAGTTAAGGTGCTCAGATCTCCCCACTGTCTCTCTACAGTTTACTCTGCCATTAACAGCGAGCAGAGCTCAGTGTGGGATCGCTGCCACCTCCCTCGCTAGGTATTTTTTTTTTTTCCTCTCTTAAAATCACTGATTCATATTCTCAGTCTTAATTGCATCATAACCCAGTTTTGTCTGGGAATCTATTCCAGGAGCAGGAGGGTGCCTAATATAAAGATACTGGAGGGACTGTACCTACCCGCATCTCCCAGAGGTGTGGGCATCATTAGTCAGGGCTGGTGCCAGCAGAATGTGTCCAATATTAAAGTATCATCGTGCAAAAGGGCCTTGGTCTATAGAGCAACATGTCCAAGGAGCCAAGAAACAACCCCAGTATTCCCCAGTTCTCCCAGCAGTGATGGTCCTGCTCCTGTGGGACTCCTGTAGATCTCCTTCCTGTCCAGGGAAAATCTCAGGTTCCAACACATCCACCCAGCATCTGCTTATGATGTCCCATGGATTCCAGAACCCACAGAGAGCTGTGGCTCTACGGGCTGTGATTCCTTTTCCCAGGAACTCAGCAATACCCATGGGGGAAGAGCCAGAGAGTTTGGACTTCAGTGAAAAGCCACAACAAAGGGAAGAGAAACTGGTGCCTTATTTTGCTTCAGATTACCTAGAAGTCAGCAGAGAGGCAAACCTTGCTGGCAGGTGGACCAGGTGGGTCACGGCAGGCACAAATATCCTGGCTTCACTGGCTTTCAGCACAAAGGGCTCGTGCATTCTCCTTAACAGCTCTGGGAAGCTGAGCCGCAGCCAAGGTGACAGAAAAAGGACGCCAATTCAAAGAGAGAGACAGATATTGGGCCAGTGGGAACAGCTTGGGGGAGCTGAGCATCAGTCTGGCCTCTGACACATTTTAATCAGCAGGACTAGATTATCTAAGCCGTGTCTCTCTTGGAAAACCAGTGCTTAAGTCAGGAATCTTTAGCTGGGATTGCTAATGACCATGTCGAGCCAGGATCTGTGATTGCAGGCTGCTGATTCCTCTCCTCCTCTTTCAGGGTAACAACAAATATCATTCCTGGACTGAAGAAAGAACAATAGATACACAAGCAACCACAGACTCCATATAGTCCAGCTACGACAGCACTCAGTTTCTAAAGCAAGCTGGGAACAAAGCAAAGACACATACATGAGATAAGATAAAATGCTGCAGCATTAACAGAGTATGATCGTGCCAGGCAAGCTGAGAGTTCTTTTCAAGAAGATCACTGTTTATAGAAAGAAATTCCAATTAATGTCATCTACCAGGATTTCAGCAAAGCATTTGGTATGGTGAGAAATCTGTAGCTAGGCTGGGGGTGATGGTGAACGAAAGTAGGATGAGCTGTCGGCCAGAGAGGAAGACGTGAGGGAGGCTGCTGAAAAGGGAGAGTGCAGAGATGTTTCTAATGGAGTTCATCACAGTTCCTGAGGAGTGACTGCATTCAGGTTCTGTCACTGGCCAGACACAACCAAGAAACATACTGAAAAAAAATGGAAGATGGGAGTTTGAGAGGCATTACTGGGGTCACGAAAGACTTGGACATCACTGGAAAGATCATTGGGTCATCAAGGAGCCTGAGCCACAAAGAAGGGACCCAAATGACCAGGATAATGAGATAAGTAATAAGGGTCAGGCTTTACAAGCTCTTTTCCAGGAGAAGCTGCATCTCTCCTATGGGTCTGCTGGTACCTCAGCAGCATTGCATTCAAGGATGGCAGCATCTCCTCTGCGACCATACAGCTGCACACACCAGCACAGGGAGGGTCAGCATGGCCATCACGGGGACACGACAGTTGTCACCAAGCTGTGACCAGGGTTGCAAACAGGGTAGCAAACTGCTGGCCCAGCACTGGAACCCTCCCAGGTGGTATGGGGCAGGGGGAGGAGGGCAAGGAGCACCCCACTCCCTGGTCTATTGGGTGAGTTTCCCCTGTGCACGCTCCATGTGTGCGGCAGAGCAGCTTGGAGAAGAGCCAGCGAGCAGAAAATGAGAAGCAGATGTAATCTCAGCAGAACAGGAACCAGGGGACACAATTAGAATGAGTGAGTCAATAATTAAAACACCCTAATGAGCATGCTGGCAGGGAAGGTCTCTGCCACAACACTGCAGGTGAGGAACAGATGCAGTGTCCTTTCCTGGGGACCTTCCTGAGGTCCCAGGGATGCCCACCTCGGGTCTTCCTCACCAGCCCCAAAACATGGATTTGCAGTGCAGCAGTCAGCCTTTCAGGCTACAACCCCAAGCAGCCTACAGCTGTGACAACTTTTTAGGAGGAGATGGAGAGATGGCTCCATCTCAAGGGAGCACCATGGACATAAGAGCAAGAGGGATGCGCGGTCAAGGCAATGCAAGGAGATGGGCTCCTCCACAACGCCAATGCAAATGTTCCCACAGGGTCCAACTCTGAGCAGGGGAGGGCCAGAGGGAGGTGGAACCAGGTTCAGAGAGCTTAGTGGATGGGTGGATCCAAAGGCAGGAGCAGAACTAGTGTCAGCTCATCCCATGGCTGAGCTTGGCAAGGGAAGAGGAAACCTACTGAAAGAGGGAGCTATGAAAATAGAAGCACCGGCTGTCAGAGTTCAGCAAGAAATATGAAACAAAGCTTAAATAGACCACAGATAAGCACTCAATAGATTGGTCTATGTAAATGCTTATTTCCAAGTGAATGTCATGAAGCTGAAGTGCTTAACCTGCCCCGAAGTAATTCATCTTCATAGCAGATAAATGTAAAAATTTCTTTATTCTTTGAAAACTGCCTGTGCTGTTGGTAACTGAATAACATCCGTAAAACCTGCACCTGTACTTAGCCTGAGGCTATTTAGCTTCATCTTTTCAGGGACATGGTTCAGTGGTGGACGTGGCAGCGTTGGGTTAACAGTTGGACATGATGATCTTAAAGGTCTTTTCCAACCAGAACGATTCTATGATCTTTCAGCCACTGGGCTTAGGAACACAGGCAGAAGGTGATTTTCCAGCCAGACTTTAGTACCCCATATCTAGAACACTTCTGACAAGCCAAGCTTTAGCTGTAAAGCCTGTTTCCCATCTTCCCTCATCACTCACTTTCCCCACCGCCTTTCCTCCCATTTATGAACCTCCTGCTGATCAGCCCCGGTGACTAACGGCAGGAAAGTCATAGCCCTGCTGTTGCTTGAGACTGTCATTCTCCAGCTAAGGATCTCATTTGAGTGTTAGTCATGGCCACACGCTGGAAGTCCAGATCCCCTTCGGTATTCACCTCGCTTCCCCAAACCTCTTTCATTTTTAGCACACGCCGTTGGCAGGGTGCACCCGCTGAGCGAGCGATCCAGTTCTCTCTCTCACTGACCTGCCATCTTAATTACACACACACAGCTCCCTCACTCTTCACAGCCACCAGATATTTTTTCAGAAATCCCATTTTTAGTTTTCTTCCATTGATCACTGAGGAGCAGCAGCCCTGCAGAATCCAGATGAGTCTTCGGTGTTGGTCCACCTGTGGTCACTACCTCTCAGATCTATTTCTCAACATTGCACAAGTGAATCATAGAATAGCCTTGGTTTGAAAAAGACCTCTAAGATCAAGTCCAACCATTAACCCAGCACTGCCCAGCCCAGACTGACTACCCATCTTTTTGGGTCCTTCCAGAAGAGCATCAACCCAGCCCCCTGAAGTCCATCAGGTCACCTTCAGGGGTGCCTCTAAAGTCCTCCAGCTGATCCAGCTGTGGAAGAGCCTAAACCTCACTGCATCCAACACAGGTTCTTGTGGCAGCCAGGCAATACCACACAGGATACCTGTGGTGTGATGCCATCACCATGTGGGCTAAATCCCACATTTAGCTAAAATGCAGACAGGAAAGGCTCATCTTTGGCAGTTTCCCATTGTGTCCTGGAAAACAAATTGAGGAGATGTGGGCTGAATAGTGGTCGGTGGGCTGGGTGAAAAATTGCATGGACTTTTGGACTCAAAGTGCAATTCTTTAAGTGGAACACAGGCAGTTGATGACAAGTGAGGTTTATCACAGGGCAAAACTGGTGCAGATGTAATCTCAAAACCTCAGAAAGCTAGAGGAAAGAACTGACAGAAACCTCAGCAGATACCAAGTCCTGCCACTGAACCAGAATAATGTTGTACACCAGGACCAAACAGCTGGAGAGCACATCTGCAACAAAGGTGATGGAGGTCCTGGTGGACAGGTTGGCCAGGAGTCAGCTGTACGCCCTTGGGGACATGAAGGCCAACTGCTCTGTGATGTAGGGGAGGTGTCAGCTGAACCCATCAACCAAAACAGAGGTGAGGAGAAGAGCTCCACTGGAGAGTGAAATGAGGGAGCAGTAGAAAAGGCAGAGGGTGCCAGAGCTAAAGGACTAATTTTTAAGAACTCGGACAACCTGTTAAAGCCTCCAGAAATGCCACTGCCCAGGGACACCACACAGCAGCACCCCTCGCTGTAGTCAGGACCAGTTCTCCTGCCCTTTCCACAAGTCCCAGTCACTTCTTTGCTGGGCAGAGTCCAAGAGGGTGGAAAGCAAACTGCCTTTTGCAAAAATTGCTTGCACACAGCAGCTAAAAGACAGTCATCATCTCAGATTTCTGATTATCCCTTAATCGAAGGAAATGACCCAACCTAACAGAAACTGCCAGACCATTATTAGCAATTATTTGATTCCTTCTCTAAACTGGATCCCTGGCCAGCTCAGAGACCCTTCCAGCTCCCTCTTTGGGCTGCAGATACCCATATTCTCCATTTTAAACAGGATAAGAGGACATCTGGGGACAGGGCTGATGTCCTCAGAGACCCCAGTGAAATCAGCCTGACAGGAGGCAAACAGTTCCACATGTAAATTCCCAGAACGAAACATTCCCATTGTTCACAGGAACAAAACTGGTCCCAAGCTTCAGCATTAAACATTGTAATGAAATGTTGTCTAAAGCAGATCCCCGTCATCTTAACATCTGAGACTGAATGTTTTCCTTTAGAAAAGAAAAAACAGCATTTTTTTTCCCCTCAAAGTTCCCATCTTCCCATGGAAAATATTGACCAAAACATCAGGATGCTGATGAAAACATCGCCAGGAAATACTCGTCTATAGGGATTTAAGGCAATGCACGCCCTCTTCCAGCACTGCCACTAGTTCACCGTGTCTTGGAGAAGCCACTCTAGGCCAGGACTGGGGCCACCAAAGGTGGGGAAGATGTAGGTAGGCACCCTTGAGCAGGTCAGCCCCACAGCACCCCGGGGTAGAAAGGGGTGAACGTTCCCTTGTTTCCCAAAGGTGTCAGAGGTCACTGGTACCAACCATGTCTACACACATGCCTGGAAAGGGGACACAGACTCTGCCTTGCTTTGGCCTTGTGCTCATGGCCTGTCCCCCTCCCAGCATCAAAAGCCACGAGTGAATCATTCGAAGGAGCCGGGTGATGAGCTGACATTGAGTAAGCCTTTGTGATTGGGAGTGTGTGACTCATTACAAATATTTAATGGTGAGTTCATTGGAGCAAAACCTTAGCACATCCCTCAAGTTCCCTTCAGAAGAGCTGAGAACCAGTCATTTTTGGGGGGGATCAGACACAGTGCCTTATCCAAATCCCTAAATCCACCCCCAAGGGCTCCAAACACCCCTGACACACACAGAGCTCTCACTGCATACCCCACACACAGCCTCCATATGCATCCTCACCCTCCCACACACCCCGGTGAGGACACACGTGCTCTGACATGCCTACATAGATTTCTACTCCTTGGACAGCCCAGACCAACACACCACTGATCTGCACCCAAATCCTTCATCTGATCCTGATTTTTTGTTGTGGTTTTTTTTTTTTTTCTTTCTGAGAATCTTCCACAATTCTGAGCCCTTCAGTCCCTGGGTGGTTACATCTGACCCACCCTCCTAACACCTCTGTACCATATAGAACATCCCAGAGCATCTCATTGCCTCCTCCAGGGCTTTTCCCAACAAGCTCAGGTCTCAGGGATTAGAAAATGCCTTTTTAGCCTATTTGTCACTCCCAACTTGAAGACAACTTCAGAGATGGTGGGGACTGCTCTCTCCCCAGGAGCTTCATCCCAGGGCTGTGCCTTACACATCCAAGGCCATATGAAGCAAGAGAGCTTGTAAGTGCTGGGGTCCAGGGGACCTTCTGCAGGGAAATGAAGGAGGAAGATGGAGAACAAAGCCAGGCATTCTCCATAGCCTGTGCTGCTCAATTTTATTTTATATTTTAATTAGCATTTTTCCTCCTGTTTTTAATAGCCATTAAAAGAAGATGAGGAACAATGCCATCCATCAGCACAAATACCCAAGATAACCACCTAAAAAAAAAGAGTACGAGTGTTTATGCAAACAATACACAGAAATGCTGGCTAACTCTTATAAGATGGTAAGCAACTGTATTATTTTTAATTAGCAATTAAATGACTTGGTAGTTTCTTGCATTTAAATAGTAATGTAAGTACAAACAATGCTAAGCAAATCAGGTCTTTAGCATTTAATTACCAGGCTATTTTATGAATTATTTAGCAAGTGGGCAAATATGCTCCACCAAAGAAATCCATTGCTGCAACTAAGTGATTTTTAAGTGATTTCTTTGTCTGGGGTGCTGTCCTGCCTGGCACAATTCATATTGGATCTCCCTCCCTGTCCTGCTGCTCCCTGAGGCTGCTCAGTGCCACAAGTACTGTGTGGCATCAACCAAATCACAAGCAACTACCCCAGAGCTATATCTTCAGCAAGGTTTTAAACAAAGAACATCCTGGACTTACAAAAGCATGAGGATCTCCAAAGCCCACCTGCCCCCAGCACTGAGATAAGGCCGAGGATGTCCGGAACAGACACTTGCTTTGTTAAGATGCAGCTGAAGGGGATTCTCCCAGAACTCCCTCGTTGCCAATTTGCATCTCACTCACATCTGACCTAAATCTCATTAGCTCCAAATTAAACTGATCGCTTCTCCTCCTGTCCCAGCAGACACAAAGAACAATTGATCACTTTATAATAGCTTTATGTGTTGGGATGAGTTCACTCCCTTTTCTTTACTAATCAAATTCACCTTATTCTGTCAGCCCTCCTGGTCCTTCTTCACTCTCTCAAGTCCTGCTGCATTCTCTGGTGGGGTGGAAGCAACGTTGGGAACACACAGGGCTCTGCAGAAAGATGGCAGTGGGATGCACCTCAGGCATCCCAGGAAAAACTCTGCCAAGGCTTCCTCCTCCCACCCTTCTACATTGCTCCCTAGTTGCAGAGCATATTTTCAGGTTTGGTGGAATGTGGGACAACCCAAGAAGAAAAGAATTGCAAGAGGAGCATTGCATTGCATCCCATCAGCACTGAGCATCCTTGGTGGAAGCATGGCTGACTGCTTTGCCAAGGACACAGCCAGACAAGGCTGGATGGCACCAGGAGAGACAATTCCTTCTGAGGTCAGTCAGAGGGAAAGAGTTGAAGCCTGGCAGAGTCTGCTCTGGGGCTGAAATTGGATCATTTCTTGACAAGCCTCCTGCTCAGATATCAGCATCACCACCCAACCCCAGCGCTTGCCGGGCAGCGTGTTCGACTGCAGCTCCCATGTCAGAGGAAAACAGATAACACTAACAACAGCAGCCTTAAATTAATGCATTGCCCCCCCCTCAGGTGGTACCCCTCAGCCCTGTGCAATGGCACATGTTCCCAAATCAGCAAGTCCTGATTTATTCAAGCCATTGTGGCGAGATAACTCACACTTTGCTCAAAGCTGCTCCATGTGTCTGCTCCAGCAATGGCAACACATGAAACCATCCCCTTTCACTGCTCTGGGCTTCCTGTCTGCTGGCAGGCAAGAGCACGCAGGAGGAGTGAGGAAGAATTGCACAGGATGCTTTTCCTAGCAAGGACTGTGCCTTCTCACCCCTTAGCTCAGCCCGAGGTGACAGCAAAAACAACGGCTGTGACAGAGCAAGCTCCTGGGGAGTTTTTGTAGCTCCCTTGCTGGGACTGGAAGGGACCCAGGAGCCAGCCAGTCTGCCCCTTGTGCCAGGACACTTTGTGCCATCTCAAAGCCAAGCGCTTGTCATTGCTTCTTGATTTGCTTCCCTGCCATGTAACAGCCGAGAAATGCATCCCCACGCTCGTTCCTGGAAGCACAAGGATGCACCAGGGTGATCCAAGTCCTCTGGCGAGGCTGCTCTTACTGGAAAAGAGAATCACAGCCCAGAGACACCAAACCCTGGCACCTCCAGGGAAGGACACGAGTTCCTTTGGCTGATAGGGATGAGGTTCTCTCCCTTGTGATTAGCTGAGCTCTGCTCTCCAGACAGCACTACTCATCCATCTGTCCCCAACACCGCCCCGGAGACTCCACCATCATTTATACCAACCCCATGAAGCAAAGACAGGCTAGTAGATAGGTCTACTGGTGTGACTGTACCCATGGCAGCAACTCTCAGCCACCATCCACCTCCCCAGTGGGTTTACTGGAGGAGCTGATACTTCCCCCAAGCCTTGGCTGCATCCCATGTGTTCCTGATCTGGAATGAAGAGGATGTCGTGGCTGGACAATGAGAGCAGCTCCCTGCTCCACAGTTCTCTGCAGCAGATAGCAGGCTGCCAGAGAGCCTTTGCAGCAGCCCCTGCTCCCCACAGGAGACAGAGCATCACCAACCACTTCTCCCCCTCCCAGGAACACATCCAGCCCTGGAGTACATCCTGATCTTTGCTGGAGAAGCACTCCAAGCTGTCAACACACAATGGAGAAACCAGGGAGAAGGGAACACCTAGCTTATTGCTGGCCAAAGCTGGAAGCATTATTATGATGTCCAGACAGCTCCCCCTTTCTGTGCTGCACTCTAAGAGAGCTCTTTCCTCTCTCCTAAGAGCAAGATCCAGCTCACAGAGCAAACAGCAGGAGCAGAGCAGGAGCCACAGGGTATGGTGTCCAATGCTTGAAGATGGGGAGATAATGCAGAACAGCCCAAGCAGCCTCCATCCTCCCCTGCTTTACCCCTTTGGTCACATTAGTCCTCTAACTGATATCTATAGGTGGGTCATCCTTGCTCTGACCCACTGTACAGCCACAGCAAGGCTGTACCCTGCTCTCTTTCATCACAGGTACATCCACTTCAGTGACACAGTGCCCAGAGTCAAGCAAAGTGTCCCTGCCACCCTTTTGTCAATGGGCAAGGGGAGGAAGGAGGTCTGGGGCAAGTGGTTCATGTCCAGTATGTGGATCAGCATCACTGGATCCCAGCACAGAGGAAACCAGGAGGTTGTTCCAGGCAGAGGACAAGGATGAGGGAGGGAAAGGAGAGGACAATCAGAGAATGTTATAAAACAGAAGACCTTGAGACAGGCAAGGAAAAGTTGGCCCGCATCGCTCACCCTTCCAGGCCTTAATCCCTTCGTTAGCACACACGCCTGGTACAATTAAAGGCAAACTCCCAAGCCTGCAATGCAGACCGTCTGCGCCAACAAAGGGTCCTGTGAATTTATCTCTGCATTCACTGGTGTCTCCCAAGCTGAGGAGCATTTCCCACGCAGTGCAGCTCTATTGGGCTGGTCCCCAGGTCCAGCTGCCCCCCCATGCTCAGGGACTGGGCTCTGTGGAGGAGCCCCAAGCACTGAAGAGGGATGGGAGCAGGCTGGCTGAGCCACAGGAGGTCTCTGGGGCTGGTTATGTACAACCAGGAGGAGCAAAGGTACAGACAACGCATGCAGAAGGTGTGACCAACACCAGGAGAGGTGGGGTTGTGGTGGGAAGGGAACAGGACAAAGGACATGGCAGGCAGGACACTGAGTGCTAAGGCTGGTGGGGGTTGCAGGTGATGGTTTTCTCACCACGTGGTCTCTGCACTCCTGCCATGGTGTCCCGTAGGTCACCTCATTCTTCCAGATCACCAGCTCTCCAGGGCAGGCTGTCTCCTCTGTCCTACGCTTGCCCCAGCGGGACCCTGTGCTGCAGCCAAGTCTCTGAACACCGTGGCAACACAAGAAAAAGCAACACACCACAGCGAAAGAAAATGACCCTTTGGGGCAGCCCCTGCCAGGAGGTGGGAGATGGGTCCATGGTCCCCCTTTGCCCAAGCACCACATCCTCAGTAAGCACATCGCCCGGTTCCTCAAGCAACAACCCTGTCACCTCCACACTTTGGAGAAAACAGCAAGAACCTGCAGCCCTTTGGCCCTGCTGACACCTCCAAGATCCCCACCCCTCCCAGGTGCCCACCAGCTCAACAGGCAGAGCTGCCCGAGACCATTTACATCGGCAGGGGCTAGAAATAGGGTGCTGCTGGGCACCCACTGCCCAGGCAGGGCTGAGATCGTGGGTCTGTGACCATTGCACGAACACGAACCAGACCTGAGGTACAAACCAGGCTGCAGGGAAGGAAGAGACACAGCAGACAGGCAAAAATCTCTCCTCCAAGGCAGAGCACTGTGGGCTTCACAGGGATTTTTTCCACCTTAATTCCATCAGCATCGCCAGAGCTGGCACCACACCAAGATCTCGCACCCCAGGAGCGGAGCCTTTCATCCCGCATCCCCCTGAGCTGGGTGCCACGGTGACAACTCGGACAATGAGGAGGGCAAGGCAAAGCCACCCCTGCACACGCTGCTGAGGGGGTGTGAGACCAGAAATACCTCCGTGGGTCTGTATCTCTGCCCACGTGCCCTGCCTGCCTCTGCTCAGATGTGCGCCGGAGAGCGATGAACAGCTCTGCTTCTCCCCGAAGGCTGCGTGTTTATCCATTTATTGTGGCTGTTCTTGGCCTATCACTTTCTGGTTTGTTATCCCCTTGGATTTATTTCTTTATTTTATTTAATGCATTGAAGAATTGATATGCTCAGAGCATCGGCACTTAGGGATGCTCTCAGAGCCACCTTGCCGGATGATCACGCGGGCTGCGGTGGCAGGGCTGGTGTGCTGTCGCTGCTGGGGTAGGAAAGTGTGATGGGGACATGCAGTTATTGCCACAAGAAGCTGCCACACAGCCCTGTGACATGTGAAAAGGGACAGTGCCTGCTCTGGAGGCAGTCAGTCATCATGGAGATGAGGACTGCGAGTGATATGGGGAGAAACACCTCTGGTCCCTTTTCTTGGAGAAATATCCTGCAAGGGAACTGCTGTTTGCAGAGGACCCAGAAGCTTGGAGGTGAAATAGAAGCAGTTAGTCTGAGTTAACAAACCAAAGCTGCCATCACTGCAGATCTTGGGAGGGAAAAAATAAAAATAATTCTTTAAAAAAAAAAAAAAAATCAAGCAAACAGGTCCCACAAGATCTACAGAAGAAATAAAGCCATCAACTCAGAGGAGATCCTGTAGCATGAATCCCTTCCCAACAGCCTCGGGCCTCAGCAGCACTGCCCCACGGCTCCCTGAGCCTCTGGGCATAAGTGGAGCTGAAGAGACTCCCAGAACAAGGTCAGCATCCTGATGGCACCACGTCCAGGGCTTGCTGGACACATTGCCCTGTCACCTTGTCCCTTCAGAGCCCCTGCAGCAAGGGACAGGAGTGTTGCTGCAGGTCCAGACATGGCCAAGTCCCTCGAAAAGCCCATCACACCCAAAGGTGCAGGAGCCTCCTCGGAACCCCAGCTCTGAGGACCCCGATCAGATGCAGTTTACCCTCAGATCCCACCCAGAGGTGGGGAAAAGCAGCTGAAGCTGCAGCAAACTCATTGCACCTTCTGTTGGAAAGCAAGACTGGACAAACAGACCAAGCTGCCACACTGCCACTATTCCATGCCCAGAGCACCTCCTTTCCCCTGGATATTGTACCTGTGAGCTGTGACACCCCTGGAACACGGGAGGAGAACAGAGCTCTGCAGCCTGCTAGCGCCGTTCAGTGCTACAGAGCTGAACCAAGTCAGGAAGACAAGCTCAGTAAATCATGTCCTGCCCATTTTGGAGCTCCCAGGAGCTGTTTGTTCCTTTCCGTGGACTCAAGTGATCGCTCTCCTGTGAGCACAATGATCTCCACTCAAACTCCTTCTGCTCTTAAACACATTAACTGGGTAATTCAGGCAGCAAAGTGTGCTTCCGAATGCAGTGTTTTAGAGTACAAAAATCCTCCCCAAAGGAGGTTCTGGGATGTAGAGATCCAGTAGGCACTGAGCCCTGCCAAGGTAGGAAACAAAAGGCAAAGAAGGGCTTGAGAGGCCATCGATATCCACTGCTACGTCTGTATGGCTGGGTCCTGGCAGCATCCCAGGATCCAGGTCTCCACCTCAGCATCCTGCCTCCCCACACAACAGAAACCTTCAACCTGTGACAGAGACCAGGTGCAGCATGGTCTGACAAGTCCCAAGGTGTGCCCAATGGTCTTCTAGACAGACCTTGGAGAAGGCAGACCCAACACCAGCACTGTCACTGGTATAACAGTGGGATCCAGCATCACACGTGGCTGGGGTGTGAGTGGGCAGGTTCTGTCACCCCAGTCAAGTGTGACATCAGTACAGGGTGCCAGTCCCCCACGCCCCAGTTTCCCACATGGCCCTGCAGGACTTCTACGAAGTGGCACAAACTTCTGAACTGCCCACCCAGAAACACTGGGGAAATGCCTTTGCATCAGCTCCTGGCCCACAAAGGTTGGGGTTTGGGGTTGGGGTTGCTCCTGCCTAACCAGAGCCAGACCTCCAGAGGCTCCCCACCAACTTCAGACTCTGACAACGGGACTCTTGGCCATATGGATGCTGTGAGCTCCACAGTGGGTGGCAAAGGCTGCAGTGGGAATGCCCACTCCCCCTTCCCAATTAAATAGAAGGGAAATTGCTGCAGTCTGGCCGATGGGACACTTGCTGCAGCAGGATCTGCAGCCCAGAGGGATGGAGGGGTGCAGGGAAGGGCTGCCACTGATCCTCAGAGGAAAGAGCATGGCCATAAGGGTAGGTGAGGAAGATGGGGTGCTGCTAGGCTGAGTGCAGGATGCTGTCAGAGAAGGGGAAGCAGAGAGCCCCAAACACACTCACAGGGACAACAGCAAATTCATGGAGCAGGAGTATGTTGGAGGACAAACAAGAACTGGCCTGATGTCAACGAGCAGGGACAGATCTGAGTGGGTAAATGACACGCCTGATGCTGAGTTAAGCTCTCTGCTTCAAAGCCAGTTAAATGGCATCCAGCTAAGCAGGGAAGGGAACCATACAGCAGCTCCAGGAGTCACAGCACGGGCAGGAGCTGACTCGGGCCAGCTAGGGTGGGACAGGCAAGGACAGTTTATGCTGGCTTTCCTGGCACGTGCAGACCCCAAATCCTGCCCAAGGAGCTGATCTGCTTGGCTCAACAGTGCAGTCAAAAGGACCTCAGGACAACACTGGGCAGCAGGTCTGGGAACGACTCCTGTCCCCAAAAGGGTCCCCCAAAAGAGAGCCACAAGCAGAATGCTGCTGAGAGCAGAGCCAGGACCGGGGACTTCAGGGATGCCGATCCCTGGAGGCTTGGCCACTCCAGACCCACCTTACAGATCATTCTCCAGGTCACCACAGCTCTGCCCTGGCAGGTAGCAGCTCCTCCTTACACAAGTGCTCCTGCCACAGACCTCACAGCAGCCTCCCCTGACTCTGCTCTGGGTCCTTGTGCTCCATCCCCCGGAGCTGCCAGCCCCCTGCCACCCTCCACCCATCTGGCAGCTCTCTTCATTTATCTTTGTGCCTTTAATCCTGTAGTTAAATGGCGCAGCTCTGCACTCAGAGCTGGAGAGAAACAGCCTAATGGCCGTTAAGTTCCCCTTCAGAATATTAGATTCAGATCCATCAATTTTACTTTGTGGAGCACATTTGCAGTAAAAAAAAAAAAATAAAAACCAGAGCAGCTCCCCGGCGCCTGACAGCCCAACAGTGTTTTCTTCCTAGGAGCAGCTGCTCCGAAAACACATCGGCTCAGGATTTACTGACAGTTGGCAATCCGTGGTAGTTCAGAGCCACGAGCCGGAGGATGCCACCCGCTTCTGTCACCCGTGTCAGCGCAGAGCTGATAAAACAGGGCTGCTGCTGCTACAAACCCCCCGGCTTTCCGGCATCCGCCCACGGCCTGCCGTCACTCCAGCCCTGTCCTCACCGGGGAAGTGCTGGTCACTGGTGTGCAGCCCACTTCATCCCCACTGAGGACTGGGAAGGCTGCAGACAGCGCAGCAGAGCCAGCCAACTGCTAGGGGGGAAAAAAAAAAAAAGAGAGCAGATTTCTCCGGCAGAAGCGCGGCGAGGAAGGCAGCGGGACTCGCCTACATCCCCCAGCCTGTGCCACCTGCAACAAGTGAACGGGATGCTGAGCAGAGCAGCCGGCCTCTTCCCAGCCTGAGCAGGAGGTTGGCAGGCAGGCAGCACGGCTGTGCATCCCCGGAGCGGAGCCAAAGCCTTTCCAGGGGGATCTGCGGGTTGGGCGTTTCACCCACGCGACGTGCTCGCAGCCCGCAGAGGTGACACCAGGTCCCTCCCTGGAACCGGAGCCAGGGGCAGCCATCCCGAGCACGTCCCACAGAGGCTCCCCAGGGGTTCCCTGGAGCTCGGGGAAGAGCACAGCCTCACCCAGAGATTGCCACATTTCACAGAATCAGGGAATTTGCACATTTACTGCCTGGGGCTGTGCTGCTAAGGGCAACACCAGAGGTGTTACAGGACAGAACCTGCTTGTACCCAGCCCCTCTGCCAGGACCACCACCCCCACTACCCATCCATGCACCAGAACCCCCCCACCGAGCCAAACCAGAGGATATTTGCAACTCCACCAGCTCCCAGCTGCAGCCCCAAGGACTTATGATATCCTAATGCTATTAACAGCAAACACCACCACCAGATTGATTTTTATTTATCTTGCAGGAGCCTTGCCTGCCTAGCCCCAAACTGGGCGTTACTGGGACAACAAGTTCCCACTGGGCACAGTGGTTCTATTGCAGATCTGTGCCCTAAACTGACAGGGACTAAACTGGGCAAAGCTGTTGGAGGCCTCGAGCACCTCGTTAGAGCATCGCAGCCCGAGCTGGGGGTGACGAGGCACTTGCACAGAGGAGTAGCTGCTGCCCCACACGCTGCAAACAGCTCTGCCCTGCCAGCCTAAAGATTGCACCCCCTCTGCTCGTGGACAGATACATGGCAAAGGAAAATAGGTGGGAGAAAGCAGAACATCCCCAGGAATGGCAGGAAGGTGAGGATGGGAGTCAAGCACTGAGGAACCTATAACCGGTGTCGAATCCACACCTGCCACTGCTAACAGCTTTTATCCTCATGTTTAACATGAGGCTCTGCACCAAAAACTGCGCCCAGCAAGGCCAGGCTTCCCAGGGCTCCGGAGAACCAGGTTCCCTCCGCCACAGCCAGGGCTCGCCGACACTCCCAACATCACACGGAGAGTTCCCACAGCTCCAGCTCCTCCCAAGGGGGGTGAGATGGAGAGCACCCCAGCTCCTTCCTGGGGTTCCTTTGTCCCAAGGCTCTGTGCAGGTCCCCCCTGCTCAGACCCACAGCTCCAGAGGGGAGGAATCAGCTCGATTTAATACCAAAGTTTCTCAGACCCACACCAGCTCTCCAGACTCAGGGGGTTGGCATCCTCCAAGCCCCCACACCCCCCACCCAGGCACAAGGGGTTTTTCACAGACGCCCCATCATTTCCTGCTAGAAGAACTCTAAAATCAGCGGTTTTGCAGCAGCTGCAGAAATTCCCTGGGTTTGACTTCTTCTTCCCCAGAATGCCCAGCCCGATTTTACTCATCTAGGAGGGATATTTCACCCCAAATCCCCATTTTTACACACACAGGCTGTCACAGACCCCGAGGATGACATCCACCCTGGGGACCCCCCCACCTTCCCGGGCCCCCCATCCCCACAGGATGCCCCACCCGGTGGGGGGATGCAGACAGCACCGGGAGCGCTCCCCACCCCCCGCACCGCCCCTGCGGAGCCGCTGCCGGGCGGTACCCGGTGCAGCCCCGGGGATAACGCCATCAAACTTTCCGGGGAGCCCACACCCCCCCGCCCCAAGCTCACCTGCGCTCCCGGTGACAGGCGGGGGCCCCTCCCGCCCCGCGGGTCCCCGCGCCCATCCGGACCGGCCCCGTTCCCGGCCGGAGGAACGGAACGAAACCACCAGCGGCGCTTGCGGGGCCGGGGTTTGAATTCGTCCAACCCGCCCTGATTGGGCTGCGGAGTGGGGGGGGGCCGGGGTGGGGCCCGGGATTGGGGGGAGGGGGGCGGAGTGTGGATGCGGGAGGTGGAGGGGTGCGGGGGGGTGTGGTAGCGGGGGGTGGGGGGGATGCAGCGGTTGTGAGGAGGCGGGTGGGGGGGTGGCCTGCGGGGATGCGGGGGAGGTGGGGTGGGGGATGTGGTAAGGGGGTGGGATAACGTGGGGATGCAGGAAGGTGTGGAGGATGTAGTGCCGGGGAGATGCAGGGGGGTTGTGGTACCCTGGGGATGTAGGGGGATGTGGGGGATGCAGGGGGGTGTGGGGGATGTGGGGGATGCAGGGGGATGTGGTACCCTGAGGATGCAGGGGGTGTGGGGGGATGCAGGGAGATGTGGTACCCTGGGGATGCAGGGGGTGTGGGGGGATGCAGGGAGATGTGGTACCCTGGGGATGCAGGGGGTGTGAGGGGATGCAGGGAGATGTGGTACCCTGGGGATGCAGGGGGATGTGGTACCCTGAGGATGCAGGGGGTGTGGGGGGATGCAGGGGGATGTGGTACCCTGAGGATGCAGGGGGTGTGGGGGGATGCAGGGGGATGTGGTACCCTGAGGATGCAGGGGGTGTGGGGGGATGCAGGGAGATGTGGTACCCTGAGGATGCAGGGGGTGTGGCAGGATGCAGGGGGATGTGGTACCCTGGGGATGCGGGGGGATGCAGGGGGATGTGGTACCCTGAGGATGCAGGGGGTGTGGGGGGATGCAGGGGGATGTGGTACCCTGAGGATGCGGGGGGATACAGGGGGATGTGGTACCCTGGTGATGCAGGGGGGTCTTTGGGGGGTGTAGACCTGCGGGGGGATGAGTTGCAAATGGGGGTTTCAAGGGGTGTGGGACATGGTGGGGGGGGGATGTGCTATGTGAGGGGGTGGAGGGGTGATGCAGGGGAATGTGATGCTACAGGGGGCCATGGGGATGTGGAGTGGTGGGGGGCTGCAGCGGGTGTGGTACTATAGGAGGACCTTGGGGATGCAGCGGGGGGGAGGAACTGCAGGGAGGAGTAGTGCCATGGGGCTGCTGTGGAAATGCAGGGGGGGGTGAGGTGGGTGCAGGAGCATGCAGTGCTATGGGGGGTGGCCAGGGGGATGGCAGTGCCACCAGGAGTGACTGTGGGGATGCAGGGGGCCGGCATGGCCTTGGGGGTGCCAGGGATGCAGCGCTGTGGGGACACACAGGGACAGGGATGCAGGGCAGTGTGGTGACTTGAGCGATTGCTGTGGGGACACAGGCGATGTGGGGGTCATGGAGCAGGGAGCAGTGCTGGGGGGGTGGGATTCTACTTTGAGGATGGCAGAGAATTCCAGTGGTGCAGGGGGGCACAAGGAGTGGTGCTGTGGAGAGGATGGTGGCCCTGAGGGAGGACACAGGGTGGCAGGGTGCCATGAGGAGGGGTGGCTGGGCAAGGTGGACAGTGCATAGGAGGCACAGAGGGGTGTCCCAGGTGTTTGTGGGACCAAAGGGGGTGATGTCGCTGTCAGGGGTCAGAGCAGGAGGGTGTGGGTGGCACCTCTGGGCAGCAGAGGGGCACGGGAGGAGGGACAGCCAAGGGGGTGCCAGGTAAGGGGACACAGCCTTGAAGTCGACCACTAACTGGGAGAGGCAGGAGGGGCCCAGGCTAAGGCCCCACAGGATTTTAGGTCAGGATAAGATCAAACACCAGCACGGGAGTTACTGCGTTGCTGCTGTTGTGCCCAGCACCAGCTCGCAGCTGGGAGCAAGCTTCAATGCAGAGCTCCCCTGTCCTGCTGGGGCATCTCCAGGGGCCAGCACGGGGTGACAGCGGGGACAGGAGAGCAGCGATGGAGCTGTAGGTCCTCTCTAGCTCAGCACACCTCAGAGTGTCCCTGCAGCCAAGCACAGTTGCTGCTGCTGCACCGCAGCCATCCCCCGGCTGGATCCGTCCCTCCCGCTCTCCTGAGCAATGCACCAGCGCCAGCTCCCCGCACGAGCCCGGGAGCTGGGCACGGAGTGCTGGGGGTGACCGTGCTCCTCTTTCCTCTCTTTCAGCCCAAAGGGGCTCTGAGCTCTCGAGACTCCTGTGGATGCTCCAGTCTCCTGTCCCAGCACCTTCTCAGGCTGGGATGTGTCACTCGGACTTTTGTTCTCTGCAGTGGTACAGAACAGAGCAAGAAATGTGTTAGAGGGGTGTTTGGAGCTGCTCGTGGGCAGGATGGGAACAGCAGAGCTGCTGCTGCTGCTCCGTCCCCGCTTGTGGGCCTGTGTCCTGCACACACACACACACCCCCTGCAGTGGGACCCCCACCCCTGACACCCGGGCGAGCACTCTCAGCGGCGCTGGGCTCTCCACCGACAGCAGCAGAGGATGCTCCCTCCCACCGGCTCCTTCCCGGGGCTCTGGGGTTGTGTCTGGGTGCTGAGAGCCTGAGCTGTGCCCAGGGCAGGTCACTGCCACAGCCCGTGCAGAGCTCTTGGCACACACACCTTCCTGCAAAGTCCTTTTTCCTGAAGCTTTTTGCTCCTGCAGAGCAGCTCAAGCACTCGCTGCGTGCTGGATCTGTGGGGTGTTAGTCCTGATCTGGCTTGAGGGAATTGTAGGATATGCACAGAAGAACTGGGGTGGGGAGGGGTTCAAAGCCCTCCCAGGTCAGCACCTGGCTGAAGCCACAGCCGTGTTGGCAGGGGACTGTCACAGGTGAGCCACTTTCTGCTTCTCCTCCGTAAAGCAGCAGCTCCCAGGGAGGTGTGGGCTCACATCCCAGCTCCTGGAGTCAGTCTCTTCCCCCAGATGGGTCCTGGGCACCCGCCAAAGGATGCTCTGGGTGCTCAGCAGAGAGGGCACACTTGGTTATGGGAGGATGGGTGGACCACATCTTCCTCCCTGTAGATGCAGCCCCTGGGTCTGCCTTGCACATGGATGCTCTCAGAGCAGCATGGTTACATCTGTGCCACAGAGGGTAAGACAATCCAGCAATGCTGCAAAGGAATTACCACTCCAGCCTGGTCTGGAGTCTGGGGGTGGCACTGAAGCCACAGACAGGAGTGACCATCATGTCTTCAGACCAAATCATACCCTGCTCCCCTCCTCCAGTTCCTGTTGCATCCCCCAGACACTGCAGGGGCTGCACAACCTTCAGAGAAGGTGCAGGGATGAGACATAACTGGCAAACAGCAAAGGTAGGACGCTGCAGGAGCTATGCAGCCCCTCTTCCAGGTGTCCCCAAGGGCTGGCACCTGCTCCGTGCAGGCTCTGGAGCTGTTTGAGATCAGTCCCTGTGGCACTTGCCAAGGCCAGGATGAGTCACAGCTGCTACAAAATTCCCACTTCCTCCAGGTCCCTGCTGTTTTTCCCAGCGAACATCCTTTGGCACCCAAGAGAAACCATTCCTGCTGGGATCTGGGGAGCCTTCAACCTCTGTCCCCAGCACTGGAAGGACCATGAAGAGCCTTGTCCTACGGAGAACCCTCCCAAGCTTTTATGGGACTGGCTGGGTGCAGAGCTGAAGGGAGGTTCTTGCTGGCACAAGCTTGGTGCCAGTGCTATTTCCCCCCCAGATCAGAGGACAACCCCCATGTGCAGCACAGCAGAGCTCCCACCACACATGGTCACTCCTCCATCCTCTCGTTCATCCTGCCCTGAAGCTCTCAGGATGGGCTTCCCAGGAGAGAAACTGTGGGGCTGCACGTGCCAAAGCAGAACCTGGCTCAGAAGTTCATTATGGGAAGAGGTGTCCATTGGTGATGGGCACACAGACAGTGGGATGTGCAGAGTAAAGATAAGATTTAATAGGGTGCTCCCCCCATTGCAGAGAATAAAAAAAATCATCATTTATATTCGCTTAAAATTTTCAGCCCTTGCTCTGGGAACAGCCCGAGTCATCACATACCCGAGGAGGCTGACAGCATCTAAGAGGGAAAAGGAGAGGGAAAAAAAACCCTGGGAAAGTGTTGCTGTGCACCGCTTGTGTGTCTCTATGGTTACAGGAGAGCGTGTCAGAGGATGTGAGACGTTACCGGGGAAATCGGACGTGATGGTGTCGATAGCGACTGCAGGAGCTCATCCTCCGTCAGGGCAGGGTTGGGATGCTGGGTGCAGACCCACACAGCAACCCCACGGGGATAAAAATAAATGCCAACCGTTTGGAGAACCCATCCCACACGCAGAGAGCGCGGCGGGGCCGGCAGGGAAACGCGCGTCCCGCCCGCTGCCGCCAGCGCTTGGCACGTGTGCCCGGGGAGACGTAAGCGTGTGCGGAAGAGCTGCTCCTGCTGGGGTGGTGATTGCGTCGGTACAGACCGAGGGTGTTGGAGCTGAGCATCGCAGCCTTTCCAAAAGCAAATGTCGCCGGGAGAAAGGATTCTTTCCAAATTTTCGGTGTGTTTTATGGAATTCGTAGAATCCCAGAATGGTTTGGGTTGGAAGGGACCTCAAAGATCACCTGGTTCCAACCCCCCCTGCCATGGCAGGGACACCTCCCACCAGCCCAGGTTGCTCCAAGCCCCATCCAACCTGGCCTGGAACACTGCCAGGGAGGGGGCAGCCACAGCTTCTCTGGGCACCCTGGGCCAGTGTCTCACCACCCTCACAGCCAACAATTTCTGCCTAATATCTCGCCTAAATCTCCTCTCTTCCAGTTTAAAGCCATCACCCCTCATCCCATCACTCCATGCCCTTGTCAAAAGTCTCTCCCCAGCTTTCCTGTAGCCTCCCAGGCACTGGAAGGTGCTCTAAGGTCTCCCCAGAGCCTTCTCCAGGCTGAACACCCTCAGCCTGTCCCCATGGCAGAGGTGCTCCAGCCCTCGCATCATCTCCGTGCCCTCCTCTGGACCCTCTCCAACAGCTCCATGTCCTTGTGTTGGGGGCCCCAGAACTGGACACAGCGCTGCAGGGGGGTTCTCACAAGAGCAGAGCAGAGGGGGAGCATCACCTCCTTCAACCTGCTGGCCACAGCTGAACTGGTTTCACAGCTGAAATAGAGTCATAGAATCACAGAATGTTTTGGGTGTGAAGGGACCTCAAAGCTCATCTCATTCCAACCCCCTGCCATGGCAGGGACACCTCCCACCAGCCCAGGTTGCTCCAAGCCCCATCCAACCTGGCCTTAAGTTTCTGCTGCATTTGCATTCTAAAAATGATGATATTTTTTCACATTATTCTTTTTCTCCTTCAAAATATATGTAAATCCCATCAAATAGTTCCAGTTACCAATTAGTCGTATTGCAGCAGCAGAGGGAAAATGAATGAAAGGCATTATGGAAAACACCTCAGTTGAAAGCATACCAGGGAAAGATGAGAATTAGATCAAGGACAGAATAAAACTAATGTATTCATCTATTAACCTGTAGTCATTCCTCTATTAAAGGCTGTTTTGAAAACCAGCAGTATAAAAAATACATGAAAATGTGATGGCTTTTCAGGCTTCCTGCATCCCCATGGGATTCCCATGCCTCTTCCAACCCTCCTCTCTGCTCCTGGGATATCCTTGAGAGTTTTCCCAATGGTGTCTGCGAGCTTTTTGTGCCTTGTCGCTGACAGCCACCGGCTGCAGCGTGTTCAACCACATGCTCTAACCTGCTTCAGATTAGGCATGCTGTCTCAGGATGCATTTGATTTGGGGCATCTGCCTCTAGCCACTTTAACGTGGATGTGATGTTTGGAAGCGCTGAGCACTTTCCCTCTGGAAAGTAAATTGCTGGTGGCGTCTGCAGCTGCTGCCCAGATCATAATTCAGAGCTGACAATTGGAGTGTGGCTATTTTTTTTAATGATGTTTCCATGTCTTGGTTGTTCTACCAGCTCTCTGCTTCATGCCGTGTCGGGACCACAGCGGTGACTCCGCAATTTAAGAGCCCGCACGTGCACCTTCAGCACCCCCTCGTGCGCTGGGAGCTCAGCGAGCTCGGCCACGTGCAAGTCCCACATCCAGTTGTTCCCCCACGTTAGTGCTTTGTTTCAGGGAGAACCTTTCAAAGTGGGATTTCCTCGCCGTGCTTTCTGGCAGGGGGAAAGTGTTTTTAAAGCATTTGTCTTTTTTTAAAAAAAAAATAAATAAATGTGGGGGTATAGTCACAGTTGGAAGAATCCACACATTTCTCAGTAACTCATCCCTCCAACGAGCTTGACTGAACCTACTGCTGTTCTCTTCAGTAGCACCCAGGGAGAGCTCACAGCACTTTTGGGCTGATCTAATAAAGGAGAAGAATCATTCCGGAGTCATTCACCGCAAAAACGAACCCATCTCAGAGGCTTTGGCAGATGAGCCAAGCATCTCCAGAGACAGCACAGAACCCTCCTGTTCCCTGGACCTGTCCCTGGGCCAGGCAGGTACGTTCCTGAGATGAAATATGCCTCATTCGAAAAAAACCAACCAACCTTCCATCTCTAATGAACTGTTCTTAAACGAGGTTGATGCATTGGTCTTGGCACGGCGCTTTCCTTGTAGCTGTAATTTGGCAGGGAGCATTTTGTGTGCTAAAGTCTGGAAAGAAGCAACCCTGTGCTGGAGAGCCCAGGGAGGACGATTTCATCTGGCAGCATGGGCTGCATCCCTAATCTACGCCATTTGGTGGAGGAGCAGAGGATCAAAGTGCACCAAGCGAGTCACTGGGGACATGCTCAAGAGCTATCCTGATCGTCACATTCCATCCAAATCAAGCATAAAGCTTGGAAATGGCTGAACAAAATCTTCATGGGGAAGGGTTTGGTCTACACTCAAACACAACAGGATCAGCGGGGCAAAGCCCCAAGTGCCTGGAGATAACAGCATGGGAAGGTCCGAGAGGGCAACCTACCCTGCTTCTCCTCAGGCTCTCAAGACCACCCCTACGCGTTGATGGTGTCATGGTGCTTGGTGGGACAAGCAGATCATCTAGTCTGACCTCCTGTATGATGTAGGCCAGGTACCTACTCACCTCATGACTGGCCAAGATGTCTCCTGCCAAAAGCCATCTAATCCAGACTTGAACACCTCTTCAGCAGGAGATACCACCATTTCCTAAGGGCTTTGACCCTGAATTTATTGGGAGCATTTGTAGAGTCTGTAGGGAGGAGCAGCCAAGGGCCACCCCAGCTCCCTGGGCAGTGAACCCCAGGGGACAGCCAGGACAGCTGGCACGATGCCCTCAGTTGGATCCAGCACTGCTCTTGGTCTGCAGGGACACTGCTTGCTGAGGGACAGGCAACAATTGCACGTCTGCAAGCCCACCTTGGCACGCTGTGCTCCATGGAGTGACCATGGCTTTCCAAGGAGGAGACCCTTACTTGCTGGCAAAAAGTAGTTCCTTGGCCAGAGCAGCGTTGGGTCCTCTGACCCCATCTCTGATCTCCAAAGCCTTCAAATAACCCGGGGAGCAGAGAGGTCCATCTCACGCCCGCTGCACACAATGGCCCCACTCATAAAAGATGAGGCCACTGGGTCCTCCTCAACCAGTGAGGCAATGGAGAATGGCCAAAAGCCTTCCCAGGGCTCTCCAGGAAGGCGGTGGACAGGGGATGATAGACATGGGGGTGGGGCAGTGCCTGTTGTACCACAGCTCCTACAAAAAGAGGGTGCGTGGGGACCCCGGACAGGTTCCCACTACGCTGTCAGGAGCTCATGTCCTCTAAGGCCATCCCACCTCAGGTCACACCAAGACCCCAACAGCACCACAGAGGGGCAGGGTGAGGGAAGGAGGACCATACCTTGTCCCCACACCGCACACAGGGGTCCCAGGCCCAGTGGGGGACCCCACTGGGGAGGCAGGACCTGCTGCGACCGTGCCGGCGTGGGGTGGCCCTGCCTCCTCCCGAGGTCCCCAGGGAGGGATACAAATTGCTTTTTCCCCAACTGAGAGTATTGATTGTGGTCGGGCCCGCGGCTCAGAGCTCGCTAATGAATTGTAATTGGAAAGAAGTTCCACTTTGACATGTTTTATTTTATTTATGTCAGGATTTGCCATGCATTAAGCTCGGGGCTCATTAAATTAGCAAGGCAGACAGTTCCCACCAAGATGGCCTGAGCTGGGCAGACTTCACCCGAGGACTGGCAGGAGCAGACCGAGGAGAGACGTGGTCTGCAGAGAGACCGGGGGTCCTCCTGCTCCTCCGCTCCCCCCAACGTAGACCCTTGGCATGGCCAACACCATGGGCCAACACGTCTCCGTGCAGCCTTGAGCCCTCTGCTTGCCCCATGTATCCCTCGCTCCCAATCCCTTCCTCCTGGGATTTCACCTCCCAAGGCAGCCCCTTGTGTTCAGGGTGAGGACGTGGGAGGCCACAGGGCATTGAGGACGTGGGAGGCCACAGGGCATCTCGCTTGTCTCACCGCGGAGGAGCCATCTTGCCCCTCCGTCACCTCACGTCTGCTGGCAGCCGCCGTGCCCTCTGGCCCCCAGACAGTCTCCACATCCAGACAGGACCTGAATTTATAATACTGTGAAAGGCAAACTGAACACAGAAAAAAAATCTCTGCCTCTCCAGCCTGCTGCCTCCACGCAGGCTGCCCAGGTTCCCCTTCGCTTGCTCCAGAAAGTTCCCCCATCCCTGTTTCTGCTCCCTTCTCCACTTCTTCGCCTAACTTCCTGCTGTGTCTCTGCAGTATGACCCTCTGCCCCTCCACAGGCCCCTGGTTTGCCTGCAGGAGGGTGTGAGTAGGAAGTCAAACACCTCTTCCTTAAGCAGATGTCGTATGTGATGCAGTGACGTGTAGAGCAGGGACACACCATCCCTGGGACCATGCTCCCCCACTGTGGACCGAGCCCAACATCTCCATGCAGACCTTCCATCTCCCCAATTCTGGCATCCTCCATCAGACCCACGGTGTTTCTCATGGTTCAAGTTATGTAATGTCCGACTTCCGTCCAGGACCTGCTGGAAACACCGATTTTCTGACCCTACTTGGGCTTCCTGCGGTGTGGGGAATGGCTCTCCCTTTCTAGGGAAGTGACACAGTGGAGTTCAGTGTATAATGGGTGGGACAGAAGCCATGCTGTCCTGCCTATGGAGTACGTGTACACCCCTGAGCCAAACTCCATTCTGGGAAGGGAAGGGGAGGGAAGAAGGGACCAAAAGAATGGGTGAGCATGGACCCAGAGTAAACAAGCCAAGAGAACCTTCCAGTTAAGCAAAGGGGGACCTGAGCCTGAGGACTGATGCTGACTTAAAAGGCAGTACATGGTTAGGGCAGTTCAAGGGAGCCGGGTGAAGCTGTGCCTGACACATGGACATCTGTGCAGCAGATTGTGCTGGGACATGCCTCCCCAGTACCATCCCAGTATGTTGACTGGTCTCTGAAAGACCAGATGGAGAGACCTGGCTCTCTGTCCCCTCTCCCAAGGCTGTGTTTCAGTGTGTGACATTAACCACGGGCTCAAAAGAGACCATCAGTCACCGTCAGAAACCACCACAAGCACATGGAGATGCCACCTGAAACTCTGCTGCAAGACCTTCTCCAAGAAAGCAGCTGCTAATTAGGACAGATTCAAATGAGAATTTCATCTCTGGGTGAAAGCAAGCACAGCAAAACGGACAACACTGAGGGTCACAAGATAGATTTTCTATCAAGGTCTGCTAATTAATTAATGCCAAAATTCATCAAATCCCTAAACTGGGGCATGAAATATGCTTAGTAGAAGATTAGGTGATGAAAAACAAGCCGGTTATTACTGGTATTTGCTACAGAAAGCCCGAACACCACGCTCCCAGGGAAAAAAAAAAGGAAAAAATTTTACAGTGCTCATAATGGACAGGAGATTTGAGTAAAATACTCAATTTCAGATGACTTGTAGAATCCCACCCTCAAGGCAACATTGTAATGCAGCTCAGGAGACCTCAAAACTGGGGAAAAGAAAAAAAAAAAATGAGGGAAACTACAGATTTAAGCAGAGAAAGAAGCATGCTGCCATGTAAAGCAGAGGCAGAGAAACCTGGGGGGACAGTAAACAGAATTACAACAGGGCTTGAAGAAGAAATCAAAACCAAACTATGAAGGCGAATGGAATAACACTGCAGGAATTAAAGAGTGCATCAAATGGAGAAGTAACTTGGCTAGAAGCAGCGTCTTAGTCCGGGTAGATTTCCAGTGAGGACGTAGAGAGCAGAGATTTCTGGCTGGTATTGCAAACAGATGGTAGATACGAAGAAATAAATCAGAGGAGGGTGTGATGTACCTGTAAAATATGCGGAGAGGTGTGGCAGTAGCAGGACCTCACAAGATTTATTAGCTGGAGTTGGTGGAGAGATGTCTATGTTCAGGGACAATTACAGGGAATAAAAATGGAATAATTCTTATAAAATTAGACCAATTCTTCTCATTATATCTGGTTCTGGAGTTAATGGCCTGTCTGAAGGTACTCTGTGAGAATTAGGAGGAAAATACAGTCACGTGGAAATCTTCCAACTAAACGTTAACTAATACCCTGGGATGCCATGCACAGGCGAATGGGGGAAGGGAAAATAAAACCATGATCTGCTTTAGTTTCAGGGAAAAAACATTCTGAGGTTGAAAACATTCGGTCTACTTGAAAGAGGCAATACAGGAAAAGGAAAATAATGGTAAAGTGCAAAAGCAATGTCATAGAATCATAGAATCATAGAGTGGTTTGGGTTGGAAGGGACCTCAAAGCTCATCTGGTTCCAACACCCCTGCCATGGCAGGGACACCTCCCACCAGCCCAGGGTGCTCCAAGCCCCATCCAACCTGGCCTGGAACACTGCCAGGGAGGGGGCAGCCACAGCTTCTCTGGGCACCCTGGACCAGTGTCTCACCACCCTCACAGACAACAATTTCTGCCTAATATCCAGTCTAAATCTCCTCTCTTCCAGTTTAAAGCCATTAAAGCCATATCACTTGTATGGAGAAGGGGAATGGGCTGGAAGGGAAAAAGTCACCAACTCAAACTACAGTGATGGGAAGCACAGAAAAATTCAGGGGTAAAAACCTGCTCCAATGATCTACATGATAAAGGAACCAGCTCTGATGCAACGAGAAATATTTTTATATATATTGAATAACCACCTTTGTTTATACTTCTCTTGGGAGGGGGTGAAGGGAGGACATCTGGGCACGTGCACCGCAATGGGGTACCCAGCAGGGATGGGTGACAACCCAACAGGGATGGGTGACAACCCAACAGGGATGGGTGACAACCCAACAAGGATGGGTGACAACCCAACAGGGCACTCTCCCTAATGGAGACCACCCAAGCTGTGAAGAGCTTTGCTCGCAACCTTGCAGGGAAGTGGCTGATGGGTGGTGGGAGAGAACCCCCCGTGGGCTGTGTCCACGGAGGGTCCCAGGTCCAGCTGCCCTCTGCCACCAAGGATAGCTGGGATGACCATCCTGTGCTCGCTCAGAGGTGAGGCTACTCCACGGCAGCTGGGAAGGGAGGTTGGGGAGCAGAGCATCATCCATCACTGACAGGTCTTCCTGCAGCACAGAAACACCCTGGCTGAAAGGGCTCATTAGCATGTAAATGAGCTGCTTCCAAGCACAGCTGGGGCTCCCCTCTCCCACAGGTCCCACCTACCCGTTGACTTGTAGCTACCACAGAAAGCCAGGATGCTCAACCCCCAGACGTGGATCCAAGCGCCCACATGCTCAGGACTAACAAGGAGCATCAGCTCCACAGACTCAGCACCAGAGAGCAGATTCCTACCAGAGTAGGAGTTCACCTCCACCCTCTTCCCATGGGCAGCTGCTCCACGGTGGAGAATCTCCTCATTCTGTGTTGGCATCTCCCTTTTTACAAGGAGAAAAAGGAAAAGATGAGGGGCAATGGGCGCAAGTTTCTCCTGGGGAGATTTGGACTGAAGAGGAAAGTTTTTCACAATGAGAACAATCAACTATTGGAATAACGTCCTCAGGGAAGTGATGGATTTCCCAGCATTGGACATTTTTAAAACTCAGCTGGACACGGTGTTGGGCCTAGATGGTGCTTTTACCAAGAAAGGTTGGGCCAGATGATCCTTGAGATGCCTTCCAACCTGGAATTCTGTGATTCTATGGGATGTGCAGAGGAACTATCCAATCAGCTCACTTGCACAACCATGCGGTGACAGAGGAGCAGCAGTTCCAGAGACAAGACCCTCTACATGTCACCTTGGGTTGCACGCCAGACTCAGGGAATGGCCCTGAAAAGTTTCCTCCCCTGGGACCTCAGGAGAGCTGTCCACCAAATCCAACTCTTGCTTGATGCTGCCCAGGGAGAAGTTCTGCCCCGATTTAACCTGCTTCATTAGGGTGTGAGCGTAACCTGCTGTGAGGCTGTTGCCAAACTGGTGGTCCCCATTGTCCCCAGTCTGCAGACATGCCTGAGACACCAGCCACTGGATGGATTGTCCTGTTAACCTGCTCCAGTGCAAGATGCTGAACAGAGAAGGAAGGAAATATGAAATGGCTGGGGATGGTTTTCTTGGAATGTATGGAGGAGAGGGTGATGCATGCAATGCTTGTCCCTGGACTTCTGCCACATCTTCCCCCAGGTCTCAGCAGTCCCGGCATCTTCTGGAGAGGGGTGGGAGGCAGCGAGGGGCTGGGCAGGACCTGGTGGCAGGAGGACCTGCCTTGGATGGCTCTTCCCAGTGATCAACCATGCTGGAGCTGACAGAGAGAAGCATCACTTAGGGGTGAGGAGAGGAGGAGGTGACCCAAGGAAGGCTTCAGGTGAGGAGCTGGGAGGACAGGGGCTGGGGCTGAGTGGTCGGACACCTACACAACCAGCCCCAACCATCCCAGGCCAGTGCCTGAAGCCATTGGTCACCATCTGCTACATGACTCTCCATTGCCCAGAAAACTGACGCCACCCCAAGGGACTTCCCTGGTCCCCCCCATTCTTGATGTCAGCAGGACAGGAGCTCCATGCCTGAAGCTACACTGCAAAGCAGCAAACCCAGAGAGAGGCTGACTCGTACGTCTAAAAGCAGGCTGTGTTATTAATAACACGTAATGACTGTATTGCTGTACACGGCACCGTAAATACAGACGTCGCGTTACGGAGCCGGGCAAAGTCCCCGCTGCAAATTGCGAGCAATTTGCAATTGACTGTGTCTATAATCATGGTGACTGCATGATTCTTGCTTTCAGCACTGGGAGTCTGGCAGGATAATGAGTGGCTCTGCTAATTGGAGTTCCTTTAACTGGAGTTTCTTGCAGGGGAGAACTGCCCTCAAGGCCAATCCGTCCCCCTCAGTGACAGACTTGATTTTTCACTGATCGGCCCCATTTTCGCCAAGTCCCAACTGATTTTGCTTCTCTGTCCACATTGCATTTGTTTCCCACACCACATGCCAACTGGTGCACCAGCCAGACCCCCTTGGCTCATTAACAAATGAATGTCACTGCTTGGGGCTGGTCCCCATCTACCTCTCGCTGCTATGAGGCTGCATATTGTAGAGGACACGAGCACACAGCAGGAACCCTCCATGTCTCACCCACGTTCCATGTTCTGGCTGTGGTCAGCACCCAGCAGCAGCTGCTGTTTGAGGCGAAAGCCAAGCTCAAGGTCATCAGACATCTTGCACTGTCCACCAACTGATGCCCTAGGGAAGGCTGCTGAGCATGAGGTGCTGTGAACCCACCACTGCTCTCTTTGCACAGATGAGCTGCACCCCAGTGAACAACCCAGGGGCTTGATCCAAAAGCCAAGGGCTTCCTCTCAAGGCAGTACAGCCCTCAATGCAGCACACCACAGCTCCTGTAGACCAGTTACACATAGAAATGCTCTTCCAGAGGGAGCTACCACTGGCCATGCCATCATTCCCAACCACAGATGGTGGACAAACACCCTTTCAATGACAAAGGAAGGGACTTCTCTTGCACCGTTTGAAGGATGTAGGTCTTAACTGGTTTAAAACATTTTTGGGTGCAGCACGATGTCCCCAAACATCCTCCCCAAAGAGGGTGTCAACCTCCAGCCCTCTCCTTCCACCTCCCCAGCAGAAGAGGGGCCGCACTGCCCAGGGACAGAGCTTCAGGCCGAGCAGGCAGGGAAGGTTCAGCTTGATCAAATTACACTCTCCCAGGCTTGGTGCCTGCTTGATCTCATGAAACATAACTAGATTTCTCCTAAGAAAAAATCAATAAGCTAAGTGTCAGTGACGACGCTGAATTCTGAGCTGTCCGGAGTTAATTACAGCCCCTGGCTCTCTGCAGCCCATCCCTGTGCTCCTTGACTCGGGTCAGTCTCTGCCATGGCAATCTGTGCTGTTACATGCACCTCCTGTTGAACAGCAATGGGAACTGGGGCTGAAGTCCTTGGGACAACTCTTAAATTGTCCATTTCCCACCCAAATAAGCAGTTAGGATATGAAAGCTTTACGTGACTGGGCAGTGCTGGGTTAGTGGTTGGACTGGATGATCTTAGAGGTCTTCTCCAACCAAGGCTGTGCTGTGATCCTAAATTAGGGGAAGGAGGGTAGTCCATGGGCTCCTTCAAATGGAAGAGGCGGGGGCTACACTGGCACAGGCTGCCCAGGGAGGTGGTGGAGTCGCCGTCCCTGGAGGTGTTTAAAAAACGAGTGGATGAAGCACTTGAGGCCATGATCTAGTGGTTAGGGAGATGATGGGATAAGGGTTGGACTTGATGATCCTGGAGATCCTTTCCAACCACAGTGATTCTATGATTCACAAGCCTACACCTGGGAACCAAGAGTGGAGCCACCCAAATGCCCAAGGGTGTCTACCAAGCACGTGAGCTGGATCCCATAACCTTTCCTGACCCACAGGTGAGGGGATGTAGGGAGCAAGGGCTTTACCAGTGAGATTTAGTCAGTGTCAGCTGGGATTCACCTCTTGCTCAGCTCCACCAGCAATGCCTCCACTGGAGGTGGAGGAGCCCCATGCAGAGCTCAGCTGTAGACACCCCTGGAAGAGCGATGAACCCCCCACACACACACCCCAGGGCCAGGTAGAACAGGACAGGGATGCTCCCTGGGATGGCAGGGCTGGGACACTGCTCCACCTGATCACCACAGCCAACTGCTGCCACCAGACTCTCCCAGCTCTGCTCCCCACTGGCAGTGCCAGGCTGGAGAACCACACTCAACCTCCTGCAGCAAGCCCTGCAGTTGCTGCCAAGCCTGGCCAAACCCAGGAAAAACAGAATCACAGAATCACAGAATGTTAGGGATTGGAAGGGACCTCAAAAGATCATCCAGTCCAACCCCCTGCCAGAGCAGGAATACCTAGACCTTTCTCTCAAGAGCACAGAGGATGGCAGGAGCACGGATTGCTGTGTAAGGTGACCTTGTGGGCTGGTCCACTGCCACAGGTGGGTCAGACCCATCAACTGGAGCACGTGAGGTGGCCAGGAAGGCAGCTGCTCTCTCTCACCCTCTTTCTGCAGCAGATGCACCCCTCAGCTTTCATGCACTGGGACACTGGAGGTGGGAGCGGTGGCAGTTCCCAGCAGGGATCCTGAGGATGGTGCCAGGGCTGCTGCTCCTCTGCAACAGCCAAAGAATAATCAGAGTTTCACAGTCTTTTAGCAGCTGCTTCACACATCAAGCTTGGATCATGTTTGCTCCTTCTCCCCTTTCCGCCTGGCCTCACACCAGCCTTTGTGTCCTCCCTCTGCTCCCACTCCTGCAGCTTCTCCTGGCTGCATCCAAGTTATTTGTCTTTTACTGCTACATAAATTTGCATCATCCAGAGCACACATGGATGGGAGCACTCACCCCCAGCTGGGTGTTGGGTATCCCAAGTCAAATAGCTCAGCTTGCCCAGGGGGAGCTCCACAACGTCACCTTTGAGACCCCCACTCACAATGGATCTCATTTTATCAACAGTCTTACCCCAGAGGAGCAGAACATCCCAGACATCCCTGCACTGCTGCATTACAGCACGGTCTACACACCTTCCAACCACACCCAGGTGTGCAGCACGCTCTTACAGCCAGGGCAGGAGACAACACAAACACTGCAGTGAGCAATAACTGACCTGCATGCTTCATCACCTCCTGACCACACACAAGGGGACCCCAACCGTTGTCACCTCCGTCCCTGTTTAGCCAACCTAAGCACAAGAGGTCACAATCCAAGCCACCAAGGACCTTGGCTTGGCTCATGGAGGCTCACAAAAGCTCCAGACACTTCCTCATTTGTTGCTACTCCATGAAAGGAAAGCTCTTGAGCCACGGCCGCGCAGCCAACTGATTCATACCTCGCTGGGGAGAGGCACAGACATTTCTGCAGCCCACTCTGCGCAGCAGCCGTGAGCTGCAATGCAGTGTCATCAGATACATCTGTTACTCCGCGCTGGAAAACCATTTGGATTGCACTCAAATCCTCAACTTCCAACTGGGTTCCAGGCACTATTTTTGACTTACAACAATCAGGAGCCGTTTCATAAATTCCCACTGGAGAGAGGCGTTGGTGCCACCTCTCTCACCAGGCAACCTCCAAGCCGTGCTCTGCAGGAACTCCGCTCGGTTGACTGCTGGGGATCCTTGCTCTCCAGGTCCTGCTGGGTCCTGGATCCTGGACATCCTTCACTGGGGTGCACAACTGGCAAGGGTTGCAGACCTGAGCACGCTCCTTCCCCTTCCTGACCACCGCACGCACTGGTCTCGTGTGTGTGGAGGTAGGTACCAGGAACGGAGCCCGTGGTGCAGCTGTGTCCATTTGGAGATGGTTGGGTGATCCCATGAGCTCCTCCAGCAGCAAACACCATTTTTGAGCAGGGACCACTGCTGCAGTTGCTCAAGCTCCTTCCCCTGTGTGAGCCCCAGCTACGCTGCATCAAGACCACAACAGCCCTTCCACCAGCTTCCATTTCATTTGGGGCACTGGGCAAGGGGCTGCAGACCCTGGCTTGGGTGTGCTCACAGAAAGCTTTGGGCTCAGTGCAGTAGCTCCAACACAACATTTCAGTGCCACCTCAAGCCCTGGGAGCCTCCAGGTGCCCACAAGAAGTCACGGATCTGCAGGTGGCCCTTGCCATAACCACCCCCTCCCAGGGATGTCTCAGCCCACCTTTGGGGGCTGAGCTCTTCGAGTCTGCGAGAAGAGAGGAAGAGAAAACTGCAGGGAGGCTTTGCAGCTCGCAGACAGCCAAACCTGGGGTGAGACCCAGGCATCCTGCCAGCCGAGCCGGCAGCCACTGACTCAGCCTGCTCTCCTCGAGCGACACCAGGTCCTTTTCACCAAAAACCACACACTTAAATACTTGTCTTGGCTGACTAGGGCCTCGCTCTCCCCCCAGGAGTCTGGATGCTCTTTCCGAGGCAGCTCAAGGCTCAGCTGGGAGGTCCATTCCTGCCAGCCCCCCCCAGTCCCTGCCAGCTCGGCAGTTCCATGTGTGCCTCCAGCATGGTTCTCCAGGCAACTTCACTCTTGGCAGGAGCCACATTGCTGCTGGTGCTGCTGTCTGAGAGTTGATCTGCCCCTTCCAGATGTGAACAGGTCCACACAGATCCCCTGCAAGTTCCGAGGTGCTCATGGGACACAGACACCATCGCCCCAGACACAGCCTCCAAGCCACATCCTGCAGACCCCACTTCACCTAGACTTCAACCCCAGCAGGTGATGGCACCTCAGGCTTAGAGAACAGCCTGGACCACCAACACACAATCATCGTTTAGCCCCAGAGACCTCTAAAATCATGTGGCACCTCCACTGTGGGTGGCACAATTCTAGTCTAGGATACCCTTTATAGTGCAAAGGAGGTTGAAACCACAGCACTGCTGGCTGAAGGCAAAGTCAGCAGTTTGGAAACAATGAGACCAGTGAAGCCAAGAGCTCCTTGAGCCCCCCCAAAACACCCAGACAACAGCAAGATGTCAAACAGCAAAAAAACAGTGAAAGCAGGAACCATGGGCTCTCATCAGGGACACAGGGTCTCCTCTAGAACCTTCCTGGAAGCAAAATAAAGGTAAAACATCAAAGAGAAGAGCAGGCTGGGCTTCACCAGGAGAGATCACACCACTGAGCTCAGCCACTGGACCTGCACTGACCTTCATGAGTCACAAAACTTGGCACGTCGTCCCCATCAACGGAAACGTCTACAAGGAAACCCAGCCATGTTCCAGCAAAGGGCAGCCACCAGCACCATCTTCAATTGATTTGGTCATGAAAAATCTGTGATTTACAGGGCAAACTGTGACTGTTCATCTCTAATGGGATTTCTACCTTAATAATATACGGTGTGAAGGCTGGAAACCCACCAAAGGTGCAGATGGACGTCAGAGAGCTGCTGAAAACAAAGATCTGAGGGAAATATGAAAGGTCAAATGGTGTAAATCTGTCCTGAGCACTGAGATTCATTACAAAGGCCAGGAACTTATTATCTCTAGAGCTGTCCAGGAGGAAAAAAAGAAATGACTGGGGGCTGGAACAAAGCTGGATCTGCTGCCATGGCAGCGTTTGCGGAGGAGCTGCAGAGCAGCGTGCAAGGAGAGGTGCCCATGAGCTACCTACCACCCAACACTGCTCAGAGAGGGAAACCTTTGGGGTGCAGGGTGTGAAGAGCAGCTCAGAGCAAACAGAAAGATCCTGGAATGAGCCTTGGTGGCACAGAAATGCCCCTCATTCACTGCTGGTCCTCAGCAATGGATCCTCTTCATCTGCCCCTTTGGAAAGGCAAAGGACAGCCCAAAGGGCTGGGGTTTGGTTGGGCTGCAGAGAAGCTCCACCGCTTGTTCTCCTCCTCTTGGAGAGCAGAGGTGTCTCCTGTCACCCACAGAAGTTGGAAAAGGTGGATTATGATCAGAGAGAGAGGATGTGGAAGTGGTGGCAATGCAGGAGCCAGACAGAGGTTGGACCTTGCTGCCTGTCCCTGCTCCCACTGCAGCACCTTTTGGTGCAGGGCAGGCTGAGGAGCAGGTGGAAGGGACCTCTCACCCCTGAGGAAAGCTCATGTTCTCCACTCTCCTAGGGTAGTGCAGCCCTTGTTATTCCATGGGGCAACAGGCTTAGCCCAGGAGGGACAGAGTCAGGGCAACCCCCCCTCCCACAGCAGCCATCCCACCGAATGTTCCCACGCACCGGGGCGGTGGCAGCACCTCGCAGGGCTCAAGGTGTGGCTGGACCTGTGGCTCGCCAGAGCAGACACAGCCAGAGAGGTTGTTTATTGCAGTCATGGTCACCTAACTGGCTTAAATGAGTATTTAGGAGCTATTACAGTGAATCATGGCTGTGTCTGATCTGAATACACAGCACAGGAGCCATCGCAGGCAGGCTACGAATTAGCTGGCAAAGATAAATGAAGAAAGATTAGAGTCTGGAGGTGACCAAGGGAAATATTTTTCAGTCCCAGGCGATGCACGGGGAAAGGCAGAGGAGCTGTGTGAGGAGCTCGGGGCTGACCATCCCATCAAGCAGCTCGTGGCCAAGAGCTCCCCAGTTTCCAGCACTGGGTATCAGCTTCAGGACAGATCAGGCTAAATATCAGCTTCAGGATGAAACCTTCCTTAAGAAATGAGTTCAACATTTTTTTTATATGCACGGAAAAAGCAAACCCAAATCGTTTCCTCACGAGATTTTGCTCTTTGGCCCTGGGCTGTGAGGTTCTGCTATGAATATTCATAGCTCATCCCATCCCTCCTGCTGTTGTAGGTCTGTGATTACCCTTTTGTTATCAATAAATCCCTCAATTGCTGAAAGCAGTGGCTTGTGCTGGATCAGCTCCGGGGTTGTGCTGGCTGGATGCTTGCTCATCCCTCCTGATGCTCCTGTCCTGTGGGGTGGGTGTAAGCACCTCGGCTCAAACCTTGCTCATGAGAAGTTTATAAATCCCAGAATGGTTTGGGTTGGAAGGGACCTCGAAGATGATCCAGTTCCAGTCCCACTGCCATGGACAGGGACATCTCCCACCAGCCCAGGTTGCTCCAAGCCCCATCCAACCTGGAACACTGCCAGGGAGGGGGCAGCCACAGCTTCTCTGGGCACCCTGGGCCATGTCTCACCACCCTCACAGCCAAGAATCACATCTCCAGGTGATCCCACCTCTTGTGCCTGCCTTATCTCTGAGCCAGGCCCTCACAAAGCCCAGCTTCACCAGCATCCGTTACTCCAAACAACGAACCCAGCACCCTCCTCTCCGTCCTGCCAGCTCCTCAGGCACGCCTCACGGGGGTAGGATTTGTCAGAGGCCACCAGGAGATGTGTTTATCACTCTGACACCACCGAGATGAGCTAAAGCGATGCCATTCATCTCGGAGGAGTCGCACGCTGACAGCCCGGCTGTGCAGGGATGCAGGAGGAGGAGGGCATCGCTCCCAGCTCCTCCTGGGAGCTGTGGTGCAGGGAGCTGCCTGCCATGCTGGAGCAGCCTCTTGAGCACCAAGAAGCCAAGGGGGTTTGGTCACCTTCTTCCCACCTCATTGCTAATGAAGGGTCTCTTGATTACCGTGCCATCATGCGAAAAAAGAGGAGTCAAGTTCAACCTTCCAGGGACAGGTTGTGGCTGGATCAATAGCTGACAGCAAACTCCCCAAGCGTGCATCAGTCATCTGCCTGGGAAGGGACACAAAGCTCAGGTCCTGTCCGGAGGGAAGATTTCAGAGCAGCTCTCACCATGCTCAGAGACAGCCACAAAGAGACCTTATCAGGGACTGTGGGTGACGTGGGGACATCCCAGCCTGGGCAGGAGGACCTGGCCTCCTGCATCCACCGTGGAAAACCAGGAATGCCAAGGGAAGGACAGAAAACGTGGGGTGTACCCAGACTAATGTCATCTCCTGGAGTTCCTCTTTGCCTTGAAATCGTTTGGTTTTCATGGGAATATCCGAATGAGAACATTTCTCAGGAAAACAGCAACACGTTTCCCATACTGCATCAAACACATCCACGCAGGGACCGAAATTTTCCACTGCAAATGTCTGTAACAAATGTCACCACTTCCATCAAAGTTTTATACCAAAAGCCAATTCCAAACAGCTGGAGGGACACTTTTTTTTTTGTTTGTTTGTTTATTCCTTTATGATTTCTAAGAAGAGCCTCTGACTAGAAAAATTATTTAATTTCCTGAAAATAATGAGCCATCTTTTGAGAGTTTGGGCAAATCCTGGGAGGAAAAAGCATCAGCTGTGCGTGGTGCCAGGGCTGTGCATGCAGTCCTGCAGCCCCCCCGCTGCAGGATGCTGCCAGGTACAGCTGATGGAGCACTCAGTCACCCCAGGGCCCTGCTCAGGGGTGGGGAACAGGAGTTTGTGGGTACCCCCCATGCACATCCTCAGGGTCAGCTGCATCCTGGGCTGGATCCCTGCTGGGGGGGGGGGTGACAGGAATCCCCCACCTGGGGATGGGGCTCTTGGATGCTCCATCTGTGTTCCCCCTCACTCCTCCTCAGGCCTTATGGAATCACTAAGAGCCTGTTTGTACCCCATGGTAACTGGGCAGTGCTTCCTCACCCAGGGTAATTGCTGTCCCCCCCCAGTCACCCCAGTGCTGCCTCGAGCCCTGCAGCACATGCCCCCCCCCCCAAGCTCGTTAACCAGCGCAACACGTCGCCGTTAATTGGCTTAGCCCAAAAATCCTCCACTTTGGCAGGGTTCAGTCCCTAATTACAACAAATTAGGCTTCATTCATTATTAATGAAATGCAAATTCACATGAGCAAACAGTCCCCCGGGGTTTGGGATGCAGGGATGTGGTGTCTCCTACTGCCAGCTCGTGGGGGGAGGGATGGTTAGTGTCCCTAAAGCACTGGTGTCCCCCAGCCACTGGTGCCAGGCTGGTGGGGTCTGCACTGTCTTGATGCCACTCACCAGGGCACTGAAGGGGGGGGGACACAGTCCTGTCCCCACCACAGATCCTGGCAGCTGGATGTGGCTATGCCAGGCTTGGGGAGCGTTGTCAGCTCCATGCCCAGAGCCATCCACCCCATCCCTGCATCCTTCTGTCCACACCTGGGGCTGCTCCAGTCCCTCTTCTGCTTCCCAGACTGGGATTTGCAGGTCAGGGCCAGAGAGGACACTGGTTAAACAGATCCCATCCTCAGCACCAGCAGCACCCCTCCTGCCTGGGGGTTTCCATCCAGGACACAGTGGATACACCCAGGCCTGCCACGTGTCCCTGCTCCAAGCTCACCAGCTCTTGTCCCAGGGCAGACCCTGCTCCCCCATCCCACAGCCTGCTCAAAGCCCCCCCAGCATCTCCCCAGCCACCTCTGGAAGGGAGGCAAGAACAGGAACAGGGTGAGAACCTGCCTGCCAGCACCTTACAGCACAGATGACGTCCAGGCAATTGGGAGGAGGCTCGGTGGAGCAGGACAGAGTCCCCAGACACTGCAGGCAGTGAGGCTGTAATTCCTATTGCCCTGATCTGACACCCTGTGAACAGAGAGACACGAGTTCAGGAGCCCCCCTGCACCCAGCCAAGCAGTGCCAGCTCCAAAGGGCTGCCAGGAAACAGAACAGGCTGAGGGCTGGCGTGTGACAAGGACAGCGTTGTCCCCAAACACCAGACAATTGGGTTAATTCACCCTTGTTCACTCAAATATCCCCGTGGTTTGCACGGCAACGCTAGATCCCACAGCCAGCAGCTCTGTCCCACTGCTGAGCATCCTCCTGCCAGCTTCTCCTCCTCAGTGGGAAAAAGGAGGAAAACTCACCCTCTGCAAAGCCAAAAGCTCCAAGTGAACGAGGGGCTCAGCTCGCTGTGCCACGGGGACAAGGCTGTTCCTCGCTGCAAGGCACCAGTGGGTCAGCACTGACCCAGGCACAAACCCATCCCTGCTCCTGCCTCTGCCTGTCCCTGCTGCGCCAGGGTCCCACAGCCGAGCGCTGCACTGCTGCTCAGCGGGGTGCTCAGGCAGTGGCTGGGCTCTGCAGCCCACCAGCTAGAGCTGGGCTGTCCCTGTCACAGCCTCCAACGCTTCCTAGTGACCACAGCCACCACAGACTGGCTCCAGCATCCCATCGTGAGCTGTGATCGCTCCAGGGAGCCAAGGACACCACGTGGTCCAGCTCAGGAAGCCATGCAGAGACCTAAGGAGGCTCTGGCTATGGCCACCTGGGGATAGGACACCCTTTGTGACAAGGACCTGCCACCCCTGGCCTTTCCAGCATGATGGCCAGGAAGATGTGGGTTCAGGGTGCTGCTCTCCTCAAGGAGGAGCACTGAAGAGCATCCATCACCACCAGAACCCACCACTGGGGCTGTCTCACAGGGGGTGCACCACTAAATATCTCTCCCTGGACTCCACTGCTGCTTCTATGGAAACAGCAGCTGGGGCCACAAGGTTTCAGCAGCTGCTGAGAGATCTCTGGCTGGAGAAGCTCTCATCAAGCGAGCCAGACACCTTCCTACCGACAGAGCACAGCGAGCCAGCAGCTACACAGCAACTGGGACTGAATATTGAAAGCAGAACCAAACCAGGCTTCACAAACACGCAGGTGGTACTTGGCAAAAGCTGCTCCTGCGAGTGATGAACTCTGTTTGCAGAGCACAGCCAAGAAAAACAGCAATTATCTAAACCTCTGCACGAGTCGTCGAGCCATGGGACCGGTGACACGGACGCTGGTGCTGGAGGAGGGACAAGGAAATCTGGGGCTGAGGGATGAGTCTTGGAAAAGAAGAGCAGTACTGACAGTTTCTCTGCAGTGGGTAATCCAGGAAAAAGAGATAAATCCCTTTTTTTCAATATAAAGAATCAATGTGGTGGTAAAATTATTCAAGTGGGTAAGGTGGTATTGACTTAAGAGATTTTCAGTGTTGTCACAACGAGCCCAAATCTCTTTTATCAAGCAGCAAAGTTCCCCACCAAACATCTCTGTGCAAGAGAATAATAGAAATGTTAGAAGCCAAAGGCCAAAGCTGTGGTTGGGGAAGGCTTCTCCCCCAGTGCAGGGATGGGTTGGGGATGGGGAGCACGTGCCTCGCTCCCACCACAGCCCTCGTGGGCAGTGGGACCTTTGATGCTTCAAGGCAATGACAGGGACATCCCATGGCTGTGCTGGCACAGGGTATGTATTTTTGGCTTTGCAGTGGTTACAGAATCCCAGAGTGTTTTGGGTGTGAAGGGACCTCAAAGCTCATCTCGTCCCAACCCCCCTGCCATGGCAGGGACACCTCCCACCAGCCCAGGCTGCTCCAAGCCCCATCCAACCTGGCCTGGAACACTGCCAGGGAGGGGGCAGCCACAGCTTCTCTGGGCACCCTGGGCCAGTGTCTCACCACCCTCACAGCCAACAATTTCTGCCTAATATCTCATCTCAATCTCCCCTCTTTCATTTTAAAGCCATTTCCTGCAGAAGGAAGCAGAAGGGGCTGGATGGCTGTCGCTCCAGCACCTCAGTCAGCAGCTGAGGTTGCAAGGGCAGCCCCAGGATTCACCAGCTGCACCCCACACCCACCCTTCCCCATCTCCAGACCTGCTCCAAGCAGGAGGTGGGACCAGCACTTCCAGATGTCCTGCCCTACCACTGCTCAACTTGGCTCCATCTCAACCCCAGCCCCATTTTAGGGAGCCCCATGCAACTCATCCCCATGAAACTCTGCCCTTTGCACTAGGGCCAGAGCAGTTTCTATTATTATTATCATCATCATCATCATCATTAGATTTAATCCCCAGTGGAACATGCTGGAGGGGCTGAGCCCCAAGATGCAGCCCACGGGCACAGATCTCCCCATCCTGGGTGCTCTCCCTCTACCAATTTGACTCATTAGCTTGTTTTAGAGATACTGATAAGCACCACTAAGACCTCTCCACACACCAGTGCCTTTACAGCAGTGCCACTGTGGTGCCTGCCAGCAAGCCCAGCCCTGCACGGTGCTGCTATAACTCAGTGCTGCAAAATATTTACAGCCTACTGTAAATCTGCTCACTCACAAGAAGTATTCAAAAATAATATAAAATCCTCCTCCTGCTGCTGTGTGCAGGCTGAGCAGTGCCTTTCTATCCAAACTGGCTGTACCTCCCAGAGATTGCTACTTGCAATTACTTACAAAAAAAATTAAAATCCTGAGATAATTAATTATCCCAAGAGCTAAAAAAATTATGATGTTACACTTCCCTCTGAGAAGCAGCAAGTGAAATCTATTCACTGGCCCTTTAGCACAGAGCAGTTGGGGTTTGGGGGATGAGGGATGTCCCAGGGCAAGGGGGAAATGGGTTCCCCCTGGGGCAGGATCCTGCCCATGAACAACACCTTCCCACGTGCTGCAGAGGGTGTGACAGAGACCCACGAGATGTGGGGAAAGAGGGTTCAAATGCCTGGTGAGCAGCTGGGCTCCCATCCCATCCCATGAGGTTCCACCAAGCAAAAAAGCAGATCTGAGATGCCCAGAGGTCCACCTGACCACCCCCCAACAGCATCCAAAAGGAGTGTGGGGTGTGGAGCCCATGGCTCCATTTGAGCCTGAGCTTGGGCAAAGGTTTGGGAGAGGAAGAGCCAGGCAGTGACAGCCCCACCTCTCCCACAGCCACCAAGGATCTCTGAGTTGAGCAGAGCTTAGATATGGCTCCTTAGATATATAACTTACATAACTCCTCCTCCAGCTGTGATTTCTGCTGCTTCTTGGAGCTCCCTCTTGGGTCTTGGGGCCCTCTGACCCCAGTCACCTGCTTGCTCACGGGGAGGAACCACCCCCAGCTTCCCACACCCATATCACACACCCATTTAGCTGAAAAACCAAGTGGATTTAGCACAGAGTCACTGTGAATCCTGATGGGATCAACAAACCCACGCTGCAGACCAGGCTAGGGCCAACAGCTGGCAGACACAGCAGTCACCAGCACAGAACTTACAGTGGCTCACCCTCACTCCTCCTCCACACCTTAAACCTCACCTCATTTCAGTAACTGCCTTCATGTCACTGTCCCCAAAAGAGCCTCACATCAAACATCCATGCTCCATTTATGAAGGTAATCAAATACAGGCATTCCCTATTTCATAGCTGGTCGTGGAATTTATTCTGCTCAGTGCTTTGTGCACCAGCACTTTGAATAAAAAACCTGGAGTTATTTCACTGGCAAAGCACCAGCAAGAAAACCGTGTGATGAGGGAGGCAGCAGGGAGCACATCCCACCCACAGCCTGCCTGAAGAGGGGCACAAACACCCAGTGTGGCAGCCAGGCTGCAGGACTGGCATCTTCCAAGGGCACAGGGCAGACCCTGCTGTTGAATTTGCCAAGCTCATCGCCTCTTGCCCTAAGAAAGCTGCTAGAGTTAAACATCTCACCCCAGGGCTGGGAGAGAATCCCATCTACATTCAAAGGAACTGATCTGGACACTCACAAGAGAAGGAAGAACTGGCAATTATTCTCTTTAATCATCATGTCAAGGAGGTGCTGTCCTGCATCACCCTGATTTGTGCACAGGCAGAACACAGATCAGTCCTTTGATTTCCTATTCCACCATCCATTTTTTTCCCCCCCCCAACCTCACTTTCCATTAAGAGGAGGCAGCTGATGAATTGACCCCCACACCACAGCTCCCAGACTGAACCTCCAGCAGGAGCCCAGACCCGAGACTCTGTGGGAGCTGGGACCCCCAGGTCAGGCATGCCAGCCCCCCAAAGCACAAGCACTGCACCCTCTTTTCTCATCATACCTCAGAAACACCTGAGCTACAGGAGGTGATGTTCTACCTCTAACTGCATTTTATTTACTCATTTATTATGAACCTGTCCATCCCTACTCCTGACCACTGGTGCAGCTTCCTCATAGCCAGTCAGCCTTCCTCCTCCCCATCATCCCAACGGAGAGATGCAGTTGTGTGCTCTTCAGTGGTGCCAGCTGACAGCACAAACAACACCAGAACCACCACTGTTCCCCCTGCAAAGCTGTGGGTATATAAATATCATCACCAGCAGCAAACCCCACCCCTGCAACCAGCCTCGAGAACCCAGCTGGGGATGCCAGCACCTCCATCCTGACCCCACTCCACAACAAGTCACATGCAATGTCCTGATTGTATTTGGTTTGGTAAAGTGCAAGACACTGCAGTGGCAGAAGGCTTCTTGGTGCAACTTGGCACATGAGATGTGTGTTAGCTCAGACCAACGTGCCTTAAAAGCACCACTCAGATCTTTTAAGGGATGCTGTGAGGCCACCAGAGGATGACAGCAGATGGGAACTAGACCTGTCACACCTCACACTCCAACACCCACCTCTGTCCATCACTGGGAAACAGACAGAACCCAAACCAGCCTCCTTCAGCCACAATTAAAAAAGGAGCCGACAGCAGCTGCGAGTGCCTGCGACCATTCACGTTGGAATCCACCGTACATCCTTACAGGGCAAGGCTACACAGCAAAGGGTAAGGCAGAGATGTCAGACCCAGGCAGTTGGTGAGAGGGGTTGGTACAACGAGGGCACACCAAAGAGCCTCCCCTTGGGACCAGGACCCCCTCCAGCCTCTGGCAGTGCAGCACACGGCGAGCGGGGGCGAGTTCCGAGCTGGCGTTGCTTCGAGAGGAAGCCAATGGATGGAATTCTTCTCAGAGAACCTGCTCGGTGCTCGATGAGGAAACGTCCAACAGCCTCCAGGCAGCGTAAGGGTTGAGCTCATCCTGGTCTCGGCAGAGCGCCCACACGTAGAGCATCCGCAGAACCTTGTCCTGGAAGAAAAACCCTGTCGTTAGAGTGCGTGATGGTCACGGAGCTCTGAGCTCAGAGCTGATGGGGACAGGCTCCACGCCTCCTCCAGACACTGCTCCCGTGACTTTGCTCACTGGTTCTAAGGCTGAAGGTCCCAAAGAAGGAGAGAGGGCTCCAGAGGGCTGGAGCACCTCTGCCCTGGGGACAGGCTGAGGGAGTTGGGGTGTTCAGCCTGGAGAAGGCTCCAGGGAGACCTTAGAGCACCTTCCAGTGCCTGGGGGGGTACAAGAAAGCTGGGGAGGGACTTTGGACAAGGGCATGGAGTGATGGGATGAGGGGTGATGGCTTTAAACAGGAAGAGGGGAGATTGAGATGAGATATTGGGAAGAAATTGTTGGCTGTGAGGGTGGTGAGACACTGGCCCAGGGTGCCCAGAGAAGCTGTGGCTGCCCCCTCCCTGGCAGTGTTCCAGGCCAGGTTGGATGGGGCTTGGAGCAACCTGGGCTGGTGGGAGGTGTCCCTGCCATGGCAGGGGGTTGGGACCAGATGAGCTTTGAGGTCCCTTCCCACCCAAACCATTCTGGGATTCTATGACAGCTCCAGCAACATCTCCTGATCGTGGTTAGAAACCAGTCAGGAACAGACATCCTTTGATTATTAGGGTTTCCAAACACCCCTGGCTGACGTACATTAACTGGCACCACTGCCAAGTTTGATGATATTTGACCTTATTTTTAAACAGAAATTTGTGGTTTCCAGTTGGCTCTGTGCAGTACTGCTCTCTGCAACCTGCAATCGAGCTCAGGCTCTTTCCTGTGGCTGTAACTGCCTCTCCCACACCAGCCTGTGAGCTGCATCCCCTCCCCACAGTATCACTGGCTCTCACACTTCCATTCAAGCAGCTTAAATTAACAATTAATTATCATCACTGGGTCTGAGGAGAGACAGAGAGTAAAAAAACCCCAACATTTATCAATGGAAATCAGATCATACCAAGCCCAGCCACAGACTGGACTGAAATCTGCCATCAAATCTTTGCTGAGCAAACAGTTCTTTCACCATATAGACTGAAAAAAAAAAAACCTATAAGCTTTTCCATCCTTGGTGCACATAATGAGGCTGCCAGCAGCTCTGCTCATAGCAAGAATAAGGATGAAAGCCACATCTCAGCACACCCTGAGGCCATCACTCACAGCCCTCTGTCACCACAGGTACCTGTGACAGCATCTGCCTCTCCCAGGAGGGAGGTGACAGTGCCCATCAGAGCCTGGGCTGCCAGGAACCCAAATCTGGCTGGGTGTCATGGATCCATTCTGCAAATCAAAGGTTAGTTTGGTTTGATCACTTAACCACTAACCAGGGAGAGGGCAGTATTCCCCTCCGACAAGGGACCCGGCCGTGCACTGGCTCAGCTCCCAGATGGGCACCTCATTACACCCCATTACAGATGGAATGTTTGAATCTTTCTAAGTTATAATTTAGGTACATAAATGTGAGGGGGGAGACTTTCTTTACCAGGCCAGTCATTAGAAAACTAATGCTTTAGAAAAACCACGTATCATAAAGCCTTTTTTTTTTTTTTTGGTCTTCTTCAGTGTTTCAGAAGATTAATTTGCTTCAGCTCTGTTTAGAAATGTTAAAAGTGATCGAAAACTTGAGTCATGAAGACTGTGAAGACAGGCTGAGGGAGCTGGGGTGTTCAGCTTGGAGAAGAGAAGGCTCCAGGGAGACCTGAGAGCACCTTCCAGTACTTGGGGGGGGCTACAAGAAAGCTGTGGAGGGACTTTGGACAAGGGCACGGAGTGACAGGACGAGGGGTGATGGCTTTAAACTGGAAGAGGGGAGATTTAGACTGGATATTAGGCAGAAATTGTTGGCTGTGAGGGTGGTGAGACACTGGCCCAGGGTGCCCAGAGAAGCTGTGGCTGCCCCCTCCCTGGCAGTGTTCCAGGCCAGGTTGGATGGGGCTTGGAGCAACCTGGGCTGGTGGGAGGTGTCCCTGCCATGGCAGGGGGTTGGAACCAGATGAGCTTTGAGGTCCCTTCACACCCAAACCATTCTGGGATTCTCTGTTTGGGATATGTCAGAAAGAAGAGCAGAGAGGACAAGAAAAACAACACAAGCTCTGCCTGCTCACGACAGGCTGCACAGCAACTCTAACAGATCTTTCCTGAGTATAAAACACTCAGGATAAGCTCCAGACCAAGTGGGGCACAGAACTGATTTAACACTGCCAGCAGAACCTTAATTTGTGTGATTTTTGTGATTCCTGATTCCCAAAATCTGGTCCATCAGACTGTGTAAGGAAAGGCAATTTAATCCCACGCTCCAGCACCAAAGCTCTGCTGCGCCTGAGAGAAGTTTGTGTTCTCCAACACAGGATTTCAAGGGATGAAGAGCAGAGAAGCTGAGGGTTGTGGTGATCTCACAGCCTGCAGCACTGAACGAGCAGCACAGCTTTCTTCCTGGCAGTGAGATGTGATGAAACATCAAAATTACATGTTTCCAAAGCGGGGAGATTTCTGGGTTTGTGATCTGGTGCTTTTATTAATAGGGTACAGCTTAATCCTCAATGTACAGTACATGCTGCTGCATATGTTCACAGAAAGTGGGACAGCAAACAGCTGTGGACTCCCAAAGGCAGATTTTTAGATTTTTATTTTTTTTTTATCACGGCCACGCATGCAAGGCAAAAATTTGTCCTTTAATCCCACAGCCTGCTATGACAAACAGCCTCCTGTCTCACAGCCCTTCAGCACCTCGTTTTAAAAAAAGATTCCCTTGACTTGGCAGCACTGCTCAGGCCTCATTTTCCCAGACTGATTTCATGGTGCTCCATGGGGATCCACTATTAACTACCACACCCCCATCAGGGGCTGCCTGGGCTTCCCAAATCCCACTGCAGCACGGGAGTGGGAACCTGAGCAATGGCAACCAGGTAAAATAGAGCAGCAATTACAAGTGCCTGATTTCTATTTAGAGAGTTTAAAATTTGAGGCTCCTTTTCCCTAGAAGGTCATTTGTTCAGTGCTCTACAGGAGCAGCTCAGCAGTTAACACCAAATCATAGTTAGCAGCCAGCCCGCATCTGACATTTGATTAAAGCTGAAGTTTTGTTTCCAACTGAGAATTTTAATGCATCTCCTTGATTTATTGCTGCTCCAGAGCAATCAGACGGCAAACGGACTTTGATATCCTGTTCAATAATTATCACATCAATATCTATCTTCTAGGAATGCCCTAATTTAATGCAAGAAATCACTATATCAGCTGTTCCTCCCCTGCAGTCAATGTGACAGGTTGTAAATCAGGCCAGATGGGCCTCATCATTAAAATTAGTCCATTTTTTTTTTTGGTAAACTTACAGCCTGGACTAAAAGAGAATGGTTGCAAAAAGCCAGTATTTATTAAATGTATGTATTAATTTTAATGGAATTCTGCTAGAAACTGCCAGCTCCGGGCATCTCACGATGTCCCCCATTATATATCATTAAGCTACTTAAATATTGCACAGACAGAATGCAAGGCAGAGCTGTCTGGATAGTGAGGATGTTGAGAACAAAGCTATGGCAGAAAAGACACAAGCTCCTCGAGCCTGCTGTGTCATTAACTCTGGTCACAAGCACATTCTGTGGTTACTTCTGACAGGCTGGGTTTAGCATCACTCACAACAGAACAGGCAGGTTGGACTCACAGTGTTAAAAGCTAAACCACAGCAAAGTACAATCCATAGAGATGTCAGAGATTTGCTGCACAGCAGCCACACCACAAATCACCCTGTGTCAGAGGTTCCCATTAGAAGCCTGTGCCACATTTAATACAGCTGGATATGGGAGAGTCTCATGGATGTAAAGGCTTGAGATATTTTGTACTCGTGTAGTGAGGCTGTAGCCAAAAATATTAACTCAGTGATATTCCCCATCTCCTGCAAATGACTTAACTCCAGCTCCCACCCTTGTTTGCCAAACATCTTTAGTGCTCTGTTCTTCCAGTGCCCTTTGTGAAAGGAGAAAAAAAGAACAGGATCGGATGGAAGGCATGTGAGAGTGTTCACCTACAGCAGGATAGTTCAGTTCTGTCCCAGAGGGTGCCAAAGGAGCAGAATCACAGAGTGGTGGGGGTTGGAAGGGACCTACAAAGCTCACCCAGTCCAACCCCCCTGCTAGAGCAGGATCCCAGAGCAGATCCCACAGGAACACGTCCAGAGGGGTTTAAATGTCTCCAGAGATGGAGACTCCACCACCTCTCTGGGCAGTTCCAGGGCTCTGTCACCCTCACAGCAAAGAAGTGTTTCCTTATGTTAAGATTGAACCTCCTGTGTCCCAGTTTGTGCCCAGTGCCCCTTGTCCTGTTACTGGACACCACCGAGAAGAGTCTGGCCCCATCTTCCTTTAGATAAGTATTGATGAGGTCACCTCTCAGCCTCCTCTTCTCCAAGCTGAACAGCCCCAGCTCCCTCAGCCTCTCCTCACATGGGAGATGCTCCAATCCCTTAAGAACTCCCTGCAGCAGGGATGGTGCTGGCCATGCACACGAGCAACCAGGACAGAAAGCACTGGTGGTGATCATGGCTGCAGCTCCTCTCCTCACTGTGAATTTATAATATCCCTTTTTCTGTCCCTTCTGGATGTTTGCAGACCCTCCTCAGACACAGTTCTCAATGAATGGGTCAGAACAACTCAAAAGCTTGACAGGAATAAACAGCCCACACTGAGCTGAGCCAAGACCTTACTCACAAGGTGCAATATTATTCACAGCAGTCAGTGCAGGGTGTGTGGACACCCACTGCTCTGGGTGCACCCAGATGAATCTGCACCAACCCAGGTGCCCTGCAGGGAGTCAGGGAAATCAGGTACTGAGCCTCACTCACCGGATCACCTTCCACCACTTCCCCTTTCTGGTTCTTGATCACCATCACGATCTGAGCCTGGAAAGTGATGATCAATACTGGTCCCTGCTCCATCATCTTCCCCATGGCCAGCTGCAACACAAGGAAATGCTGTTAGAAAAGAGCTGATTTCTGCAGATTAATGGAATCTGGGAAACATGAACAAGCTCTGTTCCATTACTTCCAAATTAGAAACCAAGAATGAAATAAACCCTGCTCGTAAAAAAATGACATTTTCTGAACAAAGCACATCAACTGAAGATTTTTTCCTCTTGTTTTTAAACAAATCTTCAACATAAAGTTGCACCAAACTAGATAAAAAGAACTCAGGCTTCAAGGTGAGAACCTTTTGTTTGACAGGGTATTTTTCTTCTCTAAGATCACTCCATTAAATATTTGAAGAACTTCTTAACCAAAATGCAAGGAGGAATACAGAATTAAGTTTTATTTCCCAAAATTGTACTCTTAAAAAAAAAAATACAACCCTTTTTCCTGCCTCTATTGTGGAATGAAGCCTGGCCACAGGACAGTATTGTGGTGTTGAGTAAGTCTGGAGTTACTGGCTCTGTTACCCAAAAAGGTAATTGTACCACCTCAAACTTAAGGTAGCATGGTTATACTCTTTTGTATATGTGTGCCAGTGTTTCAAAAACATTGCATTTTATCACATAATAAGGAATGCATCACAAGAGACAGCTACAACACCATGCCTTAATTCATAAAGGCACATATATATATATATATTTATGGGTTTTGCACTACTGCAATGCAACCTGAAGGCATGAGTTCCCCAGCTCTGCAGTAACTCAACACCATCCCAGTCCACGCTGCATTGCTGGAACTGGTCTGACTCACTCAGCAACACATCATCCCTTCCACCCAGCAAAAACCAGATCCCACAGCTCTTCGTCAGACCGATTTCCATGACACCACTTGGCACTGATAATTTGACAACACAAATTGGCACGTGGGTTTCGAGGAGGAGGATGGCCATATCACTCATAGGCTGGATCCCTTATAGGCACCAAGATTTCTATACTGATATTGCTTTAATTTTCAGTCCTATGATCCTAAAAATCAAGGTGAGCTCTGAAATCCCTCCAGGGATGGGGACTCCCCCACTGCCCTGGGCAGCCTGGGCCAGTGCCTGACAACTCTTTCAGGGAAGAAATTCTTCCCAATATCCAATCTAACCCTGCCCTGGCACAACTTGAGGCCATCACCCCTCGTCCTGTCACTGTCACCTGGGAGAAGAGACCAATCCCCCCTGGCTACCCCCTCCTTTCAGGGAGTTGCAGACAGCAATGAGGTCTCCCCTCAGCCTCCTCTGCTCCAGACTAAACCAGTTTACATCACTCCTCCCACACCAAGTTCACAAACACTGTTTCATAAGTCACACACTTAAAACTACATTTAGGCAGTCAAATAAAATAATCCTAAAGAAACACCAAGGATCCAAAACTGCATTAAATTTAAAGGCAGAAGTTGTGTAGTGAAGCAGAGAGTCCTTAAACAGCTCTCTGGAACACGAGTTCAGATGCTTATGTTTGAAAGACTTGATTTTCATTTTAATGCTGCAGCATGTGAATTCCCTTCCATCTTCTAAATGTGTTGTTCTTCCAAACTCACTGAACTCTTTTTCTGGATGAGATCACTCACCACACTCCCATAAATCTCCTTTAGGGAAACGCACTGAAAAATTTAAACACGCACCACCTTTTATCCCCTTCTCTCACAATGCAGCCAGCACTCATTTATGTTCCAGATCAATCATTTTCCAGCTAAGATGTAATTTTCTTGAGAAATTTCATGTGAAAAATACAGGCATCTAAAACAAGTTAATAACAAAATGTCTTTCCAGCCACCACTCAGAATTAGCTCTACGCTCGTTAGCACCTACAGAGGGAAGAAGTTATTTAGCATATAATGAAATCAACTCTTGCAGACAGAAAAACCCTTTGATTTAAATAAGATGCTTAGGAAACAAGAAGCAATAAAGTTTATTGCTTCCATAGCTTTAATTTTGTTAGAACACATTATTTATTGCTGAAGATAACCGAGGGAATTGTGAACGCCACGGAAATTTTCCTGTTTGTTTGGCACACGCCTGCAGTTAATAGCCAGAGTTAATGAAGAGGTAGGAATGGCTTCCTCTGAACCCTGAGAAAATGAGCAGCTTATCAAGTCCAAAAGGCAAAACAGTCCTAGGAGGAGGACCAGACACGAGCCTGTTGTGTGAGGAGATGCCCTGGAGATGATCTCCCTCCTTGTGTGGGCATTAATCAAGTCAGCTCCCACTGTTCTTCTGCAGGGCTACACAGGTCAAACCAAGTCTCCTGCTGTAGGGCATTTGCTCAGACTTTTCTGGAGCTCTTCTGCACCCACTCCAGGTTTTTAATGATGTGGGCACAAAAAGAGAGACTCCTGCATCAGGCTGCAAAGGGAGCAAAGCCACCATCAGTGGTCCTCCTTTCAGCAAACCACCAACAGCATCAGCCTTTGTGCTCTCTGTTTCCCATAATGGCTGCTGAATTCTTCCTGACCTCTTGTCTTGCAACATCTGGCCAGTCAATACACCCAACACCACCTGGAACATCCCACTTTCTGAACAGCATCCTTGTATCACCATGCTCTGTTTCTACCCAAAAGCTTCCAGTCCTCCACTTCCTCCCCTTGGACCAGACCACCTCTGGGTTTAGACCCCTATTAAGTAGCTCTGCATTCTCTGCTCCTACAGGAATGACCCTGTAGTTGCCTCTATGGTAATTTCCCATATGCATTCAGTTCCTCATTTTATTGAGGATAACACTGCAGAGCTGCAGTATATTGGACAAGTATCCCATAACACTTGGCTCCCACAGAAACATGCAGTGAATGTTGCTGCCTCTGAGTCAGCACCTTTGATGACAAACACCCCTCTGACTTCAGACTACTTCCACATGTGTTTTAAAGTACTAGTGTAGAGCTGCCCTGCTCCCCTCCTCCCCTGGTTATGGGATATGAAAGGTCTGACTGAAAGTGGTAATTTATTTGAGATACCTTTGCCATTGAAGGAAAGAAAGATCTGAAGGAAAACCTGAGGGACAGTGACAGATGACACTAAAGAATGAATTAAATGAAAGCACGACTGTAGACTTACTGCTGAGCACAACACCACCTCTGGCTCCTCACTAAAGGGGAACGTGGAGAGCATGACATTTGGCCACAGTCCCCAGCCACCAACACTGCTCCTAAGGAGGCAACAGCTCCACTCACTGCCATCACCTCCCTGCTCATCAAGAACCACCCAGAGCAGTGGTTAAGTCTCTCTGACAGCCACTCCTGCACAGCCCAACCTTGAGTCACAGGAGTTCTGTGCATTATCACCCAGAGAAGTGCCAACAAAGCCCTTCAGGAAAGCACTGGGTCAGTGCTATTTGCCTTTATTATTAGCATTTCTCAATCTAAATGCTGGTGATTAACACCAAGGTGCCCTGGCAGAGAGGAGACAAACCACGATGCTGAAAGTTAGGCTTGATCACACAGCAGCAAATCCATGCCACGAGCTCTCCTAGCAGCAGTGATCTGCTCCTCTGTTAGCAGAAATGGCAAATACCAGAGCAGCACGAGGCAAAAAACCCCCATCAGTCAGAGCAAAGAAGAAAACCCCCTCATCAGGTCATGAGTTGAATTTCTAATTCATCCCCCAAGGTGAAATATGAGAAAAGGACACTCACATCAATGTTGTCAATGTCAAGAATCCTGGAGTGGAACTGGAGACCCATGGCTTTGGCTTGCTGGATGGGATGAGCAAGCTGACTGTAAGTCTAAACGAAGGAACAAACTTGTGTTACACGTTTGAATTTGTTCTGTCACAAAGAAAAAGAGATCTTCTGCTTAGAGAAACAACCCCAAAAAAGATAAGTATTTGCAGGGTTTTTTTGGCAAATATCCTGAACACACATGTCTTGCAAGGTATCAAACAGTTACATCAAATGCTCTGGGCTTCACATAACCAAACTCTCACTGAAAAGCCCACCTCCCCTGGCCAGAAGAGGAGATCCATCATTCAGAGCAGAGCACGTACAGCGAGGGCACCTGATAGCCCAGGCACTTACAATCCTGATTTGACAGCAGACAAGGAGAAACAGTCTGGGAACCAAGCTATTTTCCTAATACCCAGTCAGACCCTGGAGGCAGACCAGCATTTCCTGGCTCCTTTTAGGCACATGCACATATGCTTCATTATTTATGCATCGAGAACTGTTGCTGGGGATAGTGAATTTCTGCTTGCTTCCAACAGCATCCCCATATTCTTGGCAGGTATCAAACAAACAGGAGGCAGTCCCTACCTACCTCCCCCACCATGGATCTTCTAACCTTCCTCACAAGCATTTAAATGCAGATATCCTACAGAAGTGACTGGCAAAGTCACCAGAGTGAAGTTGGGGATGAGGGATTCTGAGGACAGCAGGCAGGGACAGCTCTGTGAGCCACACACAACACCCAAGCCAGAGGGGCTGGCAGCAACCTGCAGCTCAGTTGGTGTACCTGCCACTTTAATGACTTTTTGCTTTGCTGGTTTGTGTTCCAACACTTTAGTGATCGATATCACACGCTTAACACTTGGGGTATGGTTCTGTTCAAGAGCCTTTATCTCCTGGATTCACATTAATAGGACTCTCATTTCCTCCCTTGGCTTATTTTACAGATGATTCTTGACTTGTGAGCTTAATTTATAGCTACAACTAGCTTAGAAGGGTTTGCTTTTTGTCTTATAAACTGCAGTGAATCTGCTACTTCCCTCTAGAGACCTGAGAGGAAATCTATGATGTCATTTCAAAGGCTGCTTGAACCAATAAAGAACTTTCTTTACTTTCAGACTGCTTTAAATATCTTCCTCCTACGTACTGCAATATTGTTACAAAGATGTTAATCAATTAAATACAAAAAATTGTCTCTTCCAGCATGTGCATTCCCAGCCCTCTGGTGGTGATCAGGAAGGAGAGCATTCACTTTAAGCAATTAAATTATTTAGAAACAGAACAAGAATGGGTCTGTGCTGCCTGCAACACAATGATCCTGGAGGAGAGTGAAGATCAGAACAAGTGTCCCTCCATGTTGTCAGGAAAGGATCTGCTTTCATGAAGTGGACAACAACACATCACTGAATTGCAACCAATCCATACTCAGTGTTTCAAGAAGCAAATGTGATGCTGAAAATCTCTCCCAGTACAAAACCAAACCCACTATGCTGCCATTTCAGCAAACCACTTCAGCCTGCCAGGATTATTGGCTGGGATGCTGCAGTGGAGCAGTGTTTGTGTAGTAGCTCCAGATGCAGAAAAGCTTTTTGGGTCAGCTCAAATGTCTCTGCACCTCTGCACCTCTTATCTGGGACACAGGCTCTACTAAAGCCCATCCAAATCAAGAAGGGCAGTGCAGAACTGAAGCTAGTTAGAGCAGTTTGAGTTTAGCTCTTGAGTTGCTATCTGTCTCTAAAGAAGCTCTTCTCTCATAGCCAGACTATTCCAGAAGTCCAGCACATCCACTTCACTGCACTAAGTGTTTTACAGCATGAAAATGTTAGACATGGAAACAGCTGGGCAAAGCAGGTAAGCAACATCACAGATACAACAACTGTTCAGCTTGCAAGCACAAAAAGCACAATACACCTGCTTGCAAGGCAGAATCACAACCTCTTCAGACACTTTTAGTGGCTCTACTTACTGCTTCATAGCACCAGTCTTTGAGGATATCAAGCTCTCCAGACATCATAGACTAAAAGAGAAAAATCAAATAGAATATGAACATTTTAAACCACCTCCTGTATCAGAGAGCTGAAATTATCAGCACTCCCAGCAGCAAACTGCTTTAAAGAAGGATACAAGCATCAAAGAGGAACAGCAATAAGAACTTCTATGAACACAAATGTACTGAGTCAGACGTACAGAAACCTTCTGATAATTAAGATAAAAGCTATCTTAAACCTTCCTGTCCAAAAAGTCAGCAGAATGCACGCTGCCCAAACCTGAGGGGTGGGATCTGACAGAAGCAGGAGTGCAAACCACAAGTAAATCTGCAGTTTTCAAGACTGTGAAAAATTCAAGGCAGAGAATGAAAAGATAAATCAACACTGCAGCTCATGAAAAGGTTTATCTTTAAAACACTGTAATAACAGCTGGAATTGGTAACAAGACAGATGTTGGGAATTTAGCAGATTTCAAAATCAAGTCAGTTATACATGGCAAGGTGTTTTTTCAATATAATGCCTATAAATCTTCCTACTTGCTGGCATCTGTAAGCTGGCTGCCTACAGGATGACAAAACCTCTCCTGTGACAAATTTATTCTCCAAGAATCAAGAGCCCATTTTTTGCAGCTTGCTTTAGTGACAGGGCACTGTTAGGAAAAGCAGATTCACCATGACAGGTCTGTCTTATTTCCCAGCCACACATCTGATCCACAAATCAGTCACTACAAGGACAGTATGACAAAAACCTAACTAGGCATCAGTTTGGGTATTTGTGTCTGTAACCATCAAATTACTTTTTATTCATCCTATAATGCTACCTCATGATTAGGAGCATCATAAATATTTCTCTCTGTGTGTGCTAGCATGTATCAAGTGGAGATATGATCGCTCACTGCACTGTTTTGTAGGATGAGAAAATGACACACTGCTCTCTCTTAGCATCTGTTTATCTCTTCAAGCCTCAGTTTTTCCAGTCTCTCTTCAAGCCTCAGTTTTTCCAGTCTCATACAAATCATAGAACAGTTTGGGTTGGAAAGGACCTTAAAATACTGTTCATTAACCAGAGGTTAATGGTTGGACTTGATGATCTTAGAGGTCTCTTCCAACCAAGGCTGTTCTGTGATTCACCTACTTCAGTCTGATCCCTCTGACACCCACATCATTTCTCATGGGAGAAGACAGTTAGTTGTCTTTTGAGACCAGAACAAAAATAAATTGCTTGTCTACTAAATTATGAAATATGGTTTTAAACTAAATCTTTATGTGGGATCCAACTTCCTTTTCCCAAGGTTATCTCATGCTCTGTGCAAAGCTGGATGCTTGAGAAGCAAATACCCTCCCAGCTTTTGATTTTAGCATCAGAAAACTAAAAGAAAAATCTTCCATGTTACAGTAAAAATAAGGAAACAAAACAAATGCATCACACTCTACCCCCACCTTACCTCCAAGACATTGGGGATTATATCGTACTCGCACTGCTTTAAAAAACGATCTTTGTCAAAGGACGGATCCACTTTGAGTATCTCTGTCAAAACTTCAGACATTTCTGTCTTTGAGAACAATCCACCTAAAAAAACAGTTTGGTGAGAGTGGTGGCACAGCAACTGCCAGCAGAAAACAAGAGAATAACCTTTGGTTATACACCAGAGGGAAGGAAGAGTCACCTGGGAACAGCTTTGGGTTATGCTTGAGATTGCTCTCATGCAAGCACTGCCCTTCGGATCCAGCAGCAGGCTGCTACACTGCAGGATACTGATCCATGCAAAATATTATAAAGCTCCAGAATCTGTCTCAAATGTTAGTAACACATGGAGGACAACAGCACCAACAGGCACTGGGAACAGAGCTGGAAGGGTAGAGATGCAGTGATGAAACATTACCTATTAAGTCGGTGACTTTGTCTGTGACAGCTCGGGAAGCTCGGATGAATGCATTATCACTTTCATCATACTTCATTTTCATTTCAAAGAACCCTGAAAGGAGAGGAGACATGAGCAGCAGTGTCCTTCCACTGCATTCCTCAATTAGGTAACAACATGCAACGTTGAGGATCAAACCTGCTCGTTCTTTTCTACATCTCTCTGTGGATTAACAAGTTCCAAATCCAACAGGTACTTTTTCTCCTCATCTTCCTGCAATGTACTTAACCATCAATAAATGTCACTGGGAGACTGATGGTTTCTCTGACTGAAACTCTGGACCTTTTATGCAGATTTTGAGATAGAAAAGACACTAGACTTGCTTACAGTAACAGCCTGCTTACACCCCTTCATTTGTCTGACACAAGGGGTAGCAGGATGTGAAACCAACACCAGAAAGTTTAACTGGGAGGAAGAAATCAAGAGCAGACCTTAAACCTTGCCAATTTTTTATAAGATACCAGTAAGGATGCAGTTTTTAAGCAGCTCTATGTACTTAACCTTGATGAGAAAGCAAGCCAAGCATGTCACAAAACTACTGAAGTCATTGATGGGGAAGAACTCCTGCAAAGCAAAATCCCAAAGGCAGAAAGAAGGGCAGGAATAGGAGAAAAAAAAAAAAAAAAGCCATTTAATCAAGCAGGCACTGTTTCAACAAACTAAGGGCTCAACCAATCCCTTATCTGTCCCTGGACATCATCAGAGGGACCAGGACTGCAGAAAGTAGTTGCGGGATAATGGGCCCCGCAGGGAAGCTTCTTCCCACCACGTCAATTAACAATTGGAATCCTGCCCTGAAACTCATGCTCCTTCCAAAAAAAACACAGAGTGTTCTTGGTATAGGTACATAAAAGGAGAGCACACGCATAATTAGAGCCTGGCTCAGCCACATCTGCAATGTGGCCTGAATTGTAAAGCCACAGTCTTGGAAATACAGGTAAGATCACAGCATCACAGGATGGTTTGGGTGTGAAGGGACCTCACAGCTCATCTTGTCCCAACCCCCCTGCCATGGCAGGGACACCTCCCACCAGCCCAGGTTGCTCCAAGCCCCATCCAACCTGGCCTGGAACACTGCCAGGGAGGGGGCAGCCACAGCTTCCCTGGGCAACCTGTTCCAAGATCTGGAGGATGCAACACGTGGGGAGTTTTAGGAGCCATGAGCATCTCCTTGGAAAGGCTAACAAATGGGATGTAAAACCTCCCAGGGAGCTCTGCTTTAAACCAGGTTGGGAGAAAACACAATCCAAAGTTAATTATATGCTGCACTTTTACACAATCTTTTTTTTTTTTTTTTTTAATCTTAAGTCATTTACCCTGCAGCACACCAGCAGCAATTATTTTGATTTGTTGAAGGATTCTGGTCTCAGGCTTCTTTATGCCTTTTAGAAACATGGAGTGTCTAGATAACTATCAAAAGTTATTGCCCACTGCAGTACAGATAGTCAGTATTTTTAGGTTTTGCAATAAAAACAGAAAGGAGGAGAAGTCCCACACATTCCAGAGTTCCAAGCAGTTGACAACAGAAACCAGCACACTGAAGACAAGATTTTTCCCTCATTATAAGCTCAAGGTCAGGACGAAGAGATCTGCCCACCCTCTCCCTTGTGACAAGGGGTAATGGTCTCAGGCTGTGTCAGAGGAGGGTTAGATTGGATATTGGGAACAATTTCTTCACTGAAAGGGTTGTCAGGCATTGGCCCAGGCTGCCCAGGGCAGTGGGGGAGTCCCCATCCCTGGAGGGATTTCAGAGCCGTGGAGATGTGGTGCTGAGGGACATGGGGCAGTGGGGACTGGGCAGTGTTGGGTTAATGGTTGGACTGGGTGGGCTGAGAGGTCTCTTCCAACCAAGGCTGTTCTGGGATTCTGTGACATGCACACATGCATGCCCTGGCTTCTTCCCAGTGCCAAAGTAGATCATAGAAAAACATGGAAAAAAAGAATAGGGTTCAGTTCTCTTTAAGCAAAAAACAGGTTTGGTTACCTACAGGGAGCAGGGACTGATCAAAACCAACACCTGACTGGGGGAAGGGTCCGAACACAGATGGAGCAGCTTGGAAAAGCTGCAATGTTGTCAGCTACGCCCACCTCCCATTCACACCACCTCACAGCAACAGCTACAACACCCAGAAAAAAAATAAAAGGGGGCCATGATTTGCATTATGTTGAGACTAGTTGCACAGATGGCATCAGATCCAACACAGCAAGAATGAGAACAGGGAAAATAATGTGCTACTCCTTTGTCTTTGGAACACTTACTATTGAAGACCACGTTGTTGTCCTTGAAATCTTTCCACTGTTGATACCATTTTGAGTCTTTATGCAGCACCATACCCATGGCCTCCCTAGAAAGTGAAGACATGGGTACTTGTCAGCAAGTAACTTAGAACTGAGTGAGAATGAGGACATCCTGATGAGCATCACTGCAACATGCAGCACCACCAAGGCTGATACCCCACATAAATGATACACGACTTAACAGAGCAAAGGCAGCAGAGAAAGCAAAGGAGCTCAGGCTTAGCCCTGCCAAACGTAATTCAACAGCAAGATGTTAGAACTGAGAAAACCTAACACCTGTGCAAGTCAAAAATTTCATGTCAGAACGTTATGGACCTGCTTTATAATTTTAAGTGCCTGGTTTCATTCTTGGAAGATTCAGCATCATCAAATTCTGCTGGAAATTTGCTCTCTGCCCTCCCTGCTCTGCTAGGTCACCCCACAGCCTCACTTCAGCACCTGCATTTTAACCATCCCTGACGTGCAGTTAAGCCTTGTATCAAATTATACACAGAAATATTAACTCTGAATTCCCTCCAATACGTACTCATTAGCTTCAAATATTCGCTCCTCTTTAATCCTCTCGCCTGAGAATTCTGTTCTTTTTCGTAGCCGCTCCGGACGTTTGTAAGGACCAGTCTGCCCTAAAACACTTTCATCTATTTCCTTCTTAACAGTTTCTACTCCCTGAAAGAAAAAGATCCCTATTAGGTTGATTTACCATTCCCCATCCCTTTCCCAGAAACTGAAAATTGCTTCTGCTGAAGAAAAAAATAAAATAAAAAAAAAAGAGACCACAGGTTATCCTCCTCTTCCTTACTCAGCAAATGCTTCTTTGCTGATGTCTGTTGACAAACACACAACTACCAAGGCCTTCTGCTTAAGAAGTTAACAGTTTAGGGCAGCAAATGAATGAATGTGAAGGAAAACAAATCAATAGAGTAGAAGCTATGGACAGAGTGAAACCTGAGAGCTGATAAGGGGAAACCTCTGGAGAGTTTAAATCAAGTCAGAGGAAGGCAGGGACCTCAGCCCCCAACAGCTGCTGAGAGAATGACAAGCCCCAGGTAAAAGGAAGAACCAGAAGCAGGGGAGAAGAAAGACTTCAGGACACCAACAACGAACTGCAAAAGCAGCTGAAAGGTCAATAAAATGCAGGTTCTGGGCCAAAGATTAAAGAACAGAAGTATTGCTTTTTATGGCGTTCTACACATCTTGTAGCTGAGAAAATACCCTGGAAGCAAACTGGGTTTTGCCAGAGAAGAGATGTGGAATGAACCACAGTAGTACAGCTTACACTGAAGGACAGACAGGAGATGTTCTCCCTCCTGGGTGAGGCTACATCAAGAAAAAGGACTTGATAAACCCAGACTGACAAACATCTCCTCAGTGAGCAGCTACAGCCTTAGTTCTGACTCTGCCCAGAGGAAGCTGCACCCTACCCCAACCACTGCTGGGAATTTTGGTCGTACACTTCAATAGGGATTGGGACTAAAAGGCATTTTTAGTGTTTCTCCTTCATCTTGGCTGCTCTGCTTTTATTGCTGAACTTTCTGAGCAGTATTTTCTCCAGTGACTGTACCTACAAAAGATCTGGTGCACAACAACTACCCTTCCCTATCACAACTAGACACGTGCAGGGGATTTTATCTATGCTCTAGCTTTTTCCCAATCTGTTTTTTATTTGAGGACATATAAGTTATGTAGCCCAAAGCATCGTGTGGCTTTATGGGGGCTGTTATTTTTCAACTGTATTTTATGCAGGAATTTTCAGGAGAACACACCAAGTATCCAACACAGCTTTGCCAGCACAAAAAGTCAGTGTGATTCCTTCCCCAAGAAGGTTACAACAGGGCTCAGAGCCTAGATGGAATAGATGGCAGACCTGAATTGAAGCAGAAACTGGAATTTAAGTGACTTTAAACATCAAGAAGCAGCAAATAAAAAGCTCCAAAGCTCAGACTGTTCCTACTGACTACAAAAGACCATCTGAGGGACCTAGCAGAGAACAGAACCAGACACAAGCCCCTGTGGACACCACCTAGCTCTAGATTATACAAATATACTCTCTCCTAAATGCTGAAGCAATGAGGATCTCAAAATGAGAGTACTACAACAATTTCTAGGATAACACAGTTGGTTTTCTGAAGCAGCAGACTGAATATTCTAAATCCTACATACAAAGTGTTGCAAAGCCCCAAGAACTGCTCACGGGCTATAAAAGGTCTGTGAATCAGTTAAATCTGACAATGAATCAAAAAGTTCATCTGTTTACAGGCAACACAAACCTTTAAGCCTCAAAAAATTCACTTTAAGGTCAATATAAAATCATTGCCTGCTCCTAAGGTCTGCCTAGCAGCCTGCTTCACAGGAGGAACAAACAGTTCTTCCACGAGGAGGCTGCTGGAGTGAGAATAACAGGTTTGATTACAGGAAAAGGAAAAAATGGTGCATCATGTGATCTGCAGCTACGGCTAGAAGCGACCTTTAACAGATGATGTCTTGACTGATGTGACTGATGGTCCCCCTGGCCTGGCACCTCCTCGTACAAGCCAAGGCTCCAGCAGAGGCACAAAGAACCAGGCAAGGGGAACCTGTTTAGCCTAATTGCCAGTTGATTGGGTGACACAGAAGCACAGAATGGTTTGGGTGTGAAGGGACCTCAAAGCTCATCTCGTTCCAACCCCCCTGCCATGGCAGGGACACCTCCCACCAGCCCAGGTTGCTCCAAGCCCCATCCAACCTGGCCTGGAACACTGCCAGGGAGGGGGCAGCCACAGCTTCTCTGGGCACCCTGGACCAGTGTCTCACCACCCTCACAGCCAAGAATTCCTGCCTAATATCTCATCTCAATCTCCCCTCTTCCAGTTTAAAGTCAGTTTAAAGACATCAAACCATACAAGCAAGCACTTATATATTTTCTAGAACAGGAGCCAGTTTGCTCCCACGAGTACCACCAGTAGCTGCCTGCAGCAGACATTCCCCACCCTACTTCACAAGCACAGCAATCCATTTTTCCAGTTACACATTTTAGCAGAAGCTCAGCTACTTGAGACTTACACCTTTCTAGGGTTGCTGAGTGAATGCTAGCCCTGCAGCACACACCTCCTGAACTCCTCAGCTTACCCCAATGGCTCACAAGGTCTTGCTGTAAGAGTTTGGTATTTAATTTTACACTCAGCATATAACTTCCAGGTTAATGAGCTGTGTCCACAGTGCTGGGTCCTGCAGAGGTGTAGGACTTAGGTACCTGAGAGATAGCTTTGAAGGCTGCTGTCTTGCCTAATTTCTCCCCTCCTTTTGTCACTGACTCCGCAGACTGCTTTGCTGTTTTCGCTGCTTCTTCCACACCTTCCTTTATCTTTCGGCCAATATCACTCTTACTTACTTCATCCAAACTCTGCAAGAAAACAAAACAGGAAAGAAAAAGTCATTTCAGGAGAAACAGGTGAGAACTGCTTTTGAGTAACTCCTCTTTGTGAGTGCTACAGACCTCCTAATGCACACAGGACAAGATGAAGCAAACCTAAGGGCACAGGGGAGGACACAGCATTGGCCAACACCTCTGTGCAGAACAATTTTGGCCACTCATGGGACCACCTGCTTTTGTAATAGCTGCAACCCATAGATTTTTAAAAATATGTTTTTATCAATATCAAAGAGAAGGACTAATGGTGCCAGAGTTAAAACACCCCAGCTCTTTCCTTTGAAACAACTGGGTACTTCTTAAGAGGTCTAGAAGTGGTTGGGATAAATCTCCACCACGCCAACTCTTCCTGCAGAATTAGAAACACTTTTCTCAATCCAACATCTTCATGTACATCACTATGGTTGTGTTTACAGAGCCAGGATCTCGTACACAAGAGGTTAAAAGGACTCTGCCAGTCGCTGGTCACCCTTTCATTCCGCACTGGCACACATCAGATCCTCCAGGATCTCAGGAATTCCACTGGCAGAAGGCAATCACACCTGGATGGGTCACAAGCCACAACATCAGAGGAAGAAAAATGACAGGATAACAGTACCAAATGCTTTTCCCTGATTTTCAGGGATTTGGCTCATAAAGATGCTTACAGCACCCTCAACAGTACTGAAAAGACAATGCCCACATCAGAAAGAGCACCACATCCAGCTCCTAGCACAGGTAAGCTGCTCCACCAAGGCACTCTGAGGCAGAACGAGAGTGAAGGGGCAGAGCAGAGCACAGGATTGGCTCCACACAAACTTCACACTGCACAGAGTTTACATCCAGTGTTTAGGGGGCTGTTTCTCAGCAGGGATCCTGCACCTAAGTGCAAGTGTTGGCAACAACCACACTGGCTTTGATCTTAAACCACTGCTGAAAATAGAATAGCCTTGGTTGGAAAAGACCTCTAAGATCAGCAAGTCCAATCACTAACCCAGCACTGCCAATTCACCACTAACCCAGCATGATGAATTACATGAGAGATCACTGGATATGGAGTAGTGGAGCAGTGAACACCCACAGTCCTCCTTCCCATCATCTTCTGCACAGCCTCTTACTCCAGTCTGTGCTGGTAACAACAAATGCTCTCCATTCTCCTTCATCCTCTTATTTGGCTCCAGGGTTAGAGCAAAGGACTTAGAAAAATCAGAACCTTACCCCTTAGCTGAGCTATGAACTGGCCATATGACTCCTGAGATGCCACCTACCCTGTCAGTGCTTCGATTTCCACATTTTTTCATTGAAATACTTGCGGATTGAATGATTTTTATTTAGGGGAGAGCTTCTATGGCTGCAGGAGAGGCTGAATGGAGGTTCTTGAGATATGAAGTATAGACAAAAAATACTGCCAAAGTAGCATGCATCACTGTGCATCAGAGTGCAGAGAGTGACACAGGGGAAAGCAGCCTGTTGTATGGTCACACACCCATGGCTCTCAGATCCGTGTTAGGGGTAAATAAAAAAGGGGTAAGTTCACTCTGCCCTGAAGCAGCCTAGAGCATGAGGTCCACACACTCCAGCTGACAGATAAGGAACAGCCTCTGAAGTACCTCTCAGCTGTAACTCACTGCAGAAAATCTTGTACTCCCTTTAAAAGAAAGAGCAATAAGTTTCCAGTCACTGCTGATTTAATTACTCTGATCAGTAGGAGGGAAAAACACAGCTCAGGTGTCTGGGAATAACTGTCAGGGTGGCAGACACTGCAACAACAGCCTTTCTCCAATTCCTCTAGCCCAGTGCCACCTCCTGGGTACTGACAGCTCTACAGCAGAAGGAAGGCTAACAGATCTCTGAGCCAGCTGACTAGCAGCTTTCACCACAAAGGAGTGAGCAGGACCTGCAGTGGCCTCTCCTGGATCTGCTCTCTCCTCCCCATGACAGCCCCAGAGACTCACAGGAGCTGAGCACACAGGGATCACCCAGCAGCACACCCTGTCCTTGAGTCATTCCCTGTAAGCAATGGGGGGAGAGGCTGAATGGATGTGGACTTCACGATGGTGCCCACGCTGAGAAGGGGGCAGAAAAGAGGGAGTAAGGAATACAAGGTCTTGCACCCCACTGAGGACTGCCCAAACAGCCCAGTTTTGTAGCAGGTGAATTCACAGGCACTATAGCACTGCAGATCAGCTTCTACGGGTGCCACGTGCACCTGATTTCTTCTGCATTTAAAATACTGCCAGGAAGACTCCTCAGAAATTTACTGCAGAGAGAAACAGCAAAGCACACAAACCACTCAAACACACCTGCTGCCTGGCTGAACTCAGACAACAAATGAAGTACACGAGCACAAGCTGCAGGGCTTAGTCCCAGCCTAAAAAATAACCTGAATTCAATTACTTCAAAGCAGCTCTCCATAGACACAGTGATCTTTAAAGCCTGAGCCTAGAACAGAAGCCACTCATACCTGCCAGGTATGAATGACACCTGCTCCTCCAGGCATTTTGTTATTCCCAGGACAGGCAGAGCTGTGGGATCACTTACAGCATGCTAACTTAGGAGAGCACTTCAACTGTACCACATCTGCTTACCCCACCTGGAGCCTCTGGTGGTACAAGTAAGAAGCCAGAAGCCCTACCACATTAGTAGCAGCAAAAAGTGTCAGTGTAAAGAGCATCACATCTCCTAAAGAACATCCCAGGGTGATGTTCCAGCACTGCTCTAACTGCCCTCCAGTGGAAAAAACACCTTGAGGCTGTGTTTACTACCAGAGAATGCAGAACCATCTCCAGCCTCCAAATCTGAGAGGAACCACCAGACAGTGCCTGTCCTCTGACTGAACAACAGATCTATTGTACACTATTGCTGCAGTTTTGTTAATGACTCTGACCTTAAAGGTTCAGAAGAGTTATCACCTTTGGAATAGCAACCACCATTCACCAAGAAAAAAGAAAGGGTGCTAATTCAAATGCACATAAAGCACATAACCTTTGAGTGGAACAGCCTTAGGCAAAGGTTCTTCCATAGCTGCATTTTACCTCTTTAACTGTACCAGTTATTTCTTCAAGTTTCTTTTTAATCACTTCTGAGGTCTTCACTGTTTCAGATTCAATGGTTTTCTGTGGGGAAAAACAAACAAACAAACATGCTGCATGTAACCACAAGGACAGAAAATACTCAAAACCAGTTTAGCAGATGGCACAGCCCATGAACACTGTCAATGAGGGCAGAAAGAGCTGCATCTTAGGGAGCACACACTCAAGTAAGCAGCGTCAGCATTTCATTTTTGCAAGTAATGCTGTTTACAGCTCTTCAAAGAACACAAAAGAAGTGTTTCAATCCTGCCAACGTTACATTTAATGTCTTATTATTTTATCTGCTCATTATTTGGGAAATCCAGTGAAGGGTCTGCTGGATTTTCCACTTAAAAAAAACCCAAATTCACTCTAAGGCACCCATTTACCAGTCAGGATTTCCAGCCAAGCAGAACTTCTCATAAAAAACAAGCCTGCTGAACCCAACGCTTTATTTGCAGAAAGATTCAAATTTACATTCAGAACAGTAATAACTCAGTGGCTGGGCAATGAAAACATCAAAGGAACTCCCCAGGAAGACTTACATATTTCCTCCTTGCTTCTTGAAGCGCATCAGATTCTTCTAGCTTTTTAGCTTCATCTCGGAATTTTTTAATACTTTCTTTCATCTCTTTGTTTTTTGCTAATTCCTGTTTGATGTTCTCCACAAAACCTGATATAAAACCCTTTCTTCCTCCAGAAGAGTAGCATCTAGACTAAAGAAAACCGTTACATGTTGTAGAATCCAAAGAGACATAAACTGAAAACAAAGCCAGCAGGTGGATTTAACTTAAGCCAACCCCTGGGTCACTTCTAATGTATTAAATGTTGTGGAAAACGTTCAGCTACCTTGAAAAAGAAGCAGTTGACCCTCAAACAGCCAGACATCCTACACATTTCTAATGCCCTGTGAAGTACATCTGTATAGGTGTTAAAAAAGATGCATCTCCAGAGAAATTTTAACTCCAGGAGTTAGTTCAGGCTTAAACAATTTGGTAGGTGAAGTTAGCAGAGCATCACTCCTGGACTCAGCTGTGACAAAACTCCTTGAGCTCATCAGGCACAGCTTAAAAAGTGGAAGCTTTCAACCTAGAAACTGGTGCTTCTCAGAAACATATCCACATGTCTGTAGTCTACTGAGAAATCACTTTTGGTATGAAATAAAAAAAATTCAGGCATTAACCAACCTGATGGATCTCTAAAACAGGCCTGCTCATTCTATACAGCGTGCCCCTGGGGGCTGCAGGAACTGGGGATCTTCTGGACATGAGCCAGAGGCCACTGATGAGACATTTCTGCAATGAAAACACGAGATCAGGTTAGTGAACAACACGAGATGACAGGAGTCCTAAAGAGCCAAGGTCAGTGGGTTTTCCTTTCTTCAATATTCACTGGAATTCTGGGAATGCATCCCGATTGCTGCCGAGAAACACTGGTTTGCCAAGAGTCATCCATAAAAACCCTGTTGTGTGTTTGAGCAGCACCACAGCCACTTACAAGTTCATTTTCATAGAATCACAGCACAGCCTTGGTTGGAAGAGACCTCTGAGCTCCCCCAGTCCAACCATTAACCCAGCACTGCCCAGTCCCCACTGCCCCATGTCCCTCAGCAACACATCTCCACGGCTCTGAAATCCCTCCAGGGATGGGGACTCCCCCCCTGCCCTGGGCAGCCTGGGCCAGTGCTGGGGAACCCTTTGGGGGAAGGAATTGTTCCCAATATCCAATCTAACCCTCCCCTGGCACAACTTGAGGCCATCACCCCTCGTCCTGTCACTGTCACCTGGGAGAAGAGACTGACCCCCTCCTGTCAGGGAGCTGCAGAGAGCAATGAGGTCTCCCCTCAGCCTCCTCTGCTCCAGACTGAACCCCCCAGTTCCCTCAGCCTCTCCCCATCACACTGTGCTCCAGACCCTTCCCTGGACACGTCCCAGTGTCCTTCTGGTAGTGATAAAACTGCAGCTGCAGTCCAAAACAGGGCGATACACTTTTCCCAACCACCTGAGAAAACAGACGTGCTTCACAGAGCTGGGGTTTTATGAAAAAGGTGATGCAGAATAAATCCATCCTCCAGTTGAAACATTTGTTATATAAAATTGAAACATATTGTAATATAATACTGAAGCATATTGCTTTTTTCTAGGAAAACCGGGTTTAAACATGAATTTCTCCCAGCTGTGGAGGAAACCCAGGACCCCTCTCTCTATATAAACTTCATGCTGCCTGAAGTCAAACACCTTTGTGCCTTCAAGAGACCAGGAAAGCCACACCAGCTCACAGAACCATCACTTAAAGCATCAGGTTTAAATCAGGGAAGGAAACACTACCCATAGCCAAGCTTCAAACCTTCAGACCTGGCCCAAGTCATCGCTTAGGCCAGGCTTTGACACAAGAACACAGTAGATAATACAGACATAATTCAGACATCTATGTTAACTGTAAGAGCAGCACTGTGACCTGGGCAGACCCTTGACTGAAAAGCACGTTTCTCCCGTGCTACTGAGCTGAAAGGCTTCACCCCACGTCTGGATGTCAGGCTGCGAGGTGGCTTTTAAAGCCACAGCCTTTGCATTCAACTCACACATCTGTTCACCCGCTCAACACGGGGAAAGTTTAAATTTAAACCTGTGGAGCAGCTCAAGCATCACAGAGAGCTCCGTGAGGACGCTGGAAGCTCCAAGGCAGAGCTGGGCAGAGCTGGCCGGGGCTGTCATGGCAAGAGGAGCTCCCCCAGGCGCCCCCACTCCAGCCCTGCCAGCCCTCGGGGCACGTCCCTCCGCCCTGCCCCCAGCTCAGCCCCTCCGCTCCCTCAGCCCACCCGGTGCGACCGGGCAGGGAGCGAGAAGGGAGGCAAGGGGAGGGAGCCGGCGCTGAGCCACCTCTCCGGGCGGCACCCGCCATCCCGGCCCAGCCCCTCACGGCACCCCCAGCTCCGGGCCGGCCCTCACGGGAGGGCGGCCGCGGCCCGGCGTTGTCTCCCGCCGCCCCACCACAACCCCAGGGCGCATCTGCGGCCCGCAGAGCCGGGCCAGCCCTCGGTACAGGCAGCGGCGCCCCCGGCCACCACCCCACCCTCACCCGGCAGCCGCCGGCCCCGGCCGCCATCATCTTCCGAGCGCAGCGTGTGACCTTCGCGCGGCGCCGCCGTGACATCATTGCCCCGCGCCGCCCGCGGCCACGTGGCAGGGGAAGGCGCGGAGCTCCGGCCTGGAGCTGTCCCTGTCCCGGGGAGCGGCGGGCCCGGCTTGGGCCGGAGCGACAACGGGACGTTAACTCGGCCGAGCAGGGCTGGCCCGGCATCGCCCCGGGAGGCGGCTGCGCTGCCCCAGCCCCGGCACGGCCCCAGCCACAGCCCGGCTCGCGACAAGGAAACGCCACCACCATTGTAACTAACGTTTTTATTGAGAAGCAAAATGCAGTAGGGTTGGGTTTTTTTAGTCTCCAAAAGTACAAAATACCAAGTGAAGTATCTGTTCCTCTTGCTCCCCTTCAGCACAGCACTCAGGATGGCGGCAGCAGCCCCTGTCTCTCCTCTGCTGGACTTCACCCTGCAGTGAGCATCCCCCCCAAAACACAGCTCACCCCGGCCTTTTCTGCAATAACAACGCTGGTCTGAGGCTCCTACACTTCCCTGCTCCCATTTCTCTTTTGGGCATAGAGAAACTTCATTAATTAACTGTAATATTAAAAAATTGGTGAACTAGAATAGTTGAATTCAGCAGTTTCACGGCACAAGTGCTTCCATCCGTGTCACCAAGGGTTAAGAGATCAAGCTCAAGTTTCCTACACAGTAGTATTTTAACAATTTAGAGCTATTTCAAGCTATTTTCCTATATTTAGGATTTCTGACACAATTCAGTAATGTCACAAAAGCAGAGTACAGACACCACGAGGTGGCCTGGCACCACAAGACAGGTCAGATAAGCTTTAGCTTAATAATTACAGTTGATGACACTTCCAACAGCTTCCTCCTAGGACAGAGTTTGGATGACAGCTCTGTGTGAGTGAGGTTTGTAGAGCAGTGATCCTCACTCTGCATTCAGGATCATTGAGATGATACTGATGCACCTCAATCTTCACTGCACCTCTGACTTCACCACCACCTTTTCATTTCCCATCACTATAAGAAGAATTTAATTTTGGAGGCCACGCAGCTCAAACTGAGGGGAAGGGAAGGAATTCTGCCATTGGCATAAAGCTGCAGCTCTCCTGCCATAAAAATTCCCACTCAAAAATAAGCACTTTCAATTTGTGGCATTAAAAGTAGTCACACAAGGTGAAATAACCCACACCTTCCTCCTGCATCTCACCCATGACTGGAACTGATAGAGTGAACTGCTCTTCCACATTGGAATAGAAATGAGGTTTTTAAACCCATTTTCAGTTCAGGCCTTGAGAATGGCACTGACACAACTGAAAGGAAAGGATATTTTCTTTATTTTCTTTTAAATCAGCATTGCCACTGGAGAAAAATTAAGCTCACAGCCTTTTTTAGTAAGAGGGGTGACGGATGAGGTGTGAAGAGAGGGAAGTCCCCTGCGCCCCCAAGACATTCAAACACTAATTCAATCATTTTAAAACCCAATCCATACCGTCATAAACTGACAACCAAGAGGAACATTCTTCCCTGACACTTTACAAAATACAAATTCCTAGTTTACTGAGCTCAATTTACAGGTTTTGGGTTGGTTTGGGGTTTTTTTTTGCAAGCATAGGGTGTGCTGCCAGTAACGGATGCTGTGACTGAAATCTTTAACTTGCATTTATTATCAAAGTCGTACTGTTTACATCTGTAATGTCAACGAGATGCCACAACTACAAAAAAAGATTGTGCACGTTGCAGTTTCCAATGCAAAAAACAGTAAAATGGAAATCCATTTGTTAAAAAAGTAATTAAAATTACTCCAAGAAAGCAACTGAATTGTTTCGAAACACCTTTACATCCAGTCAAATTAAAACGGTTAACAAGGGGGGAAAAAAATACAAATTCAAAAAACCTGGGATCAGTGTTTTGTTTTTTTGTTTGTTTTTTTTTTTTTTTTTTAAAAAGGCAACTACTTAAGCGTTCCTATCAATTCGCACGTCGATCTCCCTCCCGCGGAGCTGGATCCCGTTCATCATGCGGCAGGCTCGCTCGGCGACTTCCGGGGACTCGAACCGAACCACGCCGCAGCCTTTAGACTTCCCGTTCTCCATCTTGATATCAGCGTACAGCACGTGACCTTCCAAAGGAGAAGAAACCTGGTTCTTTAACCAAACAGGGACCACGTAACTCTGTCACATCATAGTTCACTGCCCTAAGCCTAATGCCCCCTCCCTGGTGGTGTACCAGGTTGGATGGGGCTTGGAGCAACCTGGGCTGGTGGGAGGTGTCCCTGCCATGGCAGGGGGTTGGGACCAGATGAGCTTTGAGGTCCCTTCACACCCAAACCATTCTGTGATAAAATACACCTTTAAAAACTTCTCCAGGCTAAATAACCCCATTTCCAAGTAGTTGCAGACTGAGAGGAGACCTTATTGCCCTCTACAACTACCTAAAAGGAGGTTGTGTAGTGAGGCTAGTGTTGGTCTCTTCTCCCAAATTGCTAATGGCAGGATGAGAGGAAATGGGCTCAAGTTACATGAGGGGAAGTTTAGGTTGGATATGAGGAAGAAGTTCTTTCCTGAGAGGGTGGTTAGGCACTGGCACAGGCTGCCCAGGGAGGTGGTGGAGTCGCCGTCCCTGGGGGTGTTCAAAAAATGGGTTGATGAGGCACTTGAGGCCATGGTCTAATGGTTAGGAATATGATGGGATAAAGGTTGGACTTGATGACCCTGGAAGTCCCTTCCAACCATAATGATTCTATGATTCTAAATTTAAAGGTAGAGGACAGCTTTACCAACTCATTGTTTTAAAGATGTGTTCTCAGTGTAAGAGATCATAGAATCACAGAATGGTTTGGGTTGGAATGGGCCTCAAAGCTCACCTCATTCCAAACCCCCCTGCCATGGGCAGATGAATTAATTCAAACTGTTTCTCTCAATTCTCACTCAAGCAGCAGCATTAGAAGCAAGAGGAATGGAGCAGAGCACAAGCTAACAAACTCTGTCCAGCTTGTCAACCCACACTTCATATCTGGGCAGGCTGGGACTGGGTTTTCACAGAATGTCAGGGATTGGAAGGGACCTCAAAAGCTCATCCAGTCCAATCCCCTGCCAGAGCAGGAACACCTCGGTCAGGTCACACAGGAACACATCCAGGTGGGTTTGAATGTCTTCAGAGAAGGAGACTCCACACCCTCTCTGGGCAGCTCTAGTTTGCCATGGGACAAGCAGCACAAGGTATCGGGGAGCAAGGTCTGGGCACAGACCTGAAGAGCACACCTCAACAGGTGGTAGATGAATTCATAATTTAAAAAGTTATTGTAAGGACAGTTTTCCCAGATAACTATGTTCATTTAGATGTAAATAATCTGTGCAGGTGCTTTCCAGCACTTCTCAGGACTTTCAGATCTCTAATCCTCCCTCTTTCTGCAACTACATGGGAGCTACCCATGATAAATCCAGCCCCTGAGACAGAGGAGGGAACAAAAGCTTAGAAAAAACCAGGTATTAACTGGGGTTTCAACTCTCCAGGCATTTATTTCTTTCTAAGACTGCAGAACTCTTGCTGGTATAGCAGGGATGGTCAACAGGGACACACACAGCCAGGACTTACTGTTCATTCATATTCAATTCTCAGAGTAATTACCAGTGAAAAAGGAACTTACCACATTCATTAAATTTATCTTTCAGCATTTTCCATGTGAAATCAAAAGGCAGCTGTGAAGAGAAGAACAGATCGTTACTGAGGATCTGCTGAACAACTCGGAAGCACCGCCAACGCTTCAAAACATGGGTTTCCATCCTGGGCCAGCCACAGCTCAGCATCTTCATTTAGAGAGGCTGAGAGCTCTTCTGATAAGGAAGTGGCTTCAACTCACAAAAATCCCACCTAACTCCACCTTTGGCAGCACCCAACGTTAGATATTCTGACTGAAGCCAACCCAGCACAGATGAGATCAACACATCAGTACCACTTAATTTCAGGAGGAAGGAGAGGTAGGTAGAAGGCTACTCACATTTCTCACAAATATCTGACAGGCTTTTCTGGCCACCCCAGCTGCAGGTCCTCCAGTTCCTCCAAGGGAGCCTGCAAAATTGCCTGCAAAGTTTCCACGTTCCATGTCCATTGTTCTTTCAAAATTGCTTCCCATTGCAAGTCCCATTCGCTCTATGCCTGCTCCCATGCCCTGTCCCATTGCAGGACCCATTCTTTCCATATTAGTGGCTCCAATGCGCTCCAAGCCCATTCTCTCCATGCCAGCAGCACCCATACGATCTATTCCTATTCTTTCCATAGGGGTGGCACCTATGCGATCCAAACCAGCTGGCATCCTCTCTATCACCTGACCCATTCCAGCTCCCATTCCAGCAGGGACCATACGCTCCATACCTATACCCATTCGATCCATGCCAGAACCCATACGTTCTACGCCTGATCCCATTCTGTCCATAGTGGTGCCAACGCGGTCAATGGCAGCGCCCATCCTCTCGATTCCAAAGCCTATTCCAGAACCCATTCTTTCTATGCCAGAACCCATCCTTTCTATAGCTGGGCCCATCCTCTCAATGTTAGGAGCAATGTGATCTATGCCCAGAGGAGCCATTCGGTCAATTCCTGAACCCATTCGCTCCACGTTGGAGCTCATGCGATCTAAAACAAGACCCATCCTGTCTATTTCTGACCCTACTCTCTCCATCCCATGCCCCATCCCAGAAGGTATTCTTTCTATTCCCGAGCCCATACGATCAATGCCAGGTGCCATCCTCTCAATCCCAGGAATGCTGGCATTTCCACCACCTGGAATACAACACACAGATTATCAGTAATCATACAGGGACCAAAAAACCTAACACACTTATGCTACTGAAATGCTTTAAGCTTTATCATCATTCAGAAATGTGACTCCACACAGTGTGTGCTCTGTTGCTGCAGAATATAAAGCAAAGTTGTATTTCAGATGGTAAGAAGAGTATTGTTGTTGATTAACTAGACCATCATCACTACAGCACATGATTTAGGGGAGCAATCATCATCAAACCACATACTACAGTTGGGATGGAATAAAGCTTATCCCTTCACTAAGGAGCTTAACTTCTGTATGCACATAGAAAGCCTTCAAAAAAAGACAAAATTAGAAAATTTTGAAGGCAAGTCTAAATGATCAGGTGGCAGAGGTATTATTTTAAATTTAATCGTAGCTGCTACCTGTCCTGTGCAGTTCAGTAACTGAAATTACAGTTCAAATACAGAGTGCATGGAAGAAGGATGAAATCCTCTCATCCTTGCCATGTAATTCAAAGATTGCTTCTGCCAAGCCAGGGAGAGACTGTTACAAGAAAAGCTTGCCCAAACCTAAGAGCCCTCTTATCACCAGAACTTTTAAGAAACAGAAAGGAAATTCCACACAAAACCCACAGCAGAATGACCATTATAAAGTCACAAAGCATGCTTGGCCTTTTAATGTGGAAAGAAATATAAAAAAGGTTGCCTGTGCCATAAAAAACAAGCAATAAGGTTTCTATATCTGCTACATAAAATCCCTTTCCTGAGTTATCCTGACTCTGCTACAGTCTTTGGGCTCATGCAGTAAAGGGATCACTCCCATTTTGTTGTTGTCCAAAGGATCTTAGCTTATCTATCAAATCAAGTTTAGCACTGCAAAAAACCAAAATCATCATGAGTTTGATTCCTATTTGAGGGGGAAAAGCCTTGAAGAAAGTCTGTATTTAAATTATATTCACATATTTAATGAACAGAAATAAGGTATGTAACCCTAAGGTGAGAAAAAACTGAAGCAACCACATTTACAAACAGCAGTCATCCTGCTTCAGTACTGCCATAAATAACACAGTGTGTTTGGGTTGCTTGCACAAGTACAAACGTCATGAAAGCTGGCCTTTATTTTAATTTTATTTTAAAGATGAAGAAACAACAGCAATAAACATTTAATATTTCTGCAGCTGAAAGCCAGCAGCAGGATGCATTCGTTTTTAGGGTCTCCCAGAAAAGGGTTAACCCTGTGCAGGCAGAGCCAACTCTTGGTTTTTAAATGTTGATATTCAATCATTAAACAAATAAAATTAATTCTGTAAACTGGGAAGGGGGGAAGCTCTGCCTACTTTAAGGTATTTGGGTTCAGCTTTGTTTCAGAAATTCTGCAGTTTTGAGGACTGGAATAGGCCAATATTTCCAGAGAGCCCTTGGGCAACTTGCTAGGAAGTTAAATGTTATACAGGCAGCAAAAGGAGCAGGACTTTGTTTTCACTGAAAATAAACCTAGTATCTTACCAGAAGAATTTCAAAAACAAACAACTGCCAGCAAAGCTGACAGTCTAAAAATATCTTTTTTTTTAGTAAGTGTTTTAATGCATAATATTGCTTATCTATTTAAAGACTATCTCCCTCAAAACTATTTTTGTATTGTGTATATATATATATATATAAAAGCAGTGAGTTACCACGACTGAATTGCTGCTTTAAGTTTTCTGAAGGCTGCATTTGCTTTGCAACCTTAATTTTAAGGATATTTTTGTCTATTTTTTTAATGACTTATAAAAAAAGATCTCCTTTCCTTGCACACAGGATCCAATTTTATAAAGAGTCATCTGAGTTCTATCAGCAAGTGTACTGCATTTCCCTTTCTTTAAAGATGAATTTAAAGTTATATCAAATTAATAGAGCACAGCAAAACAGAGCAATCTCAGGAACTGCCTGAATCAAGCTGCACACATACAGAAGAGATGCTCACAGAAGACATAAAAAATGTTGAAGCTCTGAATCTTTATGTGAAGCATCAAGATCTTTTGCCACCTCAAAGCTGCTACAGACAGAACAGCACTGCACTGTCCTTGCTCACTTCAAGTATTATTTTACACCCAGTTCTCTGCTCTGTTGATAGGCTTCCTTTTCCCACTGGGGTTCAAAAGGGAAGACACGTAATTCTTATGTACAGTTCAGATATGAAAAGCATGTAGTAAAGTACTTGGCTTACTGTACTTACCTATTCCTCTCTCCAAGGTCTCTCCAAAACTACGAGACATCCCCATTTCATTTCTTCCAAATTCTCTCTCAAATCCTCCACCCATGGCACGATCCATCTCTGAAAGATTAAATTTGCTATGTTCTTCAGGGTTTCTAAATGACTCCTGATATAGTGTTTTAATACAGGCATAATTTTTAATGATTAACAGCAAGGCAAGGTTCTCCTGATCATTTTATCAGGTTTTCTTGAGATCAAACCACCAACAAAAAGCAGGACTTATCTCAACAGGGACAGAGACGTTTGAGGCAGCCACTTTGTGCTGGAAAAGCCTTTCTGGTGAATACAGAGCAGGGTTTCTCTCTTTCTAAACTAGTCCCTTAAGACAACCTCAACAAATCATTTGTTTTCTGCAGCTCAAAGGCCATGAGTGACTTTGTGGACACCATGTCAGCTGTAAGCTTGAAGTTTTTCCAATAAAAGCTGAGAGGAGGAAAATAACCCATCTAGAGAGTCTCTCCAGCGTGACACTTTCAGAGAACACAAGTCAGGAGTTGGATGTACAAAAAAAAAAAACTAATGCCTACCACTCATTCTGCCCATGTTCATCCCAGCTGGGAAGCGACCAATGTTTTCCATGCCACCAAAAGGACCTTCCATTCCTGAAAGAAAACATTCTTTAGCAACGTGTTTGAACTTAACACTACACTTCACCCCCTAAGCTGTTTTCACAGAACACTTCCACAGGCACTGAGACACCCCTGTATCACACATTCACAAACCAGGATTTGGTCACACCACAGCTCCTAAACCAAGGGTAGGTTTAACAAGTCGCACAACCAAAACGTCAGTCATGTTTTATCCAAGGTCTTAACCCTTCCCCATACACCTACAGCAGTGTTATTAATACTCAAAAAGGAGCAAGTTATTACAAAATTGGTGACAATTTCAAAGAACACAAACGCCTGCTAGACATACATGGCTAAGTTTGTCACTTTCAGAAAGCCCAACCTATAGACATGTCAAAAAACACAGCTTACCTCCCATTTTATTCATTCCAAAGCCCATGCCTTCCATTCCCATTCCTCAAAATAAAAGAGAAAGCTTTATATAGCAGATGTAATTCTACAAAAAACTTCAGCCATTAGACTGGCTGTAGAAACAGAGACCAGACAACTTGTCCACGGGTTGGACTGAAGAGCTTACATGTGATAACTTTGAGTAGATTGCAACATTCCTTCTCAGAAAATAAAAGCAGCAAAGGGGAAAAACCCATAGGCATTTGTAAATTGAAAGCTGAATGTGTGCTACTTTTTAGGTGGCTCTTTAAAACTTGTGCTATTTAAACATATCCTAAACAAAGATTTGCAAGCCCACTAGTAAGTGTTAAAAGTGACAGATGGTTTTTTTTAAAAGTTTAATGTATATTTGCAGTGTCTGCTGCTCATGCTCAAGAGTCAGAAAATGAGAGCTGTGCCTTGACCACAGTGAAAAAAAAAATATGAGGCAGTTGGTTAAATTCAAGTTTTCATTATCAAGCTCATTACTTAGCTCAACAAAAACTCATTCGGTTTTAACACTCCTAATACACTTCAACTTTTTGTGTAGGCAAAACAAAGCTATCTACCTTCTACATAGCTTAGAGCTCTCATGAAACAAAAGCATAGGAGTAATCTTCTTACCTCCAGGTCCCATGTTGCCCATTCCCATGCCTTTGTTTAAATGATTTGCATCAATAGGTTGACCTCCAGGTCCTAATCCCATGCCAATACCACCAAGACCATCTGAAGAAAATATTCAGATATCAAAAAAGCCTTCTTTCCATAGTTTGACAAAACAGCAAGTTTTATTCTTAAGTAATTGACTTCCATTCTCCAAAAAGCTTGCTGTGTTCCCCCTTTGGGGTGTGTACATGAAAGTGTATATTAAATCCAGAGTAGATGTGTCTTGAATTAGACTAAAAACTATCTCAAATATATTTTTTTTTTTTTCCTCATAATCCATTTTCCATCTTTCTGAGAAAACTTGCTTGTTTGGTTTGTTTTAAGCTGACTCCTGAAAAATAACTGGCTAGAACACTGCTTATTTTGTGCAACTCCTCGATCTAAGGAGAATAGAGTGGGCAATTTAGTATAAAGATCTTCTAACCTTTGCACAATATCACCCTCGATTGACAAATGGCTTATTTCCACCTTTGCCAAGGCTCTTCCCTTGTAGGTAAGAATTGGAACCACAAAGTTCAACCTATCATTAATTTAGCCACCTATAGAATTCAGAGCACACAGCCAGCCTCTTCTCTGAGCAAACAAAATAGATCATTCCCAAGCATAAATTTTGAATCTTCCTGTACCCACATGAATTAAAGATTCCCCAGTTCAAAGAAAGAAGAAAAAAAAAACCCTCATATTTTCCTTATAGTTAATCAGGAAGAAAGAGTTCTCTGCTTGCACTTGCATCAAACAACAGCTTAATGGCATTCTTTGCCAATGAGAACTTCCTCATTTACAGCTCAGCATGATAAACACAGGCAGCATTGAAACTTGTTTTAAAACAACACAAGATACCCTCTCCCTGCCCCAGTAAAGGCCATGAAACAGGCTTCCATTGGTATTTGAGGAGTTTTATACAGAGAGAATTAAATTGGAACCCAATGACTTTCTCTTGAAAAAGAGATCTACTGTTATAGAAAGCCAAAGCAGCAATAAAACCCACCAGTGACACTGCTGCTGAATGAGGCTTTGACAGATACACAGGAAAATGAACTAATTAAGGGATGGATTGACTGATGATCACTAAAATGGTGCAAGTTAGCAGCACACAAGAAGTCTAGTCCCCATGCCTAAGAAAACAGCAAATGGCTGAATTAACACTTGTGTTAACAGCCACACTTCACATTTTTGCTGTATTGAAACAAATTAAACCTGAGTTCTCCCACCAGCTAGCTCTTCCCTTCCAACCCAGATTCCTCCTGTTCAATATTTTCAGTGTCTTATGAGTGGGGTTGGAAGGGACCTCTGGAGCTCATCTGTTCCAACCCTGCTGGCTAAAACAGGGTCACCTTGAGCTGGTTACCCAGGGTTATACCCACCCAGCTCTTGAGTATCTCCAAGGATGGAGACTCCACAGCCTCTCCTGGCAACCTGTTGTCCCAGTACTCAGTCACTTGCACAGTAATGTCTCCTTATATTCAGATGGGTGTCTCCTGTGTTTCAGTTTATGGTTACTGCCTCCTGACCTGTCACCAGGCACCACTGAGAAGAGCCTGGCTCCCTCTTCTTTATCTGAAGGGAGGGTATATTTATATACATTGATAAGATTCCCCTTTGGAAACCTAAAAGGCCTGGAATATTCTCAGGTTCTCAATTCAACCCTTTCAATTGAAGGAAAAACATCAGATAGCCAGAATAACACTGGGTAAAAGGAGGCACACTTTTCCCTACTAACTAATTAATTACATTTCCATTCAATCCCACCTTAACAGTAGTTTTACAAGGCACCAGGGCCTTTGAATTGTATCTGAGATACCTGGAAGCCTTGAGAATGTGAATGGGATACTGTTTTAAGACAAGCTTCTAGCTATGAGCTGAAAGAAGCATCCAAAAATAAAAATGAGACTGAGCAGCTCTCCTTAACTATTTCCCCCTTGGATATTATTCAGACCATTTGGATCCCAGTTTTCCAAAGTTTGAACCAAAGTCTTACTGGGGCTGGGATCGGGCCTCAGTTGCCAAACAGCAAAATAAAAGAAATGTAACATGTTCAATCATGCAGGAGAGACTTACGAGGAAGTTGTTGGGGTCGTTCTGGAGGGAAGAAGTCTCCTTTAGGAAAGGCTCGTTCATCCTAAACACAATTCAATACATTAATTTTTAAAAAAAAAAAAAAAAAAAGTAGTTATATCTTGCCTTTATTTTTAAATTAAAAAGCAGAAACTTAAAGCTAAAGCAGGAAGAATTTGAATGTACTTACCATTTTTACATGCATCGGTCTGTCAAACAGCAGCTGCCCATTAAACATAGCTGTTGTTTCATTAAGGATCATCATTCAAGTGCTAAAACAACACAAAGCCTTAAAGCTGTAAGTGCTATGTGATGCAGAGTACAAAAACACAGACAAACTCTCTGAAACTAAAAACCTTTCAAATCCAAGTAACTGAGTATTCAAAGAATGGCTTTTTTAAATTAAAACATGAGTTAAAGATACTCTTCTGGTTAAGATTACATTAAGAGATCACTCAAAATCATGAAGATGATCCAAGAGCTGGAACACCTTTGCCATGGGGACAGGCTGAAGGAGTTGGGGTTGTTCAGCCTGGAGAAGGCTCCAGGAAGACCTTAGAGCACCTTCCAGTACCTGGGGGCTCTAAAAGAAAGCTGGGGAGGGACTTCTGACAAGGGCATGGAGTGATAGGATGAGGGATGATGGCTTTAAACTGGAAGAGGGGAGATTTAGACTGGATATTAGGAAGAAATTGTTGGCTGTGAGGGTGGTGAGACACTGGCCCAGGGTGCCCAGAGAAGCTGTGGCTGCCCCCTCCCTGGCAGTGTTCCAGGCCAGGTTGGATGGGGCTTGGAGTTCATGATTCTGAGCAAACAGCAACAATTCTTTCAAGATGGACTTTTTTCTTTCAGTTTTCCTTACATTTTCTATCCTTTGCAATGGCTTGACTTGCTGTGACAGCAATATCCCCGCCTGTAATACCACAATTTGTAATCTCAATTTTCATCCTGCTTTGTTAACTCTTTGCCTACTATTTACCATCATTACTCTTCAAGGATACATATAGCCTGAACAGCCTCTATAGCTTGCTCAAAAGTGACAGTGCCGATCCCACGACTTTTGCCATCTTTATCTTCTAGGATGTCTGCTCGAACCACAACACCAGCCATGCTGAATACTTCTTTCAGTTTCTTCCAACCAACTTTGTAATCCAACTGGAAGACAAGTGATATTAAAGTATTAGGAAGATTTCCACCAAGAAACAGCTTCAGTGTTCCCATGTTTCCTTCCCTGATATTGGCAATCTTAAACTAAGAGTCTACGCGGAGATAGGATAAAGTTAAATAGCATAAAGAATGCTGCAGAGCTTAGTTCAACATTGCTGGCTTTGTTCAAAAATACAGACTGACAAAGATCATAACATATAGGATACATCTTAATTTAGAGCTTCACTAGCACAGAGAACCAACAAGACTAGCCACAGAATAAGTTACTACTCAGTTTTACTGGAACAGAGCAGAAATCCAAAGGCTTTTCTTCTAATTCAGTAGATTTAACTCAGTTAAGACCCAGATATTCTGTTCACAGATTACACAGCACTTACATTTGCAACAAAGACAGTGCTTCCAAGTCTCCCCGCCTGTAAGGCATGAATGATCTCGTTGGGTATATTGGGATTGTTGAGTATACTCGGTGGGATATTGATCATGCCGGGGCCTCCCGGGCCTGGACCAATACCCATTCCACCAGCTGCTGCCATGACCTTCTGCATTGCTCTCCTGGCATGCTCACCATCAGGATCCTGCAAAACCAGAAACAACATCCTTCATTCCTTCTGTAATCCACACATGGGGATTTAGTGGCATGACTAAAATAGTCATAAGCAGCACAGGTTTCGCTTTATATAGTCATCTACCCCCTACAGATCTCCCACCAACTACTCCACATATCATTGCTACCCACCAATTTATTTATTTTCTTTTAACCCACGCTCCAGTATAAGTTATCACATTATTCTTACTCATGCACTTCCCCCGATTCTGAAAATGTTTATCTGTTATTCAATACCAACAATAAACCTCACAGTTACATCTGTTCCAAAGACCCAGAATGGCATTGGAGAGGTTTTAGAAGACAAAAGCCAACTAATTCTTGGCATCTTCAAAACAGTGCAACAATTCATTTACCTTGCACTTTGGCTTCTTTATAAGACAAGATACAGTGTGTAAAATTTCAACAAGATTGGTTTGGGCAATGCTTTTTTCCCCTCCCACACACTGGCTTTCTAATCCCCAAAAAACCCCTTCAATGTATCCCCCTATTACTACATCATCTCCCAATTTTAGGACATGCTAGAGAACATGAAGTATAGGATGAAGAATTCAAGGAAGGCAATAAAATTAATTCTTGTCACTTCATTTTTATACTGAAAGTGAACTTATGCACCTTCACAATACAAGGTGAACTTAGGTTACTTAGGTTGGAAACGTCACACTGTACTCAGTGAGCAAAATGCACCAGCACTGACATTTCACTTTCTTCAGCAGTCTGAATTGATTAGTCAGAAATACAGATGTTTTAAATATAAAAGCTATTTGAGTTAATTCGAATCTTGATCTGAATTTTAAGACTAAACAATAGCATGTTTTGAAAACAGGAGAATGTATAGCTTTCACATGATTGTTTCAGCTACAGAAAATCTTAGTAGTCTGAGGTGGAGAACACATTAAAGTGAATACAAGTCACTTCTTAATTTAAATTTCCTCTCTCAGTGTTATAATAAGGTATAGCTTAAAACCAGATTAGCTCCAATAAAAAGCCAAGAGTGGTTGTCATACAAACTGAAGTCTTCTGATCAGAGCTTTATTCTATTCTATTTTATTTTCTCACTTGAAGGCCTTCATGCTCCTCAGCAGGGAGACAACCAACAAGGAGAGGCTGGCCAGACAGCTGGCACAACTGATACTAATGGTCACCCACAATAATTAAATTCATTCCACAGTCAGACTGGGGCACTTGGCTGGGGTAAGTGTGGCTTTAGTCCCTAATACTGGTAAAATGCTTGTACAATCATTTCAATTATCATTTCTGTTCTGCCTGCGTCGTACAGGCAGAAGTAGTCAAGTGTGACAACAGTTTGATGAAAAGTTGGGCAAATTACAGTCACCTCCTCTCAGGGACCAATACCAAAGGGCAACCTGACTTCCAGTACTAATGGTGTATCATTAACAGAGAAACTGACCCAGACACAGCTCACTCAATAGCTTTCTCTTCCAAGGACCCCTTAAAGAAGTCTGTGCCTGATGCTTTCCAAGCCCAAGGTTTTTCTAACCTTCCTTTAAAGAGCAGCAAGGGTCAACCATGCCAGAACACAGCTGCTGCCCTCAGAATTCATTACTCACAAAATCTGCCAGATCTGAGAAGTGCTGCAATTTGCTGTCCCTATCCTTCTTCCCAAGTGCTCCTCAGACTACAGCAAGAGGTGAGTTGCTAAGGGCACACCTTCTGCACACATTCTTTATCTTACACTCATAGGGTATTTCACCCCCCACCATTAAGTGGGCATGGCACGACAGAACACGAAGCCTGCTTAGCCAAGAGCAAAGCTCACATACCCTAAGGCCAAGAGTCAGTGCTTACACTGAAGTGAGGACCTTTTTGTTTTTGTTTAATTGAACTTTCAACACAGCTACAGGTTCCAAACTGCTGGAATAAAACTTTAGACTTGTCAATGGTTAAGAATTAACTCATGGTACAGTTGAGCATGTCATACTGGTTGACAACAGCAAGGTGATTACAATGGAAAGAAATCTTTGAGGTATTTCAGAAAGCAGCTGATTCTATGGGATTGTTTCTAGAATACATTATGAAATATAATGCAGAATTAAAAGGGAAGGCAATCAAGAACAAACAATACTTATGCAGGTTTCTTCTTCAAATCACTAAACAAGAAAGCATACCTGCAGTTAAAGCCAAACTCTTGTTTTGTCCCAGTTCTGCTTTGCTACCATCAGCATTTATCCTTTAGATCAAGGGCATGGAGTGATAGGACACTGGGTAATGGCTTTAAACTGGAAGAGGGGAGATTTAGACTAGATATTAGGAAAAAATCCTTTACTGTGAGGGTGGTGAGACACTGGCCCAGGGTGCCCAGAGAAGCTGTGGCTGCCCCCTCCCTGGCAGTGTTCCAGGCCAGGTTGGATGGGGCTTGGAGCAACCTGGGCTGGTGGGAGGTGTCCCTGCCATGGAAGGGGGGTTGGAACCAGATGAGCTTTGGGGTCCCTTCCAACCCAAACCATTCTGGGATTCTATGATTCTAAGTTTAGTCTTGATAATCATGTTCAAACTCAAGTTCAGCAGTACATGCTGAGGGTAAAAAAAAAAAGTTGACTGACATGTTTTTAAATCCTATTTGACAAGTCCTGCCTTTTGTCAATTATTGTTATCTTGAAATTAGTCAGACATAAATCTTGATTAAAAACTACCCTTTCACCTTCAAATTCAACATACTGAAAGAACAGATGCACGTCTTACTTCTTTCACTTTCAATGGTCTTCCACCAAGACTATGCTTGTTCAAAACCTCTGCAGCCTTTTTCATGCTTTCTTCCATCTTGAATTCAACAACACTGTAGGGATACAAGACATCTAAGAACATTGCTTATTTTTTAAGAGTTTCCTCATTTCTTGCTATAAATTAAAGTGAACTTACGCGCATCCCTGAGGAGATGATTTCACAGGCGAGGAACGGGAAGAAGAGGAGGGAAGAAAAAAGAAAGAAAGTAAGTAAAAAAACAAAACACACAAAAATATTTTTTTTTAAAATCAAGTAAAATCACAGTAGTTAGCCCTAATAGTGAAAGCAAACGTAATCTTACCTAATAAAGCCTTCAATACTTGAATTCCGTAAGATATAATTTGTTAGGCGTTAACAGGATTAAAAACTGTAGTTTCTGAAGTTGTAACAAACAGAACTAAGTCCCGATTCTCCAAGAAAAATACCACACGCTTCATGTGACCTGCTCTTCTCTGTCATACAGCGAAACCCTTGCCATATTCTCTCACCTTAAATCCAGACCCTTCAGTACAGTTAACTGTGCTCCTACCACTGTTTTCCTTGCAAGATACTCTCGCTGGACTAAAGGACTTAAGTACCTATGAAGGCAATATACGTTTACATTTAGGAATTGAATTCTGTTTACTGGCACAGGGAGTGTAGTTTACAGAACCTGCTTTTGCACACTGGCCTTACAAATTCAGCAAACCACTACAGTGACGTTTACCAAAACACAAGTATTGCTTTAATATTCCGTACCACTATACATACTGCTAGGGTCCATGGGTCATTCAAACAGCCAACGCCAACTGAACACAGTGGAAGACCACCCTAACACTGCTTACAAGGCCCCATCCCACCTCCTCCCCACCCCAAAAAGAAGCTTTAAGCAATCCTAGGTTATAGCCACTAAGCATACACACTCTCTACCTTCCTGACTTCGTTCCACTCCACCATACAGTTACATTTGTCATGTAGAAAATCCACAGAAGAAATCTCTCAAACACTTACCCTTGACTTTCCTTCAGCGTCCATTAAGAGCTCCACGTATGTTACCTCACCAACTACAAATCAGATTCCAGACGACACATATACCAAGGGAGAAAAGCCAAGAAAACAATGGGAATTTAGAACAATCAACAACCGTGTATGGAGCCTCTGCCTTATAAGAAAGCCCAGAAACACTCCATGTTCTCTAGACCACAAAACTGGACAATTACAGGTATGCAGTACAGGCTTAAAACAGTTAAACATGTTCTTGATTTTCCTCCACTTCAAAAACCAGCTATTTCCACAGGATGGGTTTCCTTGATCTTTAGTACCCACTCGTTACTTGAGGCAATCCAAATCCATGGGAAAGTCTGCAAGGACAAGTTTCCTTCACATATATCTCCATAGTCCAGAACTTGAACAGTTACTTGCTTCTCTGTGGATTTCAAGACAAACTTCCAAAAAGGGAGTCAGACTGAACGATGAGACCACAAGCTCACTGACTGCCTATGATTTATTTCAGCAGTTTAAGCCACAATAAAATAAGAGTCCATTTTTTTGGCTTCAACAGCCGTTTTAGACAGTCTGGTATATTTGCTCTCAAGACAAAATTGTCTTGTCTACAGCAAGAGGCAAAACACACTGGAAAACTACATCTGCACCTTTCCTCACGAGATTAGGATTGCCTTTTGATGACCACATAACCATATCGTGTGCCTCCGGAATACAACTACCGAAATGGCTGCTGCCTTTGAAGTGACTGGCATACAGAAGAATCCATCAAAGAGAACATTTTTGGATGACTTTTCTGGTTTTAGAAGTCCTAGTTTTTAAAGTTTAGGACAAGTGGACTCCAAGTTGTGTTATCTGAAAGGTAGAAAGCAGTCTTCGTAGGAAATCATGACCCAGTTTGAATACTGATAGCATGCTTTGAGCAAGGAACTGGAGTCTCACATTTAAAAATCTATCTCTTAGCAAGGGACAGAGAGAGGAAGAGGTGTCCAGCCCGACCTCCCAAGGGACTAGTCATTTATAGGACACCTAGTGTCATTATGCCAAATGAATATCCTGAAAGGTATCTCTCAACACTGGAAGAAACACAATGTTTCATGAAATCACTATACTTCTAATCTCCATTTTTTTATTTCAAAAGTAAATCAGCAATATGAACATGCCAGCCAAAGAACAGTTAGCCAGGCAGACTGAACAAACTCTGAGCCATTCATGTTTTTGAGGACACTGTTTGAGACCAGGAGAGGCTAACAAGCAAGTCCCTTTGAAAGGGACAGGGCAGAGTGTTCAGTTACTATCCAGAGTTTTACTATCTAAATAACACCTCTTGAAATAAAGCCTGACAAAATTAATTCCATCCTATACTCTGAACAGTAGGAGACCATGTAGTATACATGGAATTACAAAAGGGACTGCACTGTAAACAGCCCTCCTGGACTAGTCCTTGGTGGTACGTGGTGGCCATGCACTGAGTCCAAATAGTCAGCATTACCAAGATGTTCTGAAGCCATCCATCTCAACAGCAGCAGCCAGAGTCCAACCACACTTTGATCAAGAATGCAAATGTGATTCAACAATTTATGCAGTAAGACAACGAATTCCCAGATTACCTACAATACAAATCCACTCCATTTCACAGAGGCCAGAAGTCAAAGGTTGGAAGTCCATGACTTTGCTCCTAAAAACACTACTGAGCCCCTGGATTGAGGGCTCTCCCAACCACTCACTGAATTCAGCTACAATTCTGACTTCAGATCCACACAAACACTTCCCCAAGAAGTTTGCCAAGCTTGAACATATTAAATACAATTTAACATTTAACAAATCTCTGACCTCTGAACCACGATAATTTCCAGGGTCTCACAGCAGCAATTGTTTGTGCACTTGGAAAATCCAGTACATGCCAATTTTTCTCAGTGCTTCACATTCATGCCTTATAGACACCTGTATTAAAAACTAAATGTACATCTCAAAGCAGCTGTTTTCCTTCAAAGGACATCTGAACTTCCTGAAGAGCCAGATCTTAAAATACAGGGAGGAGAGGAATGACACAAATAGTGCAACAGCTCAGTATCTAAGACAGCAAGCTCAGAGTACAGAATAACTGCACCAAAAATTCAATTTTTACATGAAAAACATGACACTTCTTCCAGGAGACTATTGTTTGAGGCTGGCAAAGGATTTTTTTTTTTTTTAAGAACCTGTGCTGAGTCACATTTTATGTGACTTCTTTTCTAGGTCCCAAACCACAGTATATTAGAATATCAGGTATTGGGGATAAAGCAGAGGAGCAGACAAAGGGAGCCTATGATAATTAAAGGCAATTAAGCCACAGAAAAGTACCCAAAGCAGATATTAGTGTGCTGAATCTGCTTCAGAGGGCAAAGAAATGTACAGTGATCCAGACAGATTTTCTTTCTGCCAGAAAGCAGCTGGCTTGTATCAGGAAACATATCCTGTACTCACAGGTGAAGAAATTTCATTCAAGCACAAGAGATTTACTTAAGGAACTCAAGTTTATTACCAGACCAGCCTCCAAAAGGAGATAAAACTTGCAGAAAGTATGAGCTCTAAGTCAATTAGAGTATAATTAAGGAACACATTCCCCATGGTGTCTTCAAGACTTAGAGCAGACCGACTTATTTTTTACATATCATTACAGCCATCGGATTTCTCCCCCCTCAAACTTTACATCCACTTTCCAAAGAAGTTTATTTGCATGGAAAATGAAGATATTCAAGCCAGGCTGGTCTGTCAGCATTCAGATATTCTCCAACGGCTGTTCAGGAAGCTCAGATACCCAACATCCATATGGTAACTCGAGGCATGGCTCAGATGGATTCACCAAGCCCTAAAGACATAACTGGGAAGTAATGAGGATAAGTTCAGACGTAGATGTCAACCGTGAAGATTCTAAAGCTGGGCAATATGATTTTAATAGTTAGAGACAAACCAAGCAGCTCTGGAAGGTGTGAAAGGCGCAGAGAGGCAAGTCTCAGCAAGAGGAGAAGCACAGAAACTGAAACAGGGATAAATGCTTTATATGACTGTAATTTCTTTGGCCTAGAGGCTCAAAAAATAAATATTAACTAGAAGGAAGCCTCTCAAAATATGACCAAAATTAGATGGATGTCCCATCATCTCCTGAAGAACTACAAGCCATTAACTCATTCAAGGGGACTCTGCCTAATACTTTCTCCATGAGGCAACTGAGAGTTAGTCACAGCTCCTCCTTCACTTACAGTGTTTAAAGCTCAGGACAGGCAACCTCTAAAAAATTACAAGGGAGTTTTGGAATGGGGAGAGAGAAGAGAAACACTTCATACATGTACAAAGCCTCAGTTAAAAGGGAGAAGAAAAACATTCTTCCCAAAGTAGAGACAGAGAAGAGTTTGCAAGCGATTCTTTTACAGTAGGGGAAGGGAAATCTCACTTTTGCAGGAGGGAATCCAGGAAAAAACAGGGGTAATTTTGGCTCTTTCATAGCCCAGGCAGGAAAGATGAAGTGACAGAGCTCCTGCCCACCGATAAAGGACAGTGCCTTCCTGAAAAGATGCTTAAGGCCAATGAAAACAGAGCAACTCATTAGCCCATCTACTGAAAGTAAGGGGGAACAAGTCAGATGTGGAACAGCACTTCCACACTGCCTAATCTCTTTGCCCACCTAGAACTTCACTCTGCAAGCACTGTGACACTCTTGGGCACTGGCACCCAGGGGACTCTCCAGTATCAGCTGTCTTCAGGTACTGGAGTAACAGAAGTGCTCAACTAACATCTGGGATGGAATACAACAGCAAGAGGGCACAAGTAACATCTTTAGGAGGCCACAAAGGTTCCATAAATTTCAGGAGACAGAGCAAGAAGGCAGCACATTAAGTTTAGCAGCTGCTCTTCCTCACAGGAAGTTGAAGCTGGGAAAGCTTTGTTGAAGAGGAAAACGTCCCTCTATGCTCCATACTACAGCTCTGCCTTACATAAACATGGGTACAACCATGCTGATGGGGTCTCTGGGGTGTCCTGGAATCTTTGAACGTGACATGAGCACGGCTTTGACTATGGCTGCTCCCAGCTTTGCAACAGAGCAGAACATAATTATTGCCTGGGGTTTACAGCTAATCTTTCTACTGGTAGTGCATACCATCTTGTTGCTCTGGTCAGGAAAAAGGCTTAAAATACAAAAGTCTGTATTTCCTAAAGGAATCAATAAATCTCTCGAATTCTAATACAACTTTTTTATCATATGGTGTCACCTCACTTCTGCCAGCTGCCATGAAGCATGACCTGTTTTCTCCCTAAGCCAGAGCCGTTTGTTGGGGGACAGATTAAGACAGCTACTTAGCAGTCAATCATGTTGACGTTTAGACTCCACTTACATGCTGAAGAACTGCTGCCTCATTCTTCTCCTGAAGCCATTCACCAATTGCTGATTCCTTCAGGTTAGCAGAACCTTGTGATTGTCAGCCAATACAAGGGAGTTTCAAACAAGAACATTTTTTGATTTCATTAATAAGTACGTCGTACTGCACACCTGTAATTGAGTTTCACCAACAAATACACTGAAATGACTGAACCAAGGCATTACTCTTGAGAGAGATGTCACCTTTAGAAGACTTGAGATGTACGCGGCTGAAAGAACCAGGTTGCAGAAATATGAGCAGACCTCAAAGCTCACGTTTCCTAAACCATACTTACTGACGCAAACCAGCCGACGGAGGTGAACTCCTCCTACGTTCAGCAACCTCCTATGCCATTGCTGCTAACAGCTTACATCTTCACGACTGCCAAGCAATGGAGCAGTCATGAAACTGCCTATGTTTACCCTTGGTGTACAGATCTGTTTCACGTGCTCCCAAAAAACCTTGAAGGTTTGGCCTGGAATTCTTACACTTACAAACCAAGAATTCTAACGGTTTAGAGATTTTTTTCCACGATCACATTCCTGGTTCTTGGAACTACTATGCCTTGTATCAAGAAATACCGATTGAGCAAGTTCAAGCACAGCACAAGAGCACCAATTTGGTAGAAGTCAGTGACTAATTAGAATGAATCACAACTACGCAGCAAATCTAAACTGGTGTATTTTAACAAGCAGTCCCAAAAACCAGAACAATGCTTCTCAATGTTTAGCATAAACAAGCCCTGCAGACAGAATGAAGAGGTTTCAACGTTCCCCTAGGAGTATCTGCTGGAATGAGTAGCTGAACAGCAAGGCAGGAAACAATCTCACACCGGACTTTTCCATCCACGTGAACTGGAGAGAAACCACAAGACACTTGGAACGGAATTCAACACAGTTCTTAAAATTAAGACATCTACACATACAGATACTCCTATTAACCAATGGATCTCATGTAGCACAGTGAAACATAGCTTAAGGCAAGGGACCAGTCATAATTAGGGCCTGTTAAAGCAGTCTTTAGGACTGTAATCCTCCATATTACAGAAAACCACTGCTGAATCTCAAGCATCGACGTTCCACAGCCTCTAATTATGGACGTTTCCCAAGGCTTACGCTCCTGAAGTTCGTTACGCAGACTCAGTTCCATTTTGCCTCCAAAGACAAAACATTTTAAAACCCTTTGGAAGTTTGTTTTCCCATTCATTAGGCCACACCTTGTGAACACATTAACTAGCATTCCTTACCTAGTTCAAACTCAAGTGAACGCTGATCACTATTTTGCAAGACATTGATGTATTTTAGAAGTGACCCACAAGAGGAATGGTTGTATTAATTACTCTGAACTTCTTTTGAGACATTTTAATGATGGAGAAGCCAAGTATTTTCTTGCCACTCCACAGCATTGCCAAGGTGACTTGAAAACCAGTAAGTTGGGCATCAGCTTAAAGAAATAACACTACATTTACACTTGTCACCACCTGAGAGCAGTCAACTCAATTCCTTCATCATCTTCAAGTGATGAAGATCAACAAACTAAGGCAGCTTCCACTCGCATGGGACATTTAAATAGAAGCAGGGAAGGAGGGAAACACCATGAACATCATTTCCAAAGCCCAAACTGTGCTGCAGCACATCCCTAAGCACAAACCTGATTTTTCTTTTTTTGCAGGTCACCCTTAAATACATTTTACTGCTAATCAAATGGCAGTATGGATCTTTACCTAAGCACAAATCACTACCAAGTTTGGGGACACAGCTATATAGACACGCACCAAATATCTACCTTTTATTACCCAAAAGACATCAAGATGCTTCAGAAAGTGTCGTTGCATGTCAAGGCTAAAAATCTGATGAAAGCCTCGTTTCCCCCCCTCCCAGGAAAAATACTCTTAAATTTCCAATGAAGCACTGTATGCCAACGTGCCTATAAAGAACTATCCACCTGGAAGGCTGCCAGGGAGCAGATGTTCTGCAACACCCCAAAAAAAAGGCTTCAAGCAGACCTTTTAGAGAACTCGGGTCACTACGTCCACCCAGAACTTCAACTCTTTAAGTTTACAATCAAAAGTCAGCCACAAGTAAGATGACAGACATCACTTGGCCACCTGAGTTGTACATTACCTTTCTCTTTGACCAGGTCTTTCAGAGACTGCCACTTCACATCAAATGGGATATTTGTAATAAAAGCTCGGTATCTTTTAGCAGGATTAGCATAGGGCTCAAAGCGATTTCCTCCTCTTTTGACACTTTTCTCTTTTCTTTTTTCATTTTGGCTTGGTCGTTCACCTTCACTGCAAGCAAAGAAAGATAATCACACACATTAACTACTCTGTCATTTGAGCAATGTCATCCTACCTCTCGGAACAGAACTTGTTACCGTCTTAAAGCTAAAACAAAACTTGCAAAGTTTCATCCATTTACATTATTTACAAAACTGTACACTTTTCAACCACAGCTGGTACCTAAAAGCAGACAATTATGTCATGAAGACCCACTATTTCCTCCCACGCTTATCCACTGTAACCAAAGTTTTCCATTTCATAACCTGAATCTCTTTAAAGTCGACCAAGCCTCACTCTGCCTCCTCACAATGCTCCAGACCAGAGGTCCACCCTATTCCTATAGCACAATATACTAAACACCTTTAAGTCAAATAATACACTGACCCACCATACTTGCAGTCTTACACTAAAAGAATTTTAACAAAATAATCCTGTGTTAACTAAACACTCAGGTCAATGACTCTTACCTAACAACACTTTTTTTCTCCTCCAATTAATACAGGTTTTGGGTGACACATTCAAAGTCTCTGTGCATTCCAAACATATCAAACAGTTCTTTTAACTACTTCAGAATATCAGCTCTAAGAGGTCAAAAATTTGAAAATTAGAAATGAAGACTATTTCTCAATAGCACACAAATGCCACTGAACAAAAGTATTTAAAAAAGCAGGAGAACTAAATACTTCAGCCTCGGCCTGACACAATTTTCTTAACTAATCCAATTAATCTTGTTTACTTTGTGCTGCTGCAGAAATACATTCTTAGAAAGAATCCATGAGAACACGAGTCAAAAAAAGCTGATCAAGTTTCTAAAACTTCTCTGTGCATACACTGAGCTTTTGCTCAACTTCAGACCTTTGAAGCCCTGCAAAACGATGTCAGAAATTCTGGCTCTTCTTCAACACCACCGTCCGTTCCTTGAGAACCATTTCAATCACTCAACAGATACAAGTACAAAAGTGTCTAGCAAGCTTTAAATTTCAGTGGGTTCCCAATTTTTGTGACATAGCAGCCTACACTTTTTCAGTCATAAAGGTATGTTACAAGCAAACACACAAAAATACTGTAATTTATGAACACAGCCATAACTGCAAACTGAATTTGCCTCTAAGCATGGCCATTGTGTACCACTTCGTGTCAAAAGAGACACAGGTTCTGCTGGAAAAAAGGTCTATTAAAAAAAAAAAGCATTCTTTAGCTACGTACAGTATTTATTTCACCTAAAAGTGACATTCTCACTGAGCTTTTTTAAAACTTCTTGAGTAATAAAGTAATTAAAACCACAAAAATAGATTCAAAAATAGGACAGTCCTCCTAACACCTTAACTTCTTCTTGGCTGAAGAAATAACACTGAATTTCATGCTTGTGTTAAAAGCTACACACAGTTTTTTATGGTTATTCCTCAAACTGGAACTATTTACATCTCCCTTGGGTTGAACTGCTGTATTATATGCTTTGAAGCAACACAGTATGATGTTTTTTCCCTTTTGCAGGATTTCAGATACCACCTCCATGGATTTCACACACCGAAAGACAAGAACAGGAAGGCACAGGGCCATGGAGATCACTTAAAAGATGTGGTTATCAAGTATGAAAACATCTGATTGTTTAGGGCTTCTTTTAAGGGAGTCTGAGACAGAAGGAAGGAATGAGCCCCACATCACCCCCAAAATATACCAGGCCTGCCTGTGTGTATATTCCTGAGCTGGAAGGGCAGGCAAGATAAAATTCCCACAGCAGCTTTGCCCATCCTAGTAGGGAACCACTCGGAGCAACCGTGGTCCATTTCCACCAAGGCTAATGCAAGATCTACAGAAAAGAATGCACTGAAGTAGCTGCTTTCAGAAGATATTTCATCTGATTTTTTTTTCCCCCTGAGGTTACAGAACTGAAATGCTTCATCAAGACTAAAGTAAAACTCCTACTTGTGATGTGCGTAGAAGGAGGAACCAAAAGGGAAGCTCTTATCTCCTCCAAAAAGGGCTATTATTCACATTCCTCTGCAAGATTTCTTAAAACATGCCAGCTAGACCCAACAAGTGAACTAGAAATCACTGAGCACAGCAAGAATCAAAACCCAGTATAGGCAGATCCTCCCTTCCCCACCCCCAGGACAGAACACTGGCATTATCACTGTAGATGTATGATCTTTGCTACATGGAGCTTGATATTACACATAGAATTGCACCCAGATATAAAGATAAACTCTCTGGAGATACTCCAAATGTAACAGAGGCCAGGAAAAAGAACTGAGAACAAAGTATACAACTTTACTTATATTTCCAGGAATGAATTGTCTCCTCATGTAAGACAAATTACTGATTAATGTTACCTAGAGCCATAGCTTCATAGTCAAGAGTGAGCCTGGAGATGTCAATAGAATCTAAGACATGAACATCCTCCATGTACCAACTACCCAACACGAGGAGGAGAGATGATGGGAAGATCCTTCCCTAGCCCTAGGATACCACACGTCCCTGTATCCCGTGCCATGGTGGCACTGGGATCCCCATCCTCTGGGACCAGGACTCCCTCTGTTCCTGCTGAACAAGGAATTTCTGAAGAAGACAGAAAACGTTGCATATGTGAAAATTTTTCTGTTGCCATAAGCACAGTTTAAGTATTTTGTGTTGGAAAAAAAACAAAACAGATAGTCATTTTTCCCAAAAAGCTGACTGTCTTCCACATGACAACAAAATCCACAAACTCAGGCAGCAGAGGACAGTGGGTTTTCAAATTGAGACCCACCATCACCTCCTCGTCACACCCATATCACCTCCAATTAACTACGGATCACCAAGCTGGCCTGTGTAAGTCAGATCAGTCAGCTCTGGGCCAGACTGGAGGTATGCAACATGCCTGGGGGTAACAGCCTGCAGCAACTGGACTGACACAGGGCCACAGAACACACCTCAGGAGAGGCAGATAAATAAATCTGACCTCCAGCCCAAAACATTCCTCACAGAACATCAGGTTCCAAATGCCGATTCTTATCTCCATGGCATTTAATGCCTAGGGCCAAAAATTATCTAAAGAAAAAGTGTTCTTTATTCCCCTGATTTGGTATGAAAAAAAGCTTTGCTAACTACGAAGTTTTCCAAAACAAGGTTAGCATTAACACAGGAAAGAAACAAGCAGCTTAAGCATTTTTTTCTGCTTATGATCCCCACATTTAAAGACCAAGAATTATAACCTTTGAATAATTTTATTTTGAATTTCTGTGAAATCCTGTTGACATCAGACACATAACCCTGAATCAGTGGCAGCCATCACCTCCAAGCCCTCTCTCGCTCTCGACTCTCATTTGACTCTCGTGTTCCTAAGTCACTCCACAGGTAAATCCTCAACCGCAGGACAGAGCACACTTTGCTTCAAATGTTGCAGCAGTGAGAGATGACTGCCTGAGAAGAGCTTAATTATATATCCTGACATGGACAGAACAAGTAATTAACTTAGAACATCAAAGCCCATCCCGCTGGCGCTGCCTGTGCCTCCAAGGGAGGCCTTAAGTTGCCGTTACGGCCCAAGAAAAACACATTCTAAGTGGGATAGGCAAGGCTCCCCCCTAGCCGCCCTACACAGACAAGGGCCCGGCTTCTTTCCCGCTCGGACCTTAGCCGGCGGGAGCGCCCGGACGCGCCTCCCCGGGGAGGCCCCGGGCCCGCCAGTCTCCGCGCCACAGCGGGTAGGCCTCGCCCGGGTTCCCGGGGCGCGCCTACAGCCGAACAGCGGCTCTAGCGCCGATAGCGGCCCTGCCCCCAGTCCCGGCCCCGCTGAGGGCCTCCCCCTGCGCGGCGGTGGCGGTCCCGGGCCCCCCCCGCCTCGGCGCGGCCCAGGCCCGGTTCGCGACGCGAGGAGGCCGCATAAGGCGCGGCAGGCCCAGGCCTCGGCCTGCGCGGCCCACTCAGCGGCCACCCTACCTCTTGGGGGGCGCATCCCCGGCACTGCTCGCCCCGTTAGGTGGTGGCGGAGCCGCCGCTGCCGTCGCCGCGGCCGCTGCCGGCTCCTCCATTTTGCCGCCGGCGCTTTCCGTCGCCGCCGCTACCGCCGCCGTGGCCGCCATTTTCCTAGCGCTGCGCCTTTGTGTGAGGAGAGCCCGCCCCGAGGCTGCGCGCAAGGCACGCCGGGACGGGGGCGGGCGGCAACGCGCCCTGGCTGCGCGGCGTGGCGCATGCGCACTGCGGCGCTCCGCTTCCCGCGCGGGGCAGGGGGCGCCCGAGCGTCTGAGGGGCTGGCGGGACCGTGCCCGGGCTGCGAGGGAATCGCGGCTTCGTCGGTGCCTGTCAGGTTCTTCCTCCATAGGGTACAGCCCGGTATGTGTGGGCGCAACGTGGAGCCCCGGGGGTGAGGTTTAAGGTGAGGCCTCACCACCATGGAGGACCCCCAGCCAGCTCAGGGGATCCTACTAGTAGGAAGCAGCACGCTGCTGCTGAGAGGCTGAGAGGATTAAAGCTGTTACGGTTCACTTCCCACACACACACACTTTCCCTCACTCTGGCCATTGCCCTCACTGCTTCCCTATTCTCAGCAGCCACCTCCAGTCCTTGCTGGGTGTCAGCTTCCACTGAGGTCGGAGCATGAGGGTACGTAGAAGGCCCCTTTCTGCCTTCACGGTGCAGTCTCCTGCTCCACAGTCTCAAACTCGACCTTATAACTCCCAGACAGCTTCTGTGTGTTCAGCTCAGAGATCCTGGAGGGGCTCAAAGGCCAGAAGAGGGGTCCCCAGCAGGGCAGCGGGCACAGCGAGCCCTGGGGCACAAGGAGAGCCTGAGAGCGGGGCATGAGGGGCCTTGAAGGATGCCACAGGGACACAAGGAGGTTTGGGGACCCCATGGGGAGGGTACAGAGGGACTTGGGGACATCCAGAGTGTTGTGGGATACGGAGGAGTGTTGTGAGGGAACCAGAGGTGTTCCCAGGGGGTGTTGGAGGGTGCTCAGGCACAAGGAGGATGGTGACAGCCACAGTGAAGGGCTTGGGGAGGCCCTGAGAGGACCAGGGGTAAAAGGCAGCTCGGAGAAGCAGTGGGGACCTCAGGAGGGGATGTGAGAGTGAGTTGAGGCATTTTTTACTGAGTTCAAAGGTACAGAGACATGAGCTGAATGAATAAAACAATTGTTCATTGATTAACACATAACACACAACACCCAGGAGCGAGTCCTGTCACCTGCCTCAGTGCCATATGCGCCCCGTGTCACCTGAGGCACCATTACCACATCAACGTGGAAAGAAACTGAGGAGCTGCCATCCTCCCCCTGGCTTTTTCCTTCTGGGAGAGGAGTCTGTGCTGGGATTTGAGAGGAAAAACCCTGATTTCATCCATCCGTTCTTCTTCCCGACCTTCAGAACCTAGCCCTGCTGGGATTTTTTTTTACAAAATACAGTAATAAACTATAACAAAGGTGGAATAGTGCAGCTGGAGTAATATTTCTTGTATAAACCAGACTTTTTTAGCCTGTGACCCCCATGATGGACACCTCGAGCACAGGACCTGCCTGGGGCTCAAACCCCGCTTTGCTCTGAGGAAGCCGAGCTCCAGCTCCCCGCAGCTCACTGCCCCGGGCTCCCCCAGCCCCAGCCGGGGCACAGCCGCCCCCCAGCCCCTCACAGGCGAGGCGCCCCTGGACCCCGCAGCACCCGGGGCCCGGCAGAGCCGGCGGAACCTCAGATCAGGCCGCGGTGCAGCGGACGCTTGGCTGTGACACAGCGGTGGTGGGCGGGGCTCGATGACTGGCAGCAGAGACAGCCAGTAGCAGACGAGAAGAAGCGGGGCGGTGTCTCTTTGAACCAATCAGCGCCTGAGGGAGGCGGGGCTCTGTTCCCGGAAGTGGTGAGCGGCGCGGGGGCAGCTGCTGGGTGGCACCGCTGGTTGAAGGAGGCTGCAGCCATGTCGGAGCGGAAGGTGTTGAACGTGAGTTGGGGGGGGTTGGTGGTGCTGAAGGGGGGGTCTGTGACCGCTGTGGGGATCCCCCAGGCCGGGCTGGCCGTGGGGGGGTTCCCTGATCGTTGAGGTTGGTCCCCAGGCTGGGGGTGCAGGGGAGTCCCTGGTGGGTTGGGGGGTACTGAGGCGGAGAGGGGTCCCTGAGGGGATTCTCAGGGTGGGAGGGGGGCGCCTGGGGGCTCTAGGCAGCGCTTGGAGGGGGCTGGCAGGGACAAGATGGCTAGGCCCTAAAATCGTGTAAGCACTGGGGGATGTGGGAGGACAGACACCCCCCCTAGGGCATGGCTCTGGTGGACAGCGTGCTTGGCACTGGAGACCGCGCCTGGTCAGGGGGGGCACGCTGGCTCCTGCTGTGTGGAGCTGATCCCTTCGGCAGTCGGACTTGATGATCCCTATGGATTCCTTTCAACTTGAGATATTCTATGATTCTGTTCTGTGTAGCACCTGGGAGCCTGCCTGCCACAGTTCACACTGCTCTGGGTGACTGCGCCCAGCACACACACGTCTCTGTTCTGTCTCTGTAGAAATACTACCCGCCGGACTTCGATCCTGCTAAGATCCCAAAGCTCAAACTCCCAAAGGACCGGCAGTATGTGGTGCGACTCATGGCCCCCTTCAACATGCGGTAAGAGGGGCTGTGCTGGTCAGAAGGAAGCAGTTGTAGGAAGGAGAAGTTTCCTTGGAAATTATTTAGCCACCATACCCTGCAGGGGAGCTGCTGCCAGCAGCTGTTAACAGTGATACAGACCAGAAGAAAAGGGGTGAGGGAGAGTGAGGAGATGCTGTGGGTGATTTGGGGGTTGTTTGAAGAGTAGGTACTGAATTTCCAAAGGAGAAAATAACCATTGCTCAGAACCTGGGCTGACAGCCTCAAAATTACTTGGACTTTTCTCAATCTGTTTGTTCCCTTTTTTTTGGTGTGTTATGGACTTTCTCCTTTTCTAGATGCAAGACGTGTGGTGAATACATCTATAAAGGGAAGAAGTTTAATGCCCGTAAGGAGACTGTTCAGAATGAGGTGTACCTGGGACTTCCCATCTTCCGCTTCTACATCAAGTGCACGCGCTGCCTGGCAGAGATCACCTTCAAGGTGAAATATGTTCTGTATTTCCTGAGCTCTTGGGCTCAGGGAGGTTGGGCAGTCTGTGGTTGTTACTGGGTGCTGACCCCATGGGGAAGGGGTGTCCCAGCAAAGACTGAGTCTGAGCATGTGCTTTTTGGTGTATCTGTCTTCCCTTATCGTGGCAATTTGTAATTCTGAAGTGTCTGGCCAGCCCACAGAATGGAAGGCTGTGGGTGATTGTCTGCCCTGTGATGTGAATGAAATCGGGAAACATTTGCATGCAGCTCTGGAAGTGGCCACAGGATGGCTGGAGCAGAATTGCCCCAGTACAATGATTTTCCCACCTTGTTTCTTCCTTAGACAGATCCTGAGAACACAGACTACACTATGGAGCATGGCGCCACTCGCAACTTCCAGGCTGAGAAGCTCTTGGAGGAAGAGGAGAAAAGGATGCAGAAGGAGAGGGAAGAGGAAGAGCTCAACAATCCCATGAAGGTATGAGAACATGCCCTTCTCCACAGAAGGCAAACCTCTCTCCTACCTTGGCTGACTGTCCCCAGCAAAGCAGGTGACTTCGTAGCCATTGGTTTGGTTCTTCAGGCTCCCGAGGTCTTGCTGTGCTCTGGGCAGGCAGGAGACAACCCTCTGCCCTCAGGAGGTTTCCTCCTGTGCTGGAACTTGTGACAGACTACATCTCACCCCATTTTTTCCTGTCCTATTAAGTCCCAAAAATGAGGATGGTGATGATCCTCTTAGTACTGGGTGGAGAGGGTGTTGGAGGTTGCTGGCAGGCTCTGCTACCTCACATCAGCCCGGCTTCCCTTTGGTCACCCAGGTCCTGGAGAACCGAACCAAGGACTCCAAGCTGGAGATGGAGGTTCTGGAGAACCTGCAGGAGCTGAAGGAACTCAACCAGCGTCAGGCTAACGTGGACTTTGAGGCCATGCTGAAGCAGTACAAGGAGTACGAGGAGGAGCAGAAGCGCAAGGAGCAAGAGGAGGATGAGCAAGAGATGAAGTGAGTGGTCTGGAAGGATTCACAGGGGGGTGAAACTGGCCACGCTGGCCCTGGCCAGGCAGGGCTGAGTCTTGCCCTTTCCTCAGGACCCCAAGAGCATTTAGGAGAGGGTCCTGCCTGAGAGGCCTGAGTTCATGGGGGGTGGGATGTCGTCCTGAGCAGGCTGTGAGGAGATTGGGGACAGTTGAAGCATTTGGGGAAGGGAGAGAAATGCACATGGTGGGGTCTTGGTGTCACTGACCCACCTGGTGGGGAGCTCTGGGCTGCGGCAGGGACCTGACCCCCCCTGGGAAGTGTCCTTGTGTGGAGGGAGAGTTTCTGCACCTGACAGAGGCTGCGGATCTCAGTGCCCCCAACCTTCAGGTGCTGCTTGAACCTGACTTCTTAAAAAGCACCTGAGAAGGTGGATCCCATTGCACTGCTGCTGAGTTCCAGCTCCCCTCGCAGCAAACAGCGCAGGCAGGGTGGGGGAAGGGAGCCAGCTCTAACACATGGCCCCTCTCCTTGCAGATCTATGCTGGAACAGGCCCAGAACCGACGGCTGCTGGTGGACTCCGACTCTGACGAAGAGCCTACAAAATCACACACGAAGCCCGTGGTGAAAATCAAACCTACGGACATCTTGCAGGAGGTGAGCAGGGGCAGAGCCTCTTCCACCCCCACCACACCTCTTCCCCCAGTCCACATCCCCGCTCTCCTGGGCTGTGCTGCTTGTTTTGTCCCCGCTCTGTGCTGTGCAGGACCCCGGTGCCTGTCACGCATGAGCAGCTCAGCGAGCCTGTGTCCCTGTGCACTGAGCTGAAAGGAGACAGGGATCAGTTGGTGATTTTAGACCGTGTCTGCTGACAAAGGCTGGGAGGGAGCTGCCCCCCCTCCTCACTCAGGACACCGCTTCCCTTTCAGCTCCAAAATGACAGGCTCACCCATGCCTCGGTCCTACTTCAGACACCATTTCAGCTGAAACCACTGCCTGGGACAGCCTGTCCTTTGGTTCTGTTTTGTCCCTGTTGGAGCCGTGCAGAACAAAAGAGCTTTGAGCACCCAGCTTGCGAGGGAGGGAGGGATTATCCCCGCCGCCGGGCCCCGCGCTGCCGCTCTCCGCTGTCGATCCGTGTCCGCGGGGACCTCTGTCCGCTTGGGTGAATCAAAGCTGCCGTGTCCCTAAGCGGGGTTGGGGTTAATCTGAGCGATGTTCCCTGGCCCGGCACTAATCCTCGTGCCCGGGGGAGTTTGATTCCATGGCTGGACCACCTGCAGGCACGTGGGCCAGGCTGGCAGAGCTGCAGCCCTCTGGCACACATCTGGCTCCCAGTGAGGCTGGGTTTAACTCACAGGCAGTGGGATGTTTGTCTCCAAGGGCTGTTTTCCAGCCATTTAGATTCATATCCCTGTTGTTTGTCCAGCTTGTGCCAGTCACTGCAGGGGGGGGATACCCCCCCCTTGGCTACACTGAGCAGATACCTTCATATCTCCTCTGCTTTGTGCTGCTGTTTTTACCACTCCTCCTCCCTCCTCCCTCTGCCTTCCCTCCTCCCTCTGCCTTCCCTCCAAGGCCAGAGCACCCTCACACCCCTGCTCTGCTCTGCAGGACCCTCAGCCCCAGAGTAAGAAGCTGAAGGCTGAGAGCTGGGACCGGAGCGTGGGCAAATTGAACGCCAGGCCCCAGCTGGCTGGACTGGTCACGGTGAAGAAGCAGAAACTGGATCCTACCCTGGCTAATGGGACAGAGAACCAAGGCACCACAGCCAACACTGGTAACTGGCCACGTGGCATCGGGGTGGCTTGAGCTGGGCTATCAGGGAGGGGTCTGGTGGCACCCAAGCAGCGTCTAGCTCTGTCTTCAGAGCCTGGGACAGATGTGGCCATGATGATGTAAGAACAGGGGGTAAGAACATTCAGGAGATGTCCTGATGGAGGAAAGGTTTCCTTCCTGGCCCTTGGCAGTAAGCCAAGGCTTTGGAGACAGACTGTCAGGGCCAGAAGCTTCCAAACAACATCCCAGTGTGCAGATACGGCACTGGGAAGCATCATAACAGCGAGATACGAATGGAAAAGCAAGAAAACTGCTTTGGTTTGGGGCCCAATGATGAAACCTGCCAAATAGTTGGAATTTGGGAGCTTTAAAGAAGTGCTGAAAACAAGCAGAAAGGCTTTCCAGCACCTCAGCGTTCACAGCCCGTGGATGCCAGAGGATCCGTGGATCTGATGAACCTTTGGCTTAGTGAGTGCCTCTGCCCCCAGGGACCCCCCTGACCTCCTACCTGCCCCATTTTGGGGGCAGGGCAACTCCTGGCAGGGTCTGTTCAGCCAAACTGTGCTGGAGGGGAGTTGCCACCTCTCGAGGACGTTGGTCAAAGCTGAGAGCAGGCTCCTCTCTCCCCTTCCAGTGGCTGAAATCTCCCAGGGGGTTGCAGAGGGAGCAGGGGGTTTGTAGAGCTTGGGCCAACCTTGCTCCTCCCGCTGCCACAAGGCAGAAGGAAGTGGCTCCAGCCTAGGGGGCACGGGGTCTCCTTGTCCATGTCACCTTGCTGTCCTCATGGAGGTTCAGGCCAGGGCCAGTTGTGCCGTGCCGGCGGCGTTTGCCGGCGCTGGGGAGGGCCCTGCCTGATGGTGTCCCCTCTCTTGCTCCACTTCCAGGCTCGTTTCCCACAGCAACGGGCACCACCACGTCCTCTCTCGGCTTGTTGGGGGCGTATTCGGACAGCGAGGACAGCGCCAGTGACTGATGAGCCACCGAGCCAGCCCAGAGCAGGGACAGCGGGCTGTCCCCAACCCCAGCTGACAGCAGCTGCTCTCCAGAGCCCCTCACACAGAGCTGGCGTCGCAGCCCAGCGGGGTTTCCAGACCATCTGGAGTCCCAGTGTCTTCACCTGCCCAGTCCGGGGTGTGCATCCATCTGTCTGTCCTCCAGCAGGGACAGGCCCGAGAAGACACCTTCCTCAGAGGGTGTCACTGCTGCGGGGCAGCCAGGGAGAGCCCTGACCCCACTTCCAGCCAGCCCCGGGAGCACCGTGCATCCCAGCCCTGCATCCATGGTGTGCTGGGAAGCACTGGGACTGCGGGGTTTCTCCCATCTAGTGGTGCCCACTGCCCTCACCCCCACGCTGGGTGTGCCTGGGCCCAGGTACACGACTCACCGACCCTCCCATGGCAATAAAGGGACCTCGGGGCCTTCCTCCCCTCTGTCCCTGCAGGGAGCAGGGGGAAGGCAGGAGCTCAGCACCCCTTTTTTGCCCCAGGGGGACCCACCCCCACCACCGCTTCTCCTGCCCTGGGTGGCTCCTAACCCCTCAATGGGGCCCAGATCCCCCCTGCCCCCTGTTTTGCTGTTGGAGGTGACACATTCTGCAGCATGGGGGGCTCCTCTAGCCCCACACTGTGGGGTTGGGGCTGTCCTGGCTGGGTTCCTTCCCCTGCCCCAGTTCCCCCTGACCCCAGCAGCTCGGTGACAAACCCCTCCTGGGTTTCCTCAGCTCACCAGCAGCCACGACCTGGTAATAAATGGGATGTGTCAGAGCCAGTTGTGTCTTCATCTTCCAGAGCAGTAATTAGTACATGGGCAGTGGATCCTGCACATGGGGGTATGGCAGGGGACACCACAAGGACCCCCACCCCAGTGATAGGGGTCCATGCCCCCATCAGAAGGACCAACCAAGGCTGGGGTTCTTCCTCCTCACCCATGCCTCAACTTCCTCCTTATCAAGGCCCCCCCTCTAATTGACGAGCAGCTTCTCACTAATTAACCCGCTCTCAGAGCCTCACAAAGGGCTCTCTGGTGTGAGCTGCAAGGCCAGGGGCTGGGGGGGGGCGTTGTTTCTGAGAGCTGGGGAGAAAAGGCAGCCCCCCCCCCCATCCCAATTAGCATTCCTTGCACATGCCTTGTAATTAACCTCTTTAAATATTAATGCTGAATACGGGGCTCAGCCCTGGGGTGGTGTTTGTTGGATGGGGTCTGTCAGGTGCTGTGCTGGGGGATGGCAGAGCTGGGGAGGGGGGAACCTGGCCATGCAGACCCCCCCAGCCATGTCTTACTCCTGCACGTGTCCCCCCAGTTCCCTGTGCCCCCCCAGCACCAGGATCCCAGTGGAGGAACCTTTGTTCTGGGAAGGGACAATACAAGGAGCCACGTTGGGGCATGGCTGGGGGGTCCCTGGCTCTCCTGCCCCCGCCCCCAGTGTGGTCCCTGGGGCAGAGGGGGAGGCAGAGCCCCCCCTGCACCCCCTGACCAGCCTCATGGGGGGTGTGGGTGACCCTGCAGCTGGGGGGGGGGGCTCCGTTTTGCCCCCAGACCCCCAAAGGCCCCGGGCTCAGCTCCCCCCCAAGCCCTTCCCCTGTGCTCTGACCCCCCCAGGGGCAGCCCCAGAGGGGCAGGGGTGGGGGTCCCATAGCCGGTGTGCCACCTGCCTGTGTCCCTGGGTCCCACTGCCCCCCTCCCACTGTCACACGGGAGTGGGGGAGGAACCGTCCCGGTGTCACTTGGGGGTGCCGGTACCCCCCATCACCGCGGGGGGGGTGTCAGCCATCCCCTCCCGGTACCCCCCCCCCCCCTCCCCACCAGGTCTCGCCCCCCCGTCCCGGTCCCCCCCCCCGGCGAGGCGGGCGCGGGGTGGGGGGGGCTGGGGGGCTCCGGTCCGCGCCGTGCGCGGCGGCGACACAAAGCGGCTCCCGGCGGCGGCGGCGGGGGGGTCCCGGCGGCCCCGCCATGGCCAAGTGGCTCCGGGAGTACCTGGGTCGGGGGGCCCGGCGCTCCCCCCCGCGCCCGCCCCAGCCCGACTACAGCGGCGGCGAGCGCCGCCCCACCGGTACCGGCACCGAGAGCGGGGCCCCCCCCGGCGCTGCCCTGCGCGGCCCCGCTGCGTCCCCTCGGCACCGGCTGGTGCGGGTGGGGGGCGCGGGGTCGGGGGGCGGCCCCCGCCGGCTGGAACAGGTAGGAGCGGGGGGACACCGGGGGACACCGGGGGACACCGGCGGGGGGGCAGCGGGGCAGGACCCGGAGGGAAGCGCGGGCAGCGGGGAGGGCGGTGAAGGGACCGGGGGGTCACCGGGGAACAGGACCGGGAGCACCGGGAGCAGGACCGGGGGGCAACCGTGGGGGACCGGAGAGGTGTGAGGGGGGCAACCGGGAGAGAGCGGGGGGGCTGGGGAGCGAGAACCGGGGGGCACAAAGGGGGGGTGGGGACCGAGAGGGGCTGGGGAGCAGGAGCGGGGGTACCGCGGGGGCTGGGGATGGGGCACCGGGGAGAGCCGAGGGGTCGGGGGGGCAGTGGGGCACCCGGGGGAGGGAGAGGGACTGGGGGGGGCGGGACTGGGGGTGGCGGGGTCACTGGGAGAGGGGTAAGGGGTCGGGGACAAAGGGACTGGGTGGGAGGGAGGGAGTGGGGAAAGGGATGGGGACACCCATATCGGGGACACAAGGGAGCCCCCAGTGTCCTGGGGAGGGGACCCAGGGACTGGGGACCAGTGTGGGGGGCAGTGGGGGTCCCGTCCCACCCTGGGCACCCACCCGCAGGGCCCCGGTGAGAGTGAGTACTCGGAGCCCTTCGAGGGGGAGCAGGACCCGGCGCCCGAGGGGGGCTGCGAGGACCCGGGCGAGACCACAAGTGGGTGACACCCTGAGCCCCCCCCCCCCCCAGTACCCGCATCCAGGGGGTCTCCCCTCCATCCTGTCCCCACACCCCTCCCACCCCATCCTGTCCCCAGGGTGCCCGCGGCAGGGCGAGGGCCGGCGGGGGCGTCCGCGGCGGGGACCCCAACTCTACGACACCCCCTACGAGGAGTGGGAGACGGTGGGGGAGGGCCCGGGGGTGCCCACCCCCCGCCAGAGCCGCCTGCCCCGCGACGACGAGCGCCCGGCTGATGAGTACGACCAGCCCTGGGAGTGGAAGAAGGACCACATCTCCCGTGCCTTCGCAGGTGACAGCATCCCGGGGCGCTGGGTGACACCCTGGGGACACCAACCGTGTCCCCCAGCACCCATGGGTCCCACCTTGGGGGGAGCAATGGGACACCACAGCAAGGCAGAGCCACAGTGGGGACATCTGGGATGTTCCTTTGTGCTCTGCCGCTGAGACCTGGGTGCTGGGGACCCCGCAGTGGGGTGACACCCCCCCTGTTTGCCCCCACAGTGCAGTTTGAGAGCCCTGAGCGGTCCCCAAGCCTGTCCCGGCAGCTGCCACGGCCCCCCCGGCCCCCCACAGGCACCAGGCCAGGCTGTCCCCCCAGCCCCAGGCACGTGGACACCTCGCTGCCCCTGGAGAAGCAGGCGTGAGTCTGGGGGGGTCCCTCCTCCATGGGGTGCCATCAACATCCCAGTGACACATCGTGGCATGGAGGCAGCCCTCTGGGGTTTAGGGTCCCCCACAGATGGGTCCCCATGGGGTGTTGGGTGCCCAATGGCATGGAGGGGTCCCCATGGTGTTGAGTTCCCCATGGCATGGAGCGGTCTCCATGGTGTTGGGTGCCCGATGGCATGGATGTGTCCCCATGGGGTGGAGGGTGCCCCATGGCATGGTTGGTCCCTTTGACATGGTTGGGTGCCCTATGGCATGGTTGGGTGCCCCATGGCATGGATGGATCCCCATGAGGTGGAGGGTGTCCCATGGCATGGACAAGTGCCCCATGGGGTGGAGGGTACCCCATGGCATGGTCGGTCCCTTTGACATGGTTGGGTGCCCCATGGCATAGGTGGGTCCCCATGAGGTGGAGGGTGCCCCATGGCATGGTTGGGTCCCCATGGCATGGATGGGTCCCCATGGGGTGGAGGGTCCCCATGGCCTGGCTGGTCCCTTTGGCATGGGAGGGTGCCCCCTGCCATAGTCGGTCTCCATGGTGTAGAAGGTGCCCCATGGCACAGGTCTCTGTGGGGTGGACAAGTCCTTGTGCCACAGAGGGTGCCCCACATTGCTGTTGGGTCCAAGTGGTGGGGACGGTGCCCCATAGCATGGCAGGTGCCCCTTGGTCCAGGATGGGTCCTGGGGCCCCAGTACTGTGTGGCGGGTGCCACTTGCCGGGGTGACACAGGGCACCACACAGGTGGTACCACGGCCCCATCGGGCGGGCGGGCGCCGAGACGCTGCTGGCGCTGTGCCGCGAGGGCAGCTTCCTGGTGCGGGACTGCGAGACCAGCCCCGACGACTACTCGCTCTCGCTCAGGTGAGCATGCAGGGGGTGTGACATGGGGACAGCCCTGGGGACAACCCAGGCATTGGGGGAGGGGTCACAGAGGAGTGCCTGGGCAGAGGGACTGGGCTGGAGCATGGTCCTTACATCCGTGTCCTGGCGTGTGTTTGCGTGTCCCCCCGTGGTTCACCCACCCACGGAAGGTGGCCAGGCCATGCGCTGCGTACCTCAGTGTCCCCTCCCCACCCGCAGGAGCAGCCATGGCTTTGTGCACGTGAAGCTCACGCGGACACGGGAGCAGCATTTCGTCCTTGGCCGCGCCGGAGCCACCTTCCCCTCGGTGCCCGAGGCCGTGCGGCACTACACAGCGCGGGCACTGCCCGTCCGCGGCGCCCGCCACCTCTCCCTGCTCTACCCCGTGGCTGCACAGCCCCTGTGACCCCCCCGCTGTGCCCCCCACCCACCCCACAGCCAATCACCCCCATTAAAAGCCGACGCGCAGCCCCGTGTGCTCCGCGGTGTGTGGGCATGGCGACGCTCTGGTCCCTCTTGGGGCTCAACTCTATGGTGCCTCTGGGGGAAGGCAGGACGTGGTGGCCCTGCCACCTGTCCCATCCTGGTCCCACCACGTGGGCTCCCACCCCCGGGAGCCTAGGGGAGTGGGGGGTGTCCAGATGAACCCCCACCACCACTTCAAGATTGGCCTTGGGGACAAAGTGTGAGGGTGACAGCAATCGAGGTCACCCACCATCAACTGCCCGTGAGCTCGCCCACGCGGTGGGGGGGTCAATGGCGCTGCCCCCCCCCGGGGGGGAGCGGGTGCTTCCTGTGCCATCGGTGCAGCCCTCGCTGGTGCGAAACGAGGCCACCAGACCACAGAGTGGCTTCGCTGAAAGTGGGGGGGCCCCGGATGCTGGGGGGGTGGGGGCTGCGGGCGCCACGCAGGAGACAGCGAGCCGGGTGGCAGGATGCTGCAAAAGAGCTTTTTGGGGGTTTTCCTGCAGAAAGCCAGAAGGGGGGGTTGCCCCCCCCAGCCAGGCATTGGTGACACCCCGGGGCACAGCTCCTCTTAGGGTCGGGGGGGGCCCCGTGTTCTCCATCACCATGGGGGCAGCAGCAGCTTCTTGGGGGCCCGCGCCGAGGGGGGTGGCACGTTCAGGTAGATGCCCGTGTCTGGGGGGGGGGGGGCAGTGGATATTGGGGGGCGCAGGGCTGGGCATGGCCAGACCTGGCCCCCCAGATGTGGCTGGCACAGCTGGGGGACCCTCAGGGGACCCATCGGGTGCCCCCAGCCCTGGGAGGTGCCTGGGGTGGGCAGGGGGGGTACGGGCACGGGGGTGTTGGGGCTCAGGGGTGCATTGGGTGGGTGGGCAGGGGGTGCTGGGGGGGGCAAGGGGCTCAGGGGTGTTTGGGCATGGGGTACAGAGACACAGGGGTACGTGGGGACGGGGTACCTGAGTTCCTGCGCCAGCGCCGGTGGCCGAGGAGGGCCAGCCCCAGCAGGAGGGCCGTGCCCCCCAGGGTCCCCGCCAGCCCCCACGCCAGCCCTGCAAGCACACCCAGCTGGGGCCACCCCCTCGGCACCACTGGCACCCGGGCACGTGGGTGCCAGCATGGAGGGGACAGCGGGGACAGCTCGGACACACTTACCCACCTGATGTCCTCCATCAGACGCTGGCAGAGGGGAAAGAAGTCAGGGATGTCCCTGTCCCCATCCCTGTCCCCATCCCTGTCCCTGTCCCTATCCCCATCTCTGTCCCCATCCCTGTCCCCATCCCCATCCCTGTCCCCATCCCCGTCCCTGTCTCCATCCCTGTCCCCATCCTCATCCCTGTCCCCATCCTCATCCCTGTCCCCATCCCTGTCCCCATCCCTGTCCCCATCCCTCCCGCCGCATGGCCACCCCAAACCCACCAGGCATCACCCTCCATGGACCCCATCAATGCCACGGTGATGCCACCTCCCAGGGAGGTGGCACTGCCACCACAACGCCGTGTCCCAGGGACCCCGCTCAGTGTCCCCCCCCAGGTACCTGTGCTGACACTGAGCACGGTGCCATTGCCGGTGGCCGTGCCATGGCGGGGGATCTCCAGGGTGACGCGGCAGAGGTAGCACCCGGCGTCGTCCCCCCGTGCCTGGCGGAGGCTGAGGGTGGCACGGGGGGGGAGCCAGGCCAGGTGGAGGCGGGGGGAGCAGGGGAACGCGGGGACAGGGGTGTCAGGGTGCAGGCGGGTGGCACACAGCACCCCGTGCCCCGCGTCCTTCACCCACTCCAGCCGCAGCAGCTCCCAGGGCTTGGCCACCAGCACCTGGCACCCCAGGGCCACCTCGTCACCCGCTGTCACCCGCACCTTGCCCGGATCCTGGCTCACCCGCAGGGCGCTCGCTGCCGGGAACGGTGTCGGGGTCACGGGGGGCTGTCACCCACCGCCCCTGGCTGTTCTCAGGGCCACCCACCCGTGGGGCTGAGGGACCCTGGGGAGCGGAAGCCAGGTTTGCTGCGCCAATGTCCCCCCCCTCACCACTGCCTCCGGCCACGTGCTGCCCTGCCCCATCTGTCCCCATCCTGTCCCCTCCCCATGTCCCCCCACCCGTCTCCACTGCCTCTCTCCTGTCCCCTCACCACCACCATGTCACCCACCCCTGTCCACCCACCCATCCCCATCCTGTCCCCATGTCTGTCCCTTCCTCTCTGTCCCCAACCATTCTCTGGTCCCCCCTCTGGACAGATGTCCCCAGCAGCTCCCCGGCCATCACACAGGGGACAGTCTGAGCCCTGTGCCCCCACCTCGTGCCCCCCAAACAGCCTGTCCCCAGCCACAGGGTCCCAGGCACTGTCCCCCCCCAGCCAGCCTTGTCCCCCCACTCACCGCCAAGGAGGAGGATGAGGACCCCAAGCCCCCACATCCCAGGGCCAGCCTGGCCACCCTGCTCTGAGGGTCCCCAAGGGATCCGTGTCCCGAGGGGTCCGTGTCCCCAAGCTCTCCTTGTCCCCAAATTGCCGCTGTCCCCGCAGTGTCCTGGTCCCTTGTCACCCAGGTTGACAGGCTGTGACGCCACGGCTTCCTGCCACCGCGCTGCTGCGCAGGGGAGGGGGACCAGGATGGGGACAGGGACTGGGTGGGGGACAGGGACGGGGCTGACGATGGGGACAGGGACTGGGTGGGGGACAGGGACAGGGTTGGGGACAGGGGTGATGATGGGGACAGGGATGGGGTTGGGGACAGGGACGGGGTTGGGGACAGGGCTGACGATGGGGACAGGGACTGGGTGGGGGACAGGGATGGGGTTGGGGACAGGGGTGACGATGGGGACAGGGACGGGGTGGGGGACAGGGACGGGGTGGGGGACAGGGCTGACGATGGGGACAGGGATGGGGGACACCGCCCGGAGCAAGGGCAGGGGCTGGCGCTGCCTTAGGCCCCTCGCCTGGTTAAGGGGACCTGGGGTGACTCCATCCTGGCCCCACACATGGGGATGTGCCACCTAGGGGTCCCCCTGGAGGGGGACACATCCCAACCCCAGGGCGGGCTGGGGGGCCCAGCATGGCCTCACAGGGAGGGCGGGGGTCCCACATTGGGTGACACCCCCCCCCCAGCACCCCTGCGGCTCCTGTGCCCCGTCCCTGGGGGCCCAGAGGTGCCCCTGCCATGGGTGGGGGGTTCCCCAGCCCCGGGGGGCTCAGACCCCCCCATCCCCCGGACTACATCTCCCAGCATGCCTCGGGGCGCTGCCCAGGCCACGCCCCCAGCGCGGCGGGCGGACTACAGCTCCCATGGTGCCCCGCGGCCGGGAGGGGAGGGGCGGGGAGGGGCGGAGCGGGGCGGGGGGCGCCGCTCCCCCTTTGTTGGTATCGGCGGGGCCGAACGGCGGCGGGGCCGGCCCGGTATGGGCGACCAGGTGGGGCCGGGATGGATGGAGGGAGAAGGGATGGAGGAGGGAGGGGGGATGGAGGGAGGGATGGAGGGGGGGGGGAGGGTGGGGATGGAGAGGGGGGGTCTGGGATGGAGAGGGGGGGTTGGAGGAAGAGAGGATGGAGGACGGAGGAAGGGAGGAGGGAGGGGTGGATGGAGGGAGGGAGGGGTGCAGGGGGATGGGGGGGTACAGAGGGATGGAGGGTGCAGGGGGAATGGAGGGGTACTGGGGGAACAGGGGGGATGGAGGGGTTCTGGGGGGATACGGGGGTGCAGGGGGATGGAGGGGTGTATGGGAGATGAAGGGGTACAGGGGGGATGGAGGGGTGCAGGGGAGATGGAGGGGTGCAGGGGAGATAGAGGGGTGCAGGGGAGATGAGGGGCGCAGGGGGATGGAGGGGTGTATGGGGGATGAAAGGGTGCAGGGGAGATAGGGGGGTGCAGAGGAGATGAGGGGCACAGGGGGATGGGGGGGGTCCAGAGGAGATGGAGGGGTGCAGGGGGGATGGAGGGTGTAGAGGGGATAGTGGGGTGCAGGGAGATGGAGGGGGGATAGGGGGGTGCAGGGGAGATGAGGGGCACAGGGGGATGGTGGGGTGCAGGGGAGCAGGAGGGGTGCAGGGGGATGGAGGGTGTAGAGGGGAAAGGGGGGTGCAGGAAGATGGAGGGGGGATAGGAGGGTGCAGGGGGGATGGGATGATCCAGGGGGGGCCCAGGGCTGTCCCCCCTCCCTGTCTCTCACACTCTTGCCAAGTCATCCCTCTCCCGCCATGCCGGCAGAGCCCGCTGCTCCCCGCGGCGCCTGGCACGGCTGGGCCCTGGCACGGCGGGACCCGGCGGGCACGGGGAGCTGGGGGGGGGGCGGTGGGGACCGGGGGGCACTGACCATGGCAGGGGGGGGGCCGGGCAGGAGGCTGTGCGGAAGATCATCACCACCTTGGCCGTGAAGAATGAGGAGATCCAGAACTTCATCTACTCCCTCAAGCAGATGATGCAGAATGTGGAGGTACCCCCTGCCCTCCCCCTGGGGACCCCCCTCCTCTCCCGGGGGTCCCACACCCGGTGAGGGGGGGTGGCACCCACTGACCCTCCCCTGGGGCGTTGTGACCAGGCCAACTCCTCGCGGGCGCAGGAGGACCTGGAGGGCGAGTTCCAGTCGCTGTACGCGCTGCTGGACGAGCTGAAGGAGGAGATGCTCATGAAGATCAAGCAGGAGCGCGCCAGCCGCACCTACGAGCTGCAGGTCAGCGCCACCCCCTGTCTGTGTGTGTCCCCCACTGCCACCACCGCCCTCACCCATCACTGCCCTCCCCTCCCCACGCCAGGCCCAGCTGGCAGCGTGTGCCAAGGCCCTGGAGAGCTCGGAGGAGCTGCTGGAAGCGGCCAACCAGGCCCTGGAGACAGCCAACCACCATGACTTCGCCCAGGTGCGTCCCCACCGGCGCGAGGGGGTGTCCCCATCTGCCTGCCCCCCGCTCTGGGGGTGTCCTGACCCTCCCCAGCCGATCGATGCCACCTTGGGGCTGCGCTCACCCTGGGTGGGCACCCTCCTTTCTTTCTGCACTGGGGCAAAGCTGGGCTGGCTGTGCCCGCTGCAGGGCTGGGGGGGAGCATGGAGACCCCCTGGGTGACCCCCAACCTGCCCAGTGCTGCCTGAGACAAAGGGACAGCATGGCAGGGGTCTGGGGGGCACCGGTGGGCGTGGGGGATGCTGTGCCATGGGGGTGCTGTGCTGTGGGGTACCGCTGCGGGATGCAGGGATGCTGTGCCATGGGGTACCACTGCAGGGATGCGGGGATGCTGTGCCATGGGAGTGCTGTGCTGTGGGGTACCACTGCGGGATGCAGGGATGCTGTGCCATGGGGTACCGCTGCGGGATGCAGGGATGCTGTGCCATGGGGTACCACTGCAGGGATGCTGTGCCATGGGAGTGCTGTGCTGTGGGGTACCGCTGTGGGATGCAGGGATGCTGTGCCATGGGAGTACTGTGCTGTGGGGTACCGCTGCAGGGATGCAGGGATGCTGTGCCATGGGGATGCTGTGCCGTGGGGTACCGCTGCAGGGACATGGGGACCCTCTGCCGCCCTGGCACTGGAGCGGGGGTCCGGGCACGCTGTACCACGCTGGCTCCTGGCACTGCTGTCTCACCTGCTCTTTTTTCCCTCCTCTTTCCCTCTGCGCTCCCAAGGCTGCCAAACAGATCAAGGATAGGTACGGCCCCCCCGAGCCCCCCTGTGCCCCTCAGTCCCACTAACCCCTCCCTCCTCCCAGCCAGGGCCCCATAATGGGTGGCTCCATGGGCGCTCGGGGTGGCTCTGCCCACCCTCCCCACGACCATGCAGGGCAGGGGGTGAGCAGTCAGGGCTGGGGGGGTGCCTGGCTCCCAGCCCCACTGACTCTCGTCCCTGTGTCCCCTGTGCAGTGTGACAATGGCACCCGCCTTCCGCCTCTCGCTCAAGGCCAAGGTGAGCGACAACATGAGCCACCTGATGGTGGATTTTGCCCAGGAACGCCGCCTGCTCCAGGCCCTCGCCTTCCTGCCAGGTATCGCCCATGGGCAGCGGGTGACGGGGGCATGGGGGGGACAGGGCACAGCGGGTGGGTTTCTCCCAGGGCAAGGTAAGGGCAGTGCCAGGGGCATGGAGGGCTGTGCCAGCCTGGCAAGGGGACAGCACAAGGATGGGGGTCTGGGGTTCAAGGGGTCTGCTGGGTGCCAGGGGATGGGGTGAGGAGCCAGGGGAGGGTGTCAGGCCTGGGGGACCCTGTGGTACCCCATCCAGAGGGATGAGAAGGTGCCAGGGATCCTGTACCTAGGGGTGCAGTGGGTGCTGTGCCCAGGGTCTCTGGGGTGCCACACATGGAGTCCCCAGGGTGCTGTGCCCATGGGTCCTCTGGGATGCCATGTGTGGGGTCCCCAGGGTGCTGTGCCCATGGGTCCTCTGGGATGCCATGTGTGGGGTCCCCAGGGTGCTGTGCCCATGGGTCCTCTTGGTGCCATGCCCAGGGTCTCTGGGATGCCATGTGTGGGGTCCCCAGGGTTCCGTGCCCATGGGTCCTGTGGGTCCCATGCCTGGGGTCACTTGAAGTGCCAAGCCCATAGGACCCCTGGGGGTCCCTGGCAGTGCTGGGGACACCCCGGCTGGCAGCAGGGCTGCAGTGGGGAGGGGGGGGACACTGGCACGGCTGCTCCTGCGGGCAGTGCCCAGCACCCCTGAGATTGACCTGGCGGAGTCGCTGGTGGCCGATAACTGTGTGACGCTGGCCTGGAGGATGCCCGACGAGGACAGCAAGATCGACCACTACGTGCTGGAGTACCGCAAGACCAACTTCGAGGGGCCGCCGCGTGCCAAGGAGGACCAGCCCTGGATGGTGATCGAGGGCATCAAGGGCACTGAGTACACCCTCTCCGGTGAGGGCACGGGGCAAACACAGCCCCAGATGTGCCAGTGTGGGAGCGGGCACTGCAGGTGGCAGGGGTCTGGGGCTGTCCCCTAGGCTGGGTGGCAGTGCCAGGATTTGTAGGGGATGTGGGGGGTCGTGGTGCCCATGCTGGGTCCCACTTTGTGGCCCTGCTGTGCCCGCAGGGCTGAAGTTTGACATGAAGTACATGAATTTTCGGGTACGGGCGTGTAACAAGGCTGTGGCGGGCGAGTTCTCCGAGCCGGTCACGTTGGAAACGAGAGGTGGGTACCAGGGCACCCTTCCCCCCCTGTGCCACCCCATGCTGCCCCTTGCCAAGCGTACCAGGGGTTTGCCAACCCCTCAGTGCCCACTGAGGCGAGGGGACAGGCGCTGACGGTGGCTGTCCCCAGCCTTCATGTTTCGGCTGGATGCCAGCACGTGCCACCAGAACCTGCGCGTGGAGGAGCTCAGCGCCGAGTGGGACGCCACGGGTGGCAAGGTGCAGGACGTCAAAGCGCGCGAGAAGGATGGCAAGGGCAGGACGGCGTCGCCCGCCAACTCGCCCGCCAGGTAATGTCACCCTTTGTCACCCCTTCGTCCCCTCCCTCTCCTTGGGTAACGCCAACCCAGCCCTCCTTGGCGGTGTCCGTCTGTCCTAGGGCGGTGCAGTCGCCCAAGAGGATGCCCTCGGGGCGTGGGGGCAGGGATCGCTTCACCGCCGAGTCCTACACGGTTCTGGGTGAGAGCTGGGGGCACCCAGTGGGTGCTGGAGGGGACCCCACGGGCACCAGGGAGGAGATGGGGGCGCAGAGGGGAGAGGGTGGCCTTGAGGGTTTGGGGATGGGGATGTAGGTGGGCATGGGGCACCCAGTGGGTGCTGGAGGGGACCCCACGGGCACCAGGGAGGAGATGGGGGCGCAGAGGGGAGAGGGTGGCCTTGAGGGTTTGGGGATGGGGATGTAGGTGGGCATGGGGCACCCAGAGGGGGTGGGGACAGGCTGGGGCACTCCGTGGGTGCTCCAGGCAGAGCTGTGCCCCGTGCCCGCAGGTGACACGCTGATCGACGGTGACGACCACTACTGGGAGGTGCGGTACGACCGGGACAGCAAAGCTTTTGGTGTGGGGGTGGCATATCGCAGCCTGGGCAAATTTGACCAGTTGGGCAAGACCTCGGCCTCCTGGTGCCTCCACCTCAACAACTGGCTGCAGGTCAGCTTCAGCGCCAAGCACGCCAACAAGGCCAAGGTGCTGGACGTGCCCGTGCCCGACTGCATCGGCGTCTACTGCAACTTCCATGAAGGTGGGTGTGGGATGGGGCAGTGCCAGGGGTGGGTGCAGGGTCTGCCACCACCATATGGGCACCAAGATGTCCACCATGGGCATCGCCACCAGTGTGGGCACCAAAATGTCCACCATGGGCATCACCACCAGCGTGGGCACCAAGATATCCACCATGGGCATTGCCACCACTGTGGTCACCAAGATGTCCACCACGGGCATTGCCACTAGCGTGGGCACCAGGATGTCCACTATGGGCATTGCCACCACTGTGGGCACCAAGATGTCCACCATGGGCATCACCACCAGCGTGGGCACCAAGATATCCACCATGGGCAGTGCCACCCCTGTGGGCACCAAAATGTCCACACCATGGGCATTGCCACCACCATGGGCACCAAAACATCCACTATGGGTGTTGCCACCACCTTGGGGCACCGGTGTCCACCATGGGCATTGCCACCACTGTGGGCACTGTGTTGGGGGTCTGTGAGCTCTGTGCCCACCTGTGACCCCCCCTGCCTTGTGCCCACAGGGTTCCTGTCCTTCTACAACGCCAGGACCAAGCAGCTGCTCCACACCTTCAAGGCCAAGTTCACGCAGCCGGTGCTGCCCGCCTTCACAGTAAGGGGCACACAGGGCTGGGCAGCTCCTCGGGGGCTGCCAGGGGTGGGGTTCTGCCACCCCCCCACCCCCAGCCCCGTGCCAGCCCCCTCTCAGCCCTGCCACCCTCCTGTGCCCGCAGGTCTGGTGCGGCAGCTTCCACGTCTCCTCAGGCTTGCAGGTGCCCAGCGCTGTGAAATGTCTCCAGAAGCGCAACAGCACAGCCAGCAGCTCCAACGCCAGCCTGCCCTAGAGCCGTGCCCCCCCCGTGGGCACCCCCAGGCAAGAGCACTGAATGTACCCCTACCCACCCCAAAATTCACCCCTTTTCCCCCCCCCATACACTGCACGGGCAGGGCTGTGCCCCAAGACATGGGCTGCACCGGCCCCCACGGCCCTGCCAGCTGACCCCCCCCCTGCTCTGTGCCACCCCCCCATCGCTGGCACGGGGCTGGGCACGTCACCCCTCACCATCGAGAGCTGCTTCTGGCCTGAAGAATAAATTGGGATGTAGGTGTGACATGGCTGTGGTTGGGCGTGGGGCGCTGGGTGGCACCAGCCAAGGTGGGGAAGGGTTTGTTGTTTTTTTTTTGGGGTGGGGGGCCCGGTGCCACCCCCACGGCGCGAGGAGCTGGGGCTGAGCAGGGCTGTGCCTTTATTTGGGATGGCACCAGGGGTGATGCCCCCCCACTAATATGGGTTGGGGGGCCATTGCTGCACCCCCCCTCCCCAGTGTCACCCCAGCCAGGGGTGGTTTTGTCATGGGGTGAGGTTCCTGGCACTGAGGGGGGGGACAGCTGGGTGTGCCCCCCCCACGCTGGCACCCATCAGTCCCCAGTGAGAGCTCGGCGCAGCTGCAGCTTCTTGGCGAGCTCCTCGGCCATGCCTGTGCCATGGGGGGGGGGGGGGTGACCCCTTGGCAGGGGACCCAGGTGTCTGGGGTCCCCCCTGCCAACAGCCACTGACCCCAGAAGGACCCCCCCCCGCTTCACCACTTGTCCCCAGTGACCCCCAGAGCTGGTGACAGGACACAGGCAGCTGGACCCTGGCACCCCCCATGCTCCCCCCCACCAGCAGTGGGACCCAGGGCCCCCCCTTACCGTGGTTGTGGGGTGGCAGCAGGGCACGGCGGGGGACAGGAGGGGGCGCCGAGCTCTGGGGGTCTTCATCTATGGAGAGGGGCAGGGGTCAGCATGAAGGGGGGGGGGGGGGGTGAGGGTGCCCCCTCCCTGCCTCAGTTCCCCCAAGCCCAGCCAGCCTCACCCTGGTCGTTCATGTAGAGCTGCTCCTCCGGGATGGCCCCAAACGGGGGGGGTCCTCCAGGCCCCCCCGGGGGTGGCAGCGCAGGGCGGTGGGGGCTTGGGGGGGGCTTTGGTGCGCTGCGCCCAGGAGGCTGGGGTGGGAGGGGGGCTGGGGGGGGCTCACACCCACCCCAGGTCTCCTCCCCATTCTCACCATCCGTTTCCACAAACTCTGGAGCAGAGCGGGGGGGGGCATCACAGACCCTCTGCCGACCCCTGACACCCCCAAATTCCACCCCCCCAGGCCTCTGTGACACCCCAGCAGCTCTGCCCCCCCCCAGTACCACCCCACAGCACCCCAACACTCATGCCACTCTCCAGCAATCCCCCCAAAGACCCCTCCCAGATGCCCTCCATCACTCCAGTCACCCCTAACTGCTCCCAACACTGCCCTGCAAGACCCCCCCAGACCCCATAGCCCCCCTGTACCCCCTCCCAGTGCCCCCCCCACCCCGTGCCCACCGAGCCGTGGGCTGTACTCCCGCTCCAGGGGCTGCAGGTTGCCCTTGCTGGTCTCCACGAAGTACTGCACCACCTCGGCCAGCGAGGAGCAGCGATGCTGGGGACACACAGACACACGTGGTGTCACTTGGGGACCCCCCCCATCCATGGGTACCCTCTGTTAGTCCCCCACTCCCTGCCCACTGGCGCTGGGGGGGGTCCCAGCCCCTTGGGTCCCAGCCCTTTGGGGTGTCACAGTCTCTTAGAGGTCCCTGTCCTTTTGGGGTCCCTGTCCCTTGGGTCCCAGCCCCTTAGGGGTCCCCATTCCTTAGGGGTCCCTGCCTTGGGTGTCCCAGTTCCCAGGGATCCCTGCCTTGAGGGGGGGGCAGATCCTTGGGGGTCCCAGCCCTTAGGGGTCTCAGTCCCTTAGGGGTCCCAGCCCTTTGGGGGTCCCAGCTCCCAGGAATCCTCACCTTGAGGGGGTGTCCCAGCTCCTTGGGGGGGTGTCCCAGGCCCTGGGGTGCCCACCCTTGGGTGACAGTCCCATGGGTGTCAGCCCCAAGTGCCCCAGCTGCTGGGGGTCCCAATCCCTTGCGTCCCAGCCTGGGGGGGGTCCCAGCTTTTGTGGGGCCCATGCCATGGGCTCAGGTGGGTTCCCCAAGAGGGGGGTGCTTGTCCCCAGGGCCAGCTCAGCTCTGTCCCATGTCACTCACCGGTGTGTCCACCTCGATGATGTAGCTCTGGTCCACGCGGTTCACCTTGTAGTGCTTCACCACCACCGTGCTGCCGGGGGGGCTGTCAGGGGTCTGCCACCCCTCACATGGGGACCCTTACCCTGGGACCACCCCTCACACAGGGACCTGTGCCCTGGGGACACCTCTTGCATGGGGACCCACACCCTGGGGACACCCTTTGCATGGAGACCCTTGCCCTGGGACCACCCTTCACATGGCCACCTACACCCTATGGGGACCTGTGCCCCAGGGACACCCCTCGTATGGGGACCCTCACCCTGGGACCACCCCTTACATGGGTGCCCGCACCCCTTGGGGACCCTCACCTGGGGGGAGACCCCTCCCACGGGGACCCATGCCCTGGGGCCACCCCTCACACGGGCACCTGCATCCCACAGGGACCCTCACCCTGGGGCCACCCCTTGCATGGGGACCCTCACCTTGAGGGGACACCCCTCCCACCCTAGTGCCACCCCTCCTTTGGTGACCCATGCCCAGGGGGACATCCCTTGTGTGGGGACCCTCACCCTGGGAGGGCACCCTCCCATGGGGACCCTCACCTTGGGGAGACACCCCTTGCATGGGGACCCTCACCTTGAGGGGACACCCCTCCCACCCTAGTGCCACCCCTCATTTGATGACCCATGCCCAGGGGGACATCCCTTGCGTGGGGACCCTCACCCTGGGGGGACACCCCTTGCACAGGGACCCACGCCTCGATGCCACCCATCCCTCGTTCCCTGCTCACCCGTTCACCTCCTGGCGCGTGGTGACAGAGATGCCCCCCCGGCCGTGCCCCCCGGGGCGCAGCACCATGTTCCCCCCCGCCACGCTCTGCTCCAGCAGCCGCTCAGCCTCCAGGCGCGTCACCTCGAAGTAGCAGCTGGGCACCCTGGGGACAACCCTGCCCTGTCACCCCGGCCACCCCCAGCTGTGCCACTCAAGCCATACTGGTCCCCAGTAAGGATGGGGACCCCCCCCCACACACACACAGCCCCTGACCCACTCGACTCACAGGGCCAGCGGTGGCTCGGGTGGGATGGGGGTGCTCTGAGGGGTGGCAGGGGACCCGGGGGTGGCAGGGGGTCCAGGGGTGGCAGGGGACCCGGGGGTGGCCCTGCGGTCCCGCTCCTCACGCAGGGCCTCCGAGAGCTGGAAGATGTGGCCAGGCAGCAGGGCCAGGTCAGTGGGCACCTTCATCTGTGGGAGGGGGACACGGGGTGATGGGCATGGCGGTGTCACCACCACCAGGACCCTGGGTCACCACCACCAGGACCCCCCTGGGGCCAGCGCCCCGTGCCCACCTCCGCCATGGTCAGGATGAACCCCCGCCACATCTCCTGCACCTCCTGGCTCTTCGCCTGCCAGGGACATGGGTGGGGGACACATGAAGGTGGCCTGTCCCCTGCACCCTCTGTGTCCCTTATGCCCCCCTAGAAGCCTCTGCATCCCCCTAAGCCTGACCCCTGCATCCCATAATGTTGTCCCTCTGCTTCTGCGTCCTTCGCACCCCCAAATCCATCCCCTGTGCCCCTCAGTGTCCCCACATCCCCCAAATCCTACCCCCTGTGCCCCCCAGTCCCCAAATCCTGTCCCCTCTGTACCCCCAAATCCTCCCCCCCCATGACCCCTAGTCCTGGATGTTGTGCCCCCCCATGCCCCTGTGTCCCCTTGAGCCCCCAAACCGTGTCCCCACCATGTCCCCAGCCCCCTCTGTCCTCCAACACCCCACCAAGGACACTCCCCCTCCACCCCCCCTCCAGGTGCCCTCCATGTCCTTGTGTCCCCAAGCCCCCCAGGTACCCCCAGTGCCCCCCAGCTGCCCCCCCCCCCATGGGGTGCCCCTCACCTTCAGCATCACCTCCTGTCCCCGCAGCCTGAGGACGAGACCCCCGCCCTCGGTCCGCACAGCCACCAGCTCGCCCAGGTCCAGCACCTCCAGGGGCTGGGGGCACCCGAGCGTGGGCCCCCCCGCCCGCCACCACCATGGACACGAGTGCGCCAGGCCTCAGCCTCCTTCGGGCCACCCCCCCCGACCCCCTGCCCCCCGCTGGGCTCCCACCCTCCCCTCCATGCGAGGTCCCAGCCTGTGGGACCCCCCCTCCAAAGGTCCCACCTTAGGGGTCCCACTCCTAAGGGTCCCATCCTGGGGATGCCCACCCAGAGGGGGTCCCAGACAGGGGGATCCAATCGGGGGGTGCCCATCCAGAGGGGGTCCCAGACATGGGGGTACCCAGACATGGGGGTCCTGTCCGGGGGTGCCCACCCAGAGGGGGTCCCAGTCCCGGGGGTCCTGCCCAGAGCACCCTCCGTACCTCACAGTCCCGGGGCCCCCCGTAGAAAGTGAGAGTGAGCCCCCGCAGCCCGGCCCAGACCCTCCGGTAACTCTGCGGGGGGGGGGGGCAGAACGGGACTCAGCTTCGCCACCGGGCACCGGCACCGGGGCGGGGGACACACCGGGACCGGCACACCAGGCTCCAAGGGGGTGCACGGGGGTGGGGGTCCAGGGTGGGGGATGGCGGGCAGTGACGGGGTTACGGGGGGTCGGTCCCGGGACCCGGGGGTCGGTGCGGGGGTCCCGGGGGTCAGTCCCGAGACCCGAGAGTCGGTTCAGAGGGGGTCCCGGGGGTCGGTCCCGGGACCCGGGGGTCAGTGTGGGGGTGCTGGGGGTCGGTATGGGGGTCCTGGGTTCAGTCCGGTGGTACCGGGGGTCAGTCCCGGGACCCCGGGGTCGGTTCAGGGGGTCCCGGGGGTCGGTCCACGGAACCCGGGGGTCGGAGCGGGGGTCCCGGGGGTCAGTCCATGGAACCCGGGGGTCAGTGGGGGGGTCCTGGGCTCAGTCCGGTGGTACCGGGGGTCGGTCCCGGGACCCGGAGGTCAGTGTGGGGGTCCCGGGGGTCGATGCGGGGGTCCCGGGGGTCAGTCCACGGAACCCGGGGGTCAGTGGGGGGGTCCTGGGCTCAGGCCGGTGGTACCGGGGGTCGGTCCCGGGACCCAGGAGTCGGTTCAGGGGGTCCTGGGGGTCGGTGCGGGGGTCCCGGGGGTCAGTCCACGGAACCCGGAGGTCAGTGGGGGGGTCCTGGGCTCAGTCCGGTGGTACCGGGGGTCGGTCCCGGGACCCGGAGGTCGGTTCAGGGGGTCCCGGGGATCGGTGCGGGGGTCCCGGGGGTGAGTCCCGGGGGGTGCCAGCCCACCTGGTCCCGCGGCCCCCGTTTCTCCACGAAGCCCTCGTAGTTGTGCCGGGGCCGGGGCGGGGGTCGGTCCCGCCGGGGGGGTGGTACCGGTCGGGACATCTCCGCCCGCCGCCACCGCTTCAGGAACCGCCGGTGCTGCCGGTGCGGTCCCGTCCGGCCCCTCCCGGGCTGCGGGCACCGGGCACAGCCCCGCCCCGGGCGGGGGCGAAGGGCAGCGGAGTGGGGGGGGGGGGGGGGGGGGGAGGTCCGTACGACCGCGGCGGGGGGGGGGGCGGGTGCGTGTGAGGACCCCGGTGCGGCGCTGTGTCCCCGTGTGCCCCCTCCCGGTGCAGCAGGTGCGGGGCTGCCCCCTCCCCTTCCCGGTGCCGGTGTCCCCATGTCCCCCCCCACCACCACCACCCCACGCCGGGAGGGGGCGGGGCGCCCGGGGCCGCCCCATCACGTGGACACCGGCGCCGCGCGCACCGGGGGAGGCGGGAGCGGCGGGAGCGGAGCATGGCAGGTACCGCACCGGGCACGCACCGGGCACGCACCGGGCACGCACACGCAGCCCCCCCACGCACCGGGCATCCCCCGCGCGCACACTCGGGGCACGCACACGCGCGCGCACACCCGCACCTGCGTGTGCACACACGCGCACACACACCCCCGTGCACGCATGTGTGCACCTGCGCGGACACGCACGCGCACACGCAAATTGCACGGACACGCGGGGACAGCCGTGGGGCAGGACCAGGGCAGGGGTGGGGGCTGTGCCCCCCCCAGGGACCCGGTGTGTCGTGTGTGTGTGTGTGTGTGTGTGTGTCCCAGCACCCCTCTGGGTTCTGAGCAGGTGCTGAGGACGTGCTGGGCCAGGAGAGCCCCTTGTCCCACTGTCCCCATGTCCCCCTGTCACCAAACCATGTCCCTGTGTCCCCCAGCCATGTCCCCATGTCCCTGTGTCCCCCAACCATGTCCCCATGGCTCTGTGTCCCCCACCCCCTGTGTCCTCCAGCCATGTCCCTGTGTCCCCCAACCATGTCCCCAAGGCTCTGTGTCCCCCAGCACCTGTGTCCCCCAGCCATGTCCCTGTGTCCCCCAACCATGTCCCCCTGGCTCTGTGTCCCCCAGCCCCTGTGTCCCCCAGCCGTGTCCCCTAGTCCTCTCTCATCATGTCCCAGTGTCCTTACATCGCTGCATCTCCCCCCATCCCCCTGGCAGTGTCCCCATCCTTCTGGCCCTGGGTGCACTCTTCCCCTGTCACCCTCTCCCTGAGTCCTTGTGTCCCTGTGTCCATCCCCCCATGTCCTTGTGTCCCCTCTTCCTCTCTCCCTGTGTGCTTGTGTCCCCGTGATGTCCCCGTGCATCCCCGTCCCAGTGTCCCCACCCACAGGCAGACACAAGGGGGGGACCCAAGGGTGCTCGAGGGGGGGACCCCTGGGGAGGACCCCACGTGGCGTGTCCCCTCCCGCAGCGCTGGCAGCCGCCTCCCCCGGTGGGGACGAGTGCCTGGAGGAGGATGAGGACGAGCTGGAGGCGGGGCTGGATGAGGCAGAGGCCGAGCCGGAGGCTGGGAGCGGGGTGAAGGCGTCGGGGGGCACCCGGGGGGCCGTGCTCACCCGCCGTGGCATCACCCTCCGTGTCCTCCTCCGTGACGGGCTCCTCGAGCCGGCCCGCGGCGTCCTCTCCATCTACTACCTGGTGAGCGCGGGGACACAGCGCGGGGACGGGGGACAGGGGACCAGCGGGGCACTCCCTGCTCACCCCGTACTCCCCAGGGCAAGAAGTTCGTGGGGGACCTGGGGGCGGATGGGACCATCACGTGGCAGGAGACGGGACAGGTCTTCAACTCGCCCAGCGCCTGGGCCACCCACTGCAAGCGCCTGGTGAACCCCGCCAAGAAGTCGGGCTGCGGCTGGGCGTCCGTCCGCTACAAGGGCCAGAAACTGGACCAGTACAAAGCCGCTTGGCTACGCCAGCACCAGCCCAACGCGCCCCCCGCCGAGGAGGTGGGGCAGGATTCCCCTTCCAGGACCCTTGGGTGGGTGGGGGGTGGGGTGGGGGGGGTAGGTGCCAACCCTGTGCTGCCCACAGAGCCTGGCCAGCGAGGGCGAGGAGGAGGAGATGCCCGAGGAGGAAGAGGAGGAGGTGACGAGGGAAGGTCGGGCAGCCATACCCGAGCCGGTGGCTCCCAAGAAACCAGAGGAGAGGAGCAAGAAGCAGCAGTGCAAGAGCGTGGTGGAGGCAGCAGGGACGGGTAAGGTGGCACGGGGGTCCCAGGGGACAGTGGGCAGCCTGGCAGCGGTGACGGGGCGTTGTGCTTCGCAGATCACGGCCCCCCAGGGAAAAGGCTGGAGAGCAAACCCCGGGTGCCTGTCCGCTACTGCACCCTGGGCACCCGCGACTCGGCCAGGTAGGGTGTGACGGGGACCTGAGCCCCACAGGTGCCACCAGAGGGGCTGGGGGTGGCTGTGGCAGCGGGGCTGTGTCCCCTCCAGGAACCCCCAGACCCTGGTGGAGGTGACGTCCTTCGCTGCCATCAACAAGTTCCAACCCTTCAACGTGGCCATCTCCAGCAACGTCCTCCTGCTCCTGGTGCGTCCCCTCCCTGAGGTGGGACAGGTTGGGACATCTCTGATAGGGAGCGTCCCTCCTTGGGGACACTCACATAGAGGGAGGTGTCCCCGGTGTCGCTTTTGGGGCCAAACTGTTGCTTTGAACCTTTCCCTTTAGGATTTCCACAGCCACCTGACGCGGAGCGAAGTGGTGGGCTACCTGGGTGGGCGGTGGGACACCAACACGCAGCGTAGGTAGTGGGGGGGGTGGGGGTGACCTCCCCAGCCCCTGGCAGAGCCACCCACCCCTGTGCCCGCCCCCCCCAGTGCTGACGGTGCTGCGAGCCTTCCCGTGCCGGACCCGCCTGGGCGATGCCGAGGCTGCGGGTGCCGTGGAGGAGGAGGTAAACCAGCCCTGGGGTGCAGGGTGGGGGGGTTCTGGGGGTCCCAAGGGGGCTGGACCCGTGGTGTTTGCCCGTCCCAGATCTGCCAGAGCCTGTTCCTGCGGGGGCTGTCGCTGGTGGGGTGGTACCACAGCCACCCCTTCGGCCCCGCGCTGCCCTCCCTGCACGACATCGATGCGCAGATGGATTATCAGCTCAAGCTGCAGGGTAGTGGCAATGGCTTCCAGCCCTGCCTGGCCCTCATCTGTGGTGAGTCTGGTCCCCACGGTCCCATGGGGGCTGGGGCTGTGTCACTCCCCCGTGTCAGCCCCATCTGTCCCCCCCACAGGACCCTACTATCATGGCAACCCTGGCGTGGAGTCCAAAATCGCACCCTTCTGGGTGATGCCACCACCAGAGGTAAGCGGTCGCCATCCCCATGGGGGGGTATTTGGGGTGGGGGTGTCCCCAGTGCCATGGGGTGACCCCCTGCCCCCCCCATCCTCCAGCAACGACCCAATGACTACGGCATCCCCATGGACGTGGAGGTAGCTTACATCCAGGACGGCTTCCTCACCAACGATGTCCTCCAGGAGATGGTGAGCGTGGGGTGGGGGCCCCAAAAACCCTATCTCCCCCAGCAAGGACAACTCCCCGACCCCATCAGGGGTGCCTGAGCCTCCATCACCCATCCCCATCCCTCCCCTAGCCCTGGTGACAGTGACAGTCCCTTTTCCATCCCCTGGGTGCCGCAGGGGTGGGGCAGCCCCAGTGCCTGCAGCCCCTCTCTCCCCCCACCCCAGACGCTGCTGGTGGAGTTTTACAAGGGAGCCCCTGACCTGGTAAAATTCCAGGAGCTGTGGAGTCAGGATCAGACCTACCTGGACAAGCTGAAGGTGAGGAGGGGGCATCCTCCTCCACAGGGCTGGGTGGGGAGGGGGGTTTAGCCAGGATCCCAGCTGACCCCCCTGTTTTAATTACCTGTGTCCCCATCTCAGGGCTCCCTGGCCTCCCGCACCCCCAAAGACCAGAGCTTCACCCACATCCTGGAGCAGATCTACAGCCTCCTCAAACTCAGCAGCTGAGGGGCCAGGAGACCCCCCCCATTCAACTCAGACCAGCAGCCAGGGCTTGGCTCAGCACCCCCTGCCAGCCCACGGGGCTCATCCAGCCCTGGCGTGGGGCAGCACCGTGGGGACACCACCATGGGGACACCACATGGCCCTGCTGCTCCAGAGTGCCCACCCAAGCACGAGGCAGTGGTGGAGGGGTGGTGGTGGTGGTGGGAGGCTCAGGTGTAAGTTGTTTGTGGAAGTGGTAGTTGATTAAAGAGCAGTTCCTGAGAGGTGGCCAGCGTGTGGCTCTGCTGGCTTGGGGACACCACGGCGAGGGAGGGTGACACCAGCTGCCTGTTTTTTTGGGGGGGCTGAACCAGGGGGACGTCCACACACGGCTCTGTCCCACCATGGCCCCCCCCCCAGGAGAGGACATGGCCATTAGAAAGAAGAAAACATTTAATACTTTCAGTCAGAGATACAAGTCGAGATTTGTGGGTCACCTTTTTTTCCCCCTAAAAACCAGGAGAAACCATTAAAAAAAAAAAAAAAAAAAAGTCATCTAGCAAGTTGTCCCAAACGTATTTCAATCCACCTGAGTGGGACGCAGCATTCCTGGGGTGTGACCCAGTCCCCAGAGGGGAGGGGACAGAGGCGAGGACCCCCCAGGACACCTTGGGCTCCCTGTGCTGCTGGGAGCAGGGGGGAGGTGCCCTGTGTGTGTGTGTCCCCCCCCCATGTCCAGGACTGGGGTCACCCACCCGGAGCAGAGCGTGGCAGGGGCTGGGACAGACATCGACATGCACAGTTAAAATCATCAAAAAAAGGGGCTGTGTAAGTGTCATGGGAGCCAGGAGCAGCAGGGACAGGGAGGGGGGGCTGAAGCCCAGGAAGGGGGGGCTGGAGCCCAGCCAAGGCTCACAAATTGGGGGAAAATACCACTTTTTAGCGAGGAAAACCATGGAGCTGAGTGAAAAATGGGGTGAGCACTGCCAGGCCCCATCCTGACCCCCACAACCAGGAACAGGCAGGGATGCTCAGGGCTGGGGGGGCCCAAGATGTACAATAGCTTCCCTCCCCCCCCTCCCAAAAGCCGGTCACTGCAGGGTGGGGGGCACAGGAAAGGCACGTGAGGGGCAGGGGAGCTCCAGCCCTGCTCCTGCAGCACGGGGAGAGGAGCCAGGACCTGCTCTGCCCCACGCTGGGCAGACCCTGGGCTGTGACACCATCCCCCCCCCCCCCCCCCCAAATTATCCCCCAGCTCCAAGACTCAGGAAAACACCCAACATCCAGAAACAACTTGGCTTAAAATACTTAAGGGCAGAAAGGAGCAGCCACCCCTGTGGGGAGGGGGCAGAGGGCTGAGAGCAGGCAGGGGACACCCCTGCTTTGTCCCTGCAGGGTGGGGGGGACAGCACAGAGCCCCAGGCAGGGCTGGCTTAGTGTTCCATGGGTGTTGTAGTGTTGCTGTGCCACAGCACTCCCTCCCCTGAGCCCCTGGGAGCGGGGAGAGCCGGGGTCCTGCATGGGTGGGGGGAGAGGGGTAGTGTTTAATGGGGTGTGGGGGGGTGAAGGCATTGCCCCAGGGTGAGGCTGGGGGCTGCTTTCCCCCCCCACCAGGTCATGCATCTCCCCCCGAGGATAGATCCCAGCTCTCCCAGATGTTTGAGCCAAAGGAAAGAGAGAAACTGGGCAGGGAGAAGCCTGTGACAACCCTGGGGTGAGGTGGGGACACCTGGCAGGGCGCGCAAAGTACCGAAGTTCAAGCACCAGAAGGACAAAAAAAAAAACAAACCCAACAAAACAAACCCAAAACCAAATCAAATAACCAAATTCACAGGGGTTGGAGGGGCCGTTCGACCCTTCTGGCTTGTTCCCTGGTGGCAATCTCGCCCCGAGGTGACGCGGAGGTGGCCCCGGCGCCGGGGTGGAGGTGGAATGGAGGGGGACGGGAGCGGTGCCGTGTCACTGAGGTAGAGGGACCAGCACTTCCACGTAGTTGAGGGGGAAGAAGCCCGACTGGCCGTTGATCATGCCCTCGTACCAGTTTTCATCGATCTGGTTGGTCAGGGTGATGATGTCACCTTCCTTGAAGCCCAGCTCGCCGTCGTTTTCGGGTTCGAAGTCATAGAGAGCCTTACAGCAGGGCTGGTCCATGGGGGCTGCGGGGAGAGGCAGGGGGGAGAGGTGAGGCAGACCCCCTGCACACCCCATCCTCAGGTCCCTGGCTCTGCTGCCACCACCACCAGGGATTCCTGGCACTGGTGGGCACTGGGTGGGATGGTGGGCTCTGCCCGAGCTGGGGTTGCACAGGGCAGCTCTGCCCCCCCCCAGGAGAAGCCAACCCTTCCCTTTGCCCCCACCATGGTGAAGCATTAACTCAGTTTCAACTCCTCACCAGCTTTTAGCTCACTAGTTCCTCTGCCCTCTTGCTCCAACCACGTCCTTTGTGACCTTTCCCACCTCCAGCACCCCATCCCTGCCTGGACTGAGCCCTCTCTAAGCTAAACTCCAACCTCAAGTAGGTTAGAGAAACCACATTATTCCTCCAGCAGTTCAGCAGTCAGTCAACAACGGGGTCAGACACCAGTACGTGGTCAAGGAGGACCCTGGGGGTCCCTTTTGGGGAGGTCACCCCAGTTCTGAGGGTGATGGGAGAGAACTGTGACCACCTTCCTGGGCAGAGGGCTTTAAATCAATTAGCAGCCCAGTGATGCATGCAAGGATCCCCCAAGAAAACCAAAGTCTTTCCCACATCTCAGCTCCATGATTTAAGCATCAGACCTACAAAGGGGATGCTAACATTTTTGGGTAGGAATCCTACTGAAAAGGGACAGAGCCAATACAGAGCACCAGGGCCTGCAGGGCCCCTGTCCCCCTCCCTCTGTGCTACTGCTCTTCCAACCAGGGCAGGGGGAACAGCACCAATGGCAGCCAACACATCTGCTCTGCTGGACACCCACAACAAGGAAGGACCCAAGAACTCAGAAAACACCAAAAGCAGCAGCCAAGCAGATTCGTGGTTTTGAGAGAACTTCCCAAAATACCAGGCTGGTCCCACCACCGCAGCATTGCCCCTACATCACAACTCAAGTCCTCCTGTCCCCTTGCTCCACCACCACGAGCTTTCCCCAGCACCACAGTGCTGAGCCACAGACCCAGCCTCGCCTAGAGACCACAAGGGGACCCCAAAATAACCCTTGAGCAGGAACACTGACCTGCAGACCCATGGTCCCAACCCATTCGAGGCTCCTTGCTTCCCAACTGGGACCACACAACCCAAAACCTGAGGCTCCCCCCAGCCTTCATCAGTAGGGTACTGGGGAGCAGAGATCCAAACTGGGGTGCTTGTCACCAGAACAGGGTAATCCTTGAGACACCTCATGGAAGAGCATCTCATCTCTGTGGCCTCATGCAGGATGTGCCTTGTGCCAGCTCCTCCGGCTGAGCAAAGACCCCAGATTTGGGGTGGTAAATAGTAATTTGGAGTATTTAATTTGGGGTTTAGCTTGAGGCTCAGCTGAGCTGTTCCGCTGGCCAGGCTCAGCACGGAGGAATCAGCAGGTCCAAGCAGCAGCGTGACGGAAGGAGGAGCGAGGAGGGATGTGGGGAGATGGTCACACATCATGCAGTGAGGAGGGGGAGGAAACTCACAGATACTCCTGACGGAGGCCCGGGACGGCTTGTCGGATCGGAAAGAGGAGGAAGCTGCTTCCAAACAAAAAGAGACATGCTTAAAACCAACGTGAACTGGAGAGAGGGAAAGGCAGGGCTCGAAGGGAGGATCTGTTAGGAGAAACGAGGTGGCCCACATGCTGTGTTAGAAACCGCCTGCCTCGCCGGGACCGGGGGATGCAGCGTGCTGGGAGACGGGGAGGGAGCGAGAGATGCTTCACTTGTCCTGTCTGCCACTCCAGGAGGGTGGACCAGGCTGGAGACCCTGCTGGGATGTCCCCAAAGCCAATCTAACAAAGGCTGCGGGGCCCCAAGAGAAAACAACCCAACTCTAGAGGCATTTCTGATGTTTTTCAGAGCTACCAGCTCATGTAGGCACATCCAGCACACCAAAAAAAACATTATTTCCAGGCAAATATTCCTCTCCATCCCCGGGAGGCTGCTCCTGATGACTTTACCTGGGACTTTGGGGGTGGGATTGAAAGAGAAGCCCCCGTTAGATTGGTCAGTCTCTCCAAAGTCGTACGTCTCCCTGGGTTTGGGCTTGTATTCCCGCTTGGGACGCGAGGAGGCCTCCCTCATCCTGGAAGAAGGAAAAGAATTGTGGATAAATTGGAATATGAAACAGAGTATGATGAGAACAACATGAGATTTATTCTCCTTGGTGGCCACACAAGGGAGCAGGTTGGCTTGTAAATGAGAACCTGCACAACCTTCTGTGCTGGGGGGTTCTGAAGATGGATCTCATCCAGGGTTTGGGACCTGGTCCTTAGAGAGGGCTTTGCTATCTCAGAGAATTCAGGCCAGCAGAGGACACTCGTGCTGCAGTCTGAAAGCTCACACTTGGCAGGATCCTCCCAGCAATTCTTAACTCAGCACTTCCTCCCACCAGCAAAGAGCAGCGAGAGGCTCCGAGAAGTGGAGACACTGCCCTGGCTCTGCCCAAGTCACCCCAAGGAAGGAACCTCCTTGGCTCCATCATGGATGCACCGAAGCCACCCCTCCTTCCTCAGCCAGGGTTTGGGGAGATGCTCGCTCAGGTGAGACAGGGCAGCAGGAAAAACGACCGTGCAAGTCACGGCAGTCGCGTGCGCCAGCTCGCTTGGTGTTTCAACAGCACCTCTGTTTTTCTTGGCACCCCAGCAGCAACCGCGCGTCCCCTGGGGCCGCGGCAGAGGTCGGGTGCTCGAGGAGGGGCAGGGAGAGCAGCAAGACCGGGCAGCTCCATGGCACTCCCTCCTCCTGCCAGGCACCCATCTGCCTTTCACCAGCTCACGTGGCTCACAGCTCCGGAGCACGCGTGGTGGTGCCGCATCTGCAGCGGGATCTGCCAGGAGATTGCCGTGTAGATGGAAGGGAGAGCTGGAAAATGAGGGTCTGGGGGAGGGCTTGCAGATGCCTTCATTTAAGGAGGTGATCTAAGTGCTCTGCCTGTGGCCACCAGGTCATCCCACCACTCTGCACCACTTCAGTGCCAACTGGGAATCCTCGACATGGACCTTTCCAGACCACAACCATAGCCAGCATCTTCTGTGACCACAACTGAAGGGAATGGCACAAAGACTCTAAGCTGGGCAGTTCCAGGTGACACAGGGTGACAGGCATGTCCAGCTTATGACATACATCTACTCCATCAGTGTGATGCAACTTCTGTCTTGATCCTGGGTCTGGCTGAAAGGTGCTTCTTGGGGGACACTCCCATGCTCAACGCCCACAAAGTAAGCTGCTGTAAGCCCTGGTATGAAGTGGATTTCACCCTCCTGTTCCACCCCTGCCAAATTCAACTCCAGCCTCTCCCTGGGAGCAGCACACCCCAATTCAGGCAAGGCTCAGCCCAGCAGAGACCGGCTGCCCACAGAGCAAGCACAGAGGTTTTGTTTCAGAGGTCAGAACGTGCCTGTCTGAAAGAAAGTCGTGCAGTGGGCACTGCTCCCTGCACCCTGAAGGTCTGGATTGAAGCTCTTGTGACTGCAAGAAGCAGCTTTAACACCAGGAGACAGATGCCTCAAGTCTATCTAGAGACAGAACACCTCAGGCTGTGCCAGGGGAGGGTTAGATTGGGTATTAGGAAGAATTTCTTCACCGAAAGGGTTCCCCAGCACTGGCCCAGGCTGCCCAGGGCAGTGGGGGAGTCCCCATCCCTGGAGGGATTTCAGAGCCGTGGAGATGTGGTGCTGAGGGACATGGGGCAGTGGGGACTGGGCAGTGCTGGGGTAATGGTTGGACAGGATGATCTCAGAGGTCTTTTCCAACCCAAATGATTCTATGATTTAGAGGGATGGTCAGGTGTTTACAGGCAAGTATCACGGGGGGAGCTGATGGCTGTGAAAACAGAGTGCCTACAGCGCCCCAAGACTCACCGGCGTTTGAGTTTCTCCGCGAGCTCATCCAGGATCTGCACTGCCTGCCTGTGGTAGTCCAGCTGGGCATCCACCAAGGCTGAGAGCTGGCTCACCTGCTCAATCTGTGGGAATCACACCGAGGTGGGATCAGTGCCTCTCCTCAGCTCACAGGAGACCCCCTCGCACCTATTGGGGACCATCCTGGGGAAGGCATTCAAAGGGCAACTCCCCCAGGGAGAGCAGGAGAAGGTCTGGGATTTCAGAGACCACTCACATCGGTTTCTAGGAGGTTGTGCATACTGGTCTCTGCTACTTCCTTGGACTCTTCGAATTTCTCCATGGCCTGTCGAAGCTCCTCGTCGGGGATTTTGCCTTGTCGTTTCTTCTTGTAGTCAAAGTCCAAGCGTCTGCCTTCCAGCTTCTTGAGATGGTGCTGGGAAGAGGATGGTTATGAACAATAAAGGAGAAGGAAAAGCCAGAGAGGGGAAGCAGTCAGGCTTTCCTGCTGGGATGGCAGCACTAGTTACAGGCCAAGTTCATTTGTCTCAGAAACCCGACCTCAGAGCACATGCTTCCATGGCTCCCACCTTTGTTCAGACCCCAGAGAGGCTCCAGGAGGTGTGAGCTGCAAGGCAGGGCTGCTGTGAGGTGGCAGGGAGAAATGGGCCCTCCAAACTCAGTTTGGCAGAGCATTACTGCCGTGGCTGCAGGGCTTTTTACTAACAACCCTCAACACATTGAAACGGTGACGTGATTTCAGCCCCTTCTGGCTGGAGGAAACACTGGAGGGAGCAGCCCAGGTCTGTTCCCCATGGAAGGCTTCTGGGAAGATGAGCTTTCAGCTCCCCAGGAGCAATGGGGAACTCTGGAGATCAGGAATTGGGATGCAGGTGCTGGGCACTGCACCCCCCTGACTGCTCAGGGCAGGGCTGTTCAAATTCACTCTACGCCAGCCTGCAGAACTGGAGTACACGTAAGTCCTGACAGAGCAGCTGGCTGTTATTTCACCTGGGACATCACTGTAAGGAAAAATTCATTTGAGAGAGCTGCATTGTGAATTAGAGGTTGGGATGGATCCTGTTACAAAGCCTGTCCGTGCTCTGCATAGACTTGTCTCACCAGCGAGACACCGAAGGGCCTTCTGGAGATGCTGCATGAGAGACCCAGAGGGCAGCTCGCTCACAGCCTGAACACTGTGCTACAGAGAGTGACAGAGCAGAGCCAGCAGCTGTATAAAGCTCTGTGAAGTTCAGTGCCAGACAGCCCAAACATAACACGGCTGGGAGCTGACAGCACAAAGAAGCAAATTCAGCAAGCCCAGAACGCGTGTTGGGACACACACAGAGCATCCTCCATAAAACAGGGTAAGTGAAGGACCATCCAAACCTGCATCCAGGCTCAGGAGCTGCTGGGGTGCTGAGCAGGGGAGAGGAAACACAAAGTGCAGAGGAACAGACCCCACACCCCTGTGAGTCCCTGTCCCCACCACGACAGCGCAAGCGGTGACGTGCACCAATACCCAGGAGGGGCCAGAAATGAAAGAGATGAGGAGGAGAGGAAAAAAACAAACAAACCATGGAGGTGTTTACCTGGATCTCTTTCAGGTCTTTGTCACACAGGTTCTGGAGGGGATCAATAAAATTTTGTTTGACTTCAATATCCAGCGAGTCCTTCACTTCAGCCAAGCGCTTCATGGATTCGCCAGCATCGAGCAGCGCGTCGCCTTCGAGCGAGGAAGGGAAGGGAGGAGGAAGGGAGGAGGGACCAGCCAGTTAAAGAGAGCCCAGGTCTGTGGTGGCCGCATGCAGAGCCATTCTGCCAAGACCCCCAGCGTGTGCAAGCTCTGTCCCCCATCCAACACCCCCCACATTTCTATCTGGAGCCTGGCACGCGAGCAGGCAACTGCCTGTTGGTAGGGACCCTGCACGAGACACTCCACTAACACACTTCATTTCTTTCCCCTCTGAAAAAAACAGGAACAAGCTCTACCAGGAAAGGAAAAGGTAAAAATAATTTTAAAAGCCATGTTTTTAAACTGGCTGTTAGCTAATTGGCCATGCAGTGCTTTAACCTGGCGCTGCTCCTCGGCCACTGCTGGCACGGGGAGCCCAGGGCAGAGGCACGTTCTGTCTGATCCAGCCCCTCCATCCTTTTGTTCAGACCATTTAAAGCCCAGAGTGCTCTGACCAACTTTTCAAGCCTCCCCAGACGCTGGCAGCAAACCTGCAGCCTTTTATTCCTGTTAGACACTAACCTCTACGGGCTGACCTTATCCCTTCTCCTCCTCTCTGAATCACAGAGCTCAAAGTTGCTTATTGAAACCTGTTTCATTTCATGCTTTTCCCCTGCCACAGCGACAGCTAAACCAGGCAGCAAAGAATTTTTAGTCTTGGCTTTTTATTCCAGCGGAAACCATTTATAGGTTAAATTATTCCTGTGCAGCTTTGGCAAACCAACTGTTTCAGCACTGTGTTAGCACAGGAGAATACACGAGTGAAACAGAGGGTGAAGTGAAAACACTGCTCTACCATCCAGCTGGAAAAATAAATCTATAACAAGAGTTATTTCAATTGTGGTAACTCTAGATAACCTGTCCTAGGGAGGGATGTAGTGCTAGCATAGACATTTATCAAGTTAAGTGCTCCTTTAAAGAGGTTATTAAAGGAAATCAGGTTTGGTGTGTTCTTAAAAACTTCCTTCCCCCTTCACTCTCTGTGACAACTCTGGTTCCTGCGAGCCAAGAGAGATGTGGGGCTCTGAGCTGGCCAGAGACACTCTCAAGATTCCTTCATCACTCCCACAAAGCAGCCAGAGCTTTTTAATTCTCCTAAGACCAAGTTCCTCCTCCCTGTGCTGGAAGCCACCAGACAGCTGTGCGCTGCACCGGGGCCATCACGTGCACAAGCTGATGTTTTAGTGGATTAAAACTGATGTCACTGAAAGGCTTCACCCCTCCCCTCCTCCCTGCAAACCACATGTGGTTAGGAGAAATCGCCACGCAAAAAGATTTCTTGGCTACAGCCTCCCTAGAGCTGAGTTCTGGCTGGAAACTGCCCCATAAAACTCTGCATCTCGCTCCATCTAGTCTCCACGTCACCCTTGTTCAGTTCAGAAGCAAGGAAGTATTTTTTTTTCCCCCACGTGCAAATTTATCTCAGTGTTTAATAAGAGGTGGTTTCGCACATAATTCCATAGATTGGGATCCAGGACACTCAGGCTCTGCTGCCCCAGCTGGAAACCTTCAAACCTCTTTTTTAAAACCCCCCAAGACTGCAAAGGGTCACACAGCCCTTCCAGAATATAGAAAAAACAGCTTGGAAATTTGGCAGCAGCCTTCCACGGCTCCTCCACGGGCTCCTGGGGGGAGCTGCCCCCAGGGGACACTCACCAAAGTTGGAGTCCTCGCCCAGCTCCTTGCCGTAGCGGATCATGCTCTCGCCCAGCAGCCCTTCCGACTGCGGGTAGCCGGGGTTCTTCACCTGCCCGCGGATCTTGGACATCGTGTTGAGCATGGTTAGCTTGGCTCTGGAAGCTGGCACAGAAACAACCACAGCCGTGTTTGCAATTACTTGGACTTGCCAGCAGCTGCTGGCCACGGCCAACTATTTTTTTTTAATTTTTTTTTCCAAGCTACACCCAAAGCCAAGAAGCCTTATTGTCTTCATCTACCAGAAATATCACTTGCTACGAAAAGAGAAGTTTCTTTTCCAAGACAGCAAGCAAAAATAGTTCCCCACAGCTCACCAGTGAAGGCCAAAAGAGTTTCCCCAGCCCTCCCATAGTCCCTGGAGTGCTCTCAGAACGAGCTGGCTGGAAGCACACAAGCCAGCAGGCTCCAGAGGTGATGCCTACAAAGCCATCACCCCTTCCCAGCCCAGAGATGCCACTTTTTCTGGACACCCCAAGAAAAACGGATCTACTTCAGGGCTTCTCTAGGTCCAAGGTGAAAGATATGTCTGTTCTTTCACTGTTCAACAGCAACAGGAGCATCTCACAGCCCAGGAACACTGCACAGGGCAAGAAGAGTGTATCTGGATCACCACCTGATCTTGAACATGGGCTGGTGACCAATATCTCAGGGCCAAAAAGGTTCTCTCTGATGTCTCTCTGCCTCTTTCCCTGGAAAACTGGGGGCAGAGGGAAGGGGACAGGAGAGGTCCAGGGACTCACCTGGGTTCGGCTGGAGGTACTCTATTGTTCTGGTCAATACTTCTGTAACCGCCTTGCTGGTCAGGTCCACTTTCTGTAGGAAAGACAAGATGATACAGCAGCAGTGAAATTCAGCTCAGGGCTTTGGCAAGGTCACAGAGGAGTCAGATGGGTGATTTTAGACATTTCTCTTGTTCCCTGCTCACCTTTTCCATTTCCTTGAAGTCATCGTCAAGCTTGGTCCCTTCAGCTCCTCCAACCTTCTCGCTGACCAGCTGCAGGAAAAGAACAAGGGAAAAGGAATCAGGAATGGCAGTAGCTGACTGCTTAAAGCTCCTTATACCTCATGCAGTGAGTCCTTGGGACAGAATGGGAAGAGGGGTGGTCCAGAGAACATCTGCAGGAGCACGGAGGTGGCAGGAACAGCCCAACACACATCAAAAAGATGTGGATCTGCTAACACAGCCCCACTAAAAACCAAGCATCTTCCAAAGCACAGCTCAATCAGGATAATTCTCACTCAACAGAAGCCACACAGCTCCTTAAATCACACCACACAGCTCCAACTCCAACGCTTGCTGGAAAAAGCAAGTGGCAGAATTGTCTCTCGACTCCATTTTGAGCCAAGGCTTCGGTTTCACACACGGCAGACTGCAAGCCAACAGGGAACGAGCACACTCTGCTCGCAGCAGCCAGCACAAGAGCAGGGACTGGGGAGAGCAGAGACCTCTCAAAGCCCTAAACCCTCACTCCTGGGGGAAATGCTGGAGGGGCTGGGGATCTGGAGCACAGGAGTTTGAATTCTTTGTAAACAGAGGATAAAGAGATCTGCAGAAGCTACAGTGAAGTTTTCAAATCCATTTATCAAAGTGCCTGTTCTATAAAAATAGTGCAGAGGGGAGATGTTTGCCATGCTGTAAAGACAGGGCTGCTTTTGGCCATTGGTGTGACATGCTTATCAGCTTTCTTCTAAACATCACTTGGTCTAAGAAAAGACCCCTGCTCCCTTAACCTCCCCATTCAACTGCTTGATAATAATTGGCTTATTAAACCCCCCTCTAACGTCCTTCCCTGAAGCCCAACTGGAAATGACCATTTCCTTCCCAGCCCCATGCTGGTGTGGCAAAGCAAGTGGCAGCGTCTGGGGATGCAGGACATAGGGCTCAGCCAAAATTAGTGATTATCTTTGCCCCAAACTGATCTAAACGGCCAGCAAATTACCTACACAGACATCAAAAGCAGTCTGAGAAACAGGCGGTGGCTCCCAAGCACTCGACGCCTGCCGCGGGGCATTGCCAGGATTTCTCGTGTTTGTAGTTAAAACTCCAGTGCTGGAGGAACAATACAGGTTTGTTTATTTCAACATCAAATACCTGATTTTTATCAAGTCTTTCTTCCTCTGGAACCCTCCTGCGGGATTCAAAATGGTTCCTTGTTTTTTTTTTGAGGAACAGAGGGGAAAAAAAAATAAAAGCCCTGTAGGTAATGAACCAGATTCAAAAGTGCTCGGGGACCCCACGCCAACCACTCTGTCCTGTGTGCACCAGCCCCCAAAATCAAGTTACCAAGCAGGAGAAACGCTTACTACAAAGAACAACAAGCTTTTCAGCAAAATCCCATTTCCAGACTCCAAAACAGGGAGGAGAAAAAATTATAATGCACATATTCAATGACCCTCTGCCAAGTGCCTGGCTCCGGTGCTGAGCACACACACCACGGCTCGGAGCATGGCCACGGCTGACAAGGGTCTTGCATCTTGGTGGGGAAGACATCTGGAACTGCTCAGTGCTGCTGAGGTTGGGGAGCAGAGGTTGGGGAGCAGAGGGAGCTCTTGGAAGTGACCACTCAGCACGGAGCTGCCCAACGTCCATCACTGCAGGGCCAGAGTGAGGGTTCAAGAGGCTGATAAATGAGGGAAGAGCCTCTGCACCAAGGGAAGCCTTTTTTAACTCTTTCAGAGGAAGCAGAGGACCCAAGATGCCAAAGAGGGATTGCTGTAGCTCACCCCTGACATTCAGGCATGGGGGGAATGGAAAGGGTCGATGCGCTCCTGGTGCGCTCAGCTCAGCTCAGCTCTGGGTTTCATTCTCCTGCTTAACCCTCACTTAAGGTCTTCACAAGTCCACAGGACCCAGCAAGAACATGCCAGGATTGTCCAGTCCCATGCATGAAAGAGGCTCAAAAGGGTATTGTCACCCCAGAGCTGGTTGCAGATGGGCAACCGATCTGAGCTTGCTGGCTTGCTCTTTTATTTTTAGATGCCTGCTCTGTGCTTGAGGTGCCAGCACATACCCTGGCAAGCCAGCTCCGAGCTGGGGAGGTGCACGTTCCTCTCTAGACACACAGAATCTAGAAAACAAAAAAACAAACCACCAACCACAAAGCAGTTGCTTGCCAGGGCAAGCTCAGCAGAGCAAAGCTCGCTCCCAGCTGCCACCGCCTGTCCCCTGCCAAAAATCCCGCAGCCAGAAACGGGCAGGGATCACTTTCACAAAGGTCACACCTCCAGAAACCTGGTGAATACACCTGGGAAGGGTACAATTATCCCTAGCAAGTCCATTCCCACTTCACCCAGGGATTTGCAGTCCAGAAAGCTGCAAATAACCCCTCTGGCAGGGAGCTGTGCTGCAGTCAGGGGCGGGATGCCATGTCAAAGGCAACGATCACCACAGTGATTTGGGAGGCTTAACACCCTCCCAGAGACATGAAGGAGGGGAAAGAAAAAAGAAACCAAACCAAATCTCACTTGCAGACTAAATTAATCCTCCTTTTGACGTCCAAGAAATGCTACTGGTGCCCTGCTGTGAAGGAATAATAAGATTGAGGTTCTCTCCCTGCTGGCTCTAATTAAACTGGGAGGCAAGGACTGTGCCATCCGTCGTGGCTCTATCCCCATCCCCACACTCCCAAATCTGTCAGGCAGGGAGACAAACGAACACAGATTTCTCCACAGTCCCAGCTGAGACACGAGCCAGGAGAAGCCTTTGGCGGCTCCGCGTTTAACCCAGAGCTTCACGCCGCCACCGGGAGCCAAGTTTCCCAGTGCCACATCCCGTCACGCTGCCTCCAAAGAGCCCGTGGACACCAGAGAGGAGGTGGTTGACTTCTTCAAGGGAGCACGAAGCTCAGCAGGAAGCTCGCCCCTTGCTTGCAGGATGAGGGAGGGAGGAAGAAGCATCCGCGTGCGGCCTGGAGCGCCCAGCTCGGCCTGCGTGGGCCATAAGGATGCTGATGGTGCACACCCCCTCGGGTGAGCTGCTCAGGGGCTTTCTGGAGGATGTGGTGACAATTCTTCTGCACTTTTATTTCTCGAGCAGCCAGAAGACTCGGGATACATCCATCTTCCCCTGGTTGGGGGCTGAACCTCTCGCAAACGCCGTAACCAGGAGAGACGTGAGCGCAGGGAAGGGCCTGGCACGGCACGACGTGCACATCCGTGCCCAGTTCAGCGGCCCAAATACTCTGCTGCAGCTGAAATGCATCAGCTGGCTTGGTGTGAAAGATGAGAACAAGTCTACATTCTCTGGTTTCTTCCATCTCCCAGCCCTGCCAGGATGGGGGACGCACACTAAGAGGTTAAACCTGAAGCCAGCCCTGCTGTGGCTCAGAGCAGGGAACAGGGCGCAGCGACCAAGCGGAACCCTCGGCCGAAGCCAAGTGCTTCCTAGAGCAAATATTAGCACAAGGTGATGTAGTCGGGCGAGATAAAATCTGCTTCAAAACAGGATGGCAATTTGCTGCCATCCCAACCAAACCATGCCGCGGGGTGGGGGAAGAGGGATGGAGCAGACAGTGCATGCAAACTCCGACAGAGAAGCCAGGAATCAATCCCTCGCTTTCCATCAGTGTTTAATTAGAAGGATATTGGCAGTTGAAATAGCTCTGACCTCAGAGAGCAGGGAGGTGAGGTGGATTCAAGGCTGGCAGGGCTCCTGCACCATCATGGGGTGCAGTGGCTCCCACCCCTGTGAGCATCACAGCACCCAACCTGCTTTCTCTGCCCAAAAGCTAATCCCCAGGGCTGAGATACGGCCACTTCTTCCCACCCACGGGCTGCTCCCCAGCCTCACCCTCCAGAGCATCGATGGGCTCAGGGGGGGGGTTTGCAGCAGCTCTGCAGGGGTGTGGGAACTCCAACAATCCCACCTTCCCCTCCCTGTTCCAAGCCCACCGGAGGGCTGTGCGTGGTGGAAGAGCTTTGGGAATGAAAGACCTATTGTTTAAACGGCTATGGGGAGAGGCAGGAATGGTATGTGTACACAGAGGGGGAAGAGAGGCACGCTGAAGAGGGCTTCTCTTTTACAGCTGGGAGTAGGAGAGAAACGTAACTCGGCGACGAGCGAGGGCTGCACAGCCACTCCTGACTTCTGACACAAAACCCATGCATCCCTCCTCAAATCCCCACTGTTCCCCCAGCTCATCCACTCAGCTCCAGGACAATCTGCAGCAAAGGAAGAAATCCGAGCATCCATCCCTTGCCACGTCACACTGAGCATCCTCATAGGAACCAGATGGATCAGACGGGTACCAGTCTGTCTCACAGACACCCAGACAGATCCCAAAGGTCTGGAGAAGGACCTGACACACCCCAAAGCTGCATTTCCCTCGTTCCTGGCTGCAGCATCACCCCCATTAACATTCTTGCCAGGAGCACAGGGCTGTGCTCAGGGCGTTTCACCACGAGGGTGTACTCAGCCAGGATGTGCTTGGATATATTTAGGAGAATGGAAGATAGAGAGAGGTTTGGTGAGGAGTAGATGAGGCTGTTCCCCCAAGGGATCCCAAGCTTGGAGCAATGGGATGAGCTGCTCTGCACCATGGACTTGCTGTGTCACTCCAGGGGGTTGCTGTTGGTAGAGATGTGGGAAAAATGGGTAGGAAAAAAAAAAGAAAATGGGGATTTTTATATGGCATCATCAGCAAAATTCATGATGAACAGAGAGAAGATGCCACCAGCCAAACTTCCCCTGGCCAAGGAGGGGTGGCTGCCTCCAAACCCAGCAGAGGGCACCTTGCAGGTGCTCACCTCCCACCCCATGGATGCAGGAGGCATAAATCAGTGTCATTTTCTGCTAATAAGCAGCTTTCCCATAGGACTTTACACAGCCCATCTTGATATTCTGCCCTTTAGGTATTTTAAAATGAGAAATCATCCCCAACTCCCTCAGCCTCAAACAAGAAAACACACCAAGAGAAACACTACAGCTATTTTTTTAGGTTTAAACTTGCTTTCTTTTTTTTCCATAGCAAACACTCAGCCCTATTTATACCACATCAAACACACGCCACCCTTGCATTCAAAACACTCGAATGAAAACCTTATTTCTCCAGATGCTGCTGTATCAAAGCCTTCCTCTTCCTCCCCGCCACCCTCCGCCTCTCCACACAAAGTTCCCTTCGAGAAATAAATAAAAAATAACCCACAGATGAACAAACAGACCAGCAGCTCTACCCTGGCTGAGCAAGTCCAGTGGAAAAAGCCAGCTTGCAAAGTAATTAAAAAAGGTGGTATAAATGGTTTGAAGCTCCAGATGAAGAGGGCTCGAGTGTAACTGCCTGGTAGAGACACATAGAAGCAGCAGTTAAGTTAAACTGGGGCTAACTGGGATCACTAGTGCCTGGTTTCAGTCGTGCCCAGCAGCACAGATCTGTGGGATGCTCCATAAAACCTAAATAAAGTCATTGCTGTGTGAATCCCTGGCATGAAGTGTAATTTTCAGTCATCTTCACCTGTGGCTTTATCATCACGATGTACGAGGCAGTGGGGTGGGAGCAGCTCCACCGAGCCAACGTGACAATTTGCTGCTGCGTGTGTTTAAGCTTTAGAACAGATGGGTGGTAAATGGGTTTAGTCACTCGGCTGCCGTCAGAGGGAACTGGCAACCACAGGGCTGCAGAGCCCCTGGAAAACACAGGATCACAGAATGTCAGGGATTGGAAGGGACCTCAAAAGCTCATCCAGTCCAATCCCCCTGCCAGAGCAGGAACACCTCGGTCAGGGCACACAGGAACACATCCAGGTGGGTTTGAATGTCTCCAGAGAAGGAGACTCCACACCCTCTCTGGGCAGCCTGTGCCAGGGCTCTGTCACCCTCACTGGGAAGAAGTTCTTCCTCACATTTATGCGGAACCTCCTATGTTCCAGCTTGCATCCATTACCCCTCATCCTATCACTGGATGTCACTGAGAAGAGCCTGGCTCCATCCTCATGACACTCACCCTTTCCATATTTACAGACATTAATGAGGGTGTTGTGTGTGTCCACTCCTCCCTGAGCACCCCACACATCCCTGCCCCTGTGGACACTCCTTGCAGAACCAGCTGGGACAGGGAGGTGTCTCAAAGCAATTCCCCCCACAGACGTCAGAGCTCTGATGTGCTGCCTGTCCGTGTCTCATTAAAAGTTAATTGTCACCTTCCTGGTGTAATCCTTGAAAAGGAGGCAAGACTGGCAGGTGCCAGTCTGACTGCAGACACCAGCTGGGATCCAGAGCAGGCGTACGCCGTGTTGAGGACACCTCTGGCTCCTGGCCACCAAGGCGTCGAGGACACGGGGCTGGAAACTGGGATGGGAGGACCAGGCAGTTCCCCAGAGCAGCAGCAGCTGATGCAAACTCACTGAGAGCTTTAACACTGCACACCCCCCTCCTCTTCCCAGCCAGCCTGCAGCTCTGCCTGTTCACCTTCCATCTGACTCTGTTCTGCCTCCTTAGAGGCTTTTAACTGAGCAACTTCTGACCTACTTTACGGAGAAGAAAACAGATCCAAGCGTTTATTGTGTGGCATAAGGGGTGAACAATTACTGCTGGCCTCGTAACAAAGAGGAAGGCTCCTTCCCTAGCAAACCCCCTGCTCGAAATAGCTGGGGAGGCACCCAGCAGCTCTGTGGTCCTTGCAAGGCTGAGCACTGTTGCACCCACTGGAATTTCTCACCCCACTGTATGCACAAGAGGAAAGAGCAGGAGAGGAAGCGATTCGTCTGCTGTCAAGAGAAGGTTTGTGGCAGAGCTAAAAACAGAAGGTGGATGTGACTCTGCCATGGCTGACATCCCCACTTGGGCTGTGGGCACACCAGAGGAAGAGGAAGGGCAGCTGCAGCGCTCATCCTCCTGCCCCTCCAAGCAAGATGCTGGCCCTACCATTGACTTCACCCATCTCGGGGCACCTGACCACTCCACCAGCCAACCAAGTTACCTGTTCTCCCTGCTAAATAGCTCACAGGAGCATTTTTTACTCTGTTATCCAGCCCACAACCTTTTCCTGAGCTTCCTTGCCTTTATTTTCCCCCTCTTCCCATCTTTCACAAAGAGGGTCAGTCCCTTTTGAGACTCTCCACTGGTGACAGACTCGTGCAAAGGCACATAGAGGTGCTCCACTGCCTCCAGACACGTGCACCAGGAAAACGTGGCTAGAAACAAACAGAGCCTTCCACCCCCTCACCATCTGAGATGGGGATCCAGCCACCCTCCACCCAACACTGGAGGAATTGCCTCGATTTGGAGCAGGAAGGTCAGTGCAGAACAATGAAGAGCTCCTTCCCTTCCCTCCTGACAAAGCAGAAAGCCTTCAAAGTGACCCCAGGTTGTAATGTTATCACATGGGAACTGCAAAGAAAGAGTGGCTGCATGCAAAGACACCTACTGAAACTATCGAGTGACTCATCTCCATCCAGCAGCCGGGCTCAGAGGAATGAGGACAGCATGAATTTAGACAAAATAAATGCAAGTGAAGCAGCAGGCAGCAGGTCACACCCCGCAATGCGCTGCCTGGCTGCTCAGGGGACTCGTCCTCTCCTTGTCTGTGGCATGACAGTAGGTAAAATCCTGGTTGTGATCCCTGTGTCCAAGGCTCTGTGCTCACATTGGTGCTCTCCAAGCTAACTCCTCCAGCAAGAGAAAGGCAATGCCTCCTTCTCTCCCTAAACAGAAGGTGACAGCTCAGCTTGACCTGGCAAACACCAGTGCCTTGGAAGCAGACTCATGTAGGAGGAGAAAGGCTTCAATAGGCAGCTCTCATCCAGGGAGACACTGGAAATGTTCCTGCTGCAGGGAAGGGGGCACTTCACAGAACCACAGGATGTCAGGGATTGGAAGGGACCTCAAAAGCTCACCCAGTCCAACCCCCTGCCAGAGCAGGAACACCTCGGTCAGGTCACACAGGAACACACCCAGGTGGGTTTGAATGTCTGCAGAGAAGGAGACTCCACACCCTCTCTGGGCAGCCTGTGCCAGTGTTCTGTCACCCTCCCTGGGAAGAAGTTCTTCCTCACATTTATGTGGAACCTCCTATGTTCCAGCTTGCACCCGTTGCCCCTTGTCCTGTCATTGGATGTCACTGAGAAGAACCTGGCTCCATCCTCATGACACTCACCCTTTCCATATTTATAGACATTAATGAGGTCACCCCTCAGTCTCCTCCAAGCTAAAGAGACCCAGCTCCCTCAGCCTTTCCTCAGAAGGGAGATGTTCCACTCCCATTTGCATCATGAAGTATTTTCTCCTATTATTAGTTACTCCTCACAAGCCCTGTAGCAAATGAGACATAATTTCTATTTGGCTGGAAAATAAATATTATATAATTGGGTCAAGTAAACAGGGAAAACAGCACCACGTAAGGAGAAAAGCAGCAGCTCTCCCCTCTCCCCCGGCACCACCTCCCCACCCGCTTACACAGTCACTACAGCAATCCAGAGGAAGTCCACTAAAACCGAGGGGAAACGTGGAATATTTGCTTTGCATCCAGATTTCCTGCCCAACCTCCCTACGTCCGATCTTGGAAGAGCCTCAGTGAATCACAGCCCAACTTCTGCAAAACTGCTGAGCCATCATTCCTCAGCAACTCCACCCGACCTCTGCAGACCCAGGGGAGAACGACCAGCAGCTCCTCACATCCGAGACTCAGAGCTGCTCTTTAGATGGGATCTGAAAGTACAAAGCACTCAAGTGCCTCCTCGTAATGACAATCACCCCTTTCCTCTCCTGCAAAGCCTCAGTGACCAAGGCAGAGCAGCCCCAACCACCCACGAGCTGCTCCGAGGGGTTTCCACAAAAAGGAAGGGGAAATAACATGAACAGAAGGGCTTATGGCACCTGGGCATCCCTGAGGAAAACACCACGGTGGCAGGACAGCTTGTGAAAAAGCAGCAGAAGGGATTTCTGCTCCTGTGCAAATGGAGACAGATGAAAAAACACCTCCCCGGGGTGCATGACACTAACTGGCATCACCCAGCCAAAAAAAAATACAGCAGAGCCCAAAGACTATCAAGGAACTGGGAAGGAGGCAGAAGAACCTCCGGATTTGCAGTGTGATGAGACCAAACCAGGCTGACAGGACACACAGAGCAATTACCTAAAGAGTTGAGTCACCTCTGCATGGAGTTTTGGGTGGCAGACAGCGTTAATGAGCACAGGGAACACTCAAGGTGAGTTCCCAGGCAGGTTTACAGACAGAAGGGAGATCAAAAAAAAAGCTGCTGAGCTCAGGCAGGAGCTCAACTCCATCAAAGGGAAAGTAAAAAACTCTTTTCCTGGCTTGGAGGGTGCAGAGGAGCCCCACACAGAGCACGTTTAACACGGACAGCGTTGGCCAAGCGAAAGCTCCAGCACGGACCTAGCGATATCTCAGTGTACACAAACATCAAAGAGGGAGAGAAATCATTGTGAACATGATAAACACACATTTTCCTCGTTCATTTGAATACTAGGAAAAGCTCAGCAGCTATCAGCCCAGAGCACACAGCATCCTAAGGAAAAGGAGAGTGGGAATGAGCGAAGAGACACCCCCAGACTGCCGGGAACAATCCAGCGACGGCATCAAACTGCATCAGTTCCTCCAGGAGCTCTGCACGGGGGATTTCCCCACATCCAGGATCCCTGTCACACTTCCAGCCCATCCAAGATGATGCTAAACCCATTTTTATTTTTCTTGCTGAGCATCGTTAACACTTGCTAATACTCACTGAAGAAGAGGAGGAGCTTTACTATGAGAACAGCAGCCCCAACATCTGGTGCTCCAGATGTGCGCCTGCCCAATGCCCCCTAAATCCACCCAAAACACGTCAGTAACAAACAAGATGTTTTCTAAATGCTTCACCACAGAGCTCACATTAAAGAACAGCCCCTTCTCAGGCAGTGGATTGAACTCATACATAGGTAATTGTTCACCATTTTTCTGCCTTTTTCATCACAAAGGTGGCGAGATGAAGTTTCAATACAGCTAATCCTGTAAAGCCAAAACAGATCTGGGGAAGAAAGTGGTTAATAAATTCCCATTGCTGAATAAAGTCTGGGCCAACAAGATGACACAGCCTGGTTTTCAAGCTCTAGGATGAATTATGAAGCATTTTTCCTCAATTAGAAAAAGCCCTTTAAACCTTTAATCATGCAAATTTCATCTTCTGTCTGAAAGACAGAATTTCATTATGGAGAGTCGTTTAACCTTTTTTTTTTTTTTTGGAGCAGAAAGGGAATCTAATTAGTGACACTATCATGAACTTTATTAATAGGCAGTTAATATGAGATAGGAAGATTCTAATATTCCCCAGGTTCCTGGTTTTATTATTAAGGTATCAGCAACAAAGCTAATTACACACGCCCTGGGCTAGGAGGCTTTCCTTGGAAGCAGAAGCTGCTCAGACTCCTGATGGGCTCTCCATCTGCTGCCAGAGGAGCAGCAGGGCAGCTCCAGGACCTCAAGGGACTATGTCCCCCTCCCCAGAGCAATGGGGACACCTCTGCCTGCGCTCCAGTGGGTTGAAGGGCTCACCAGGACCCCCAGGCACTATCAAAACCCACATCCAGCAATGACACCACGCGGCTGCTGGAGAGGACCCCAAGAGCAGCTTGTTTGTCCCTCCAGCTTGGGCTGAAAACAGCCCTTTCCTGTCAACAGGAACCTGTGAAAGCCATGGGATTACCGGGCTGAGGGGAAGAGGAAATATTAACAACAACAAAAAAAGCAATTATCACTTTTATAATCACAGGGAGAAGCCAAGAGGGGCTGAATCTTGCACTAAGTCACGTCACGCAGCAGCTTAAGAAAAGAGAAGCTGAGTGATGCTGCGGGGCTTTCCCAGCCTGACGAGTCCGGATCCTTCCCCATCCACTTCAGCTCTGCAGACACTCACCTGCTGCCCTGGGGGAAGGCTGGGACACAGCCACGGCAGCGTGGGGGGGACCACACAGCTCAGGAGGGAGCGGATCTGCAGGAAAAGTCACCCCCATTGACAAGGAGCCCCTGACGGTTTAATCAGCGCAATTAAAAGATGGAGAGGAGCACAAGCGCAGCCCTCCGCGACGCGGGAGTCTTACGAAACAGCACCAGTGCCTCCACACATCACTGAGTTTCCATGTGAATGAGTTCAGCTGGCATTACAAACCCAAGGCCTTCTGGAGGATGGATTTATTCTATTCCTGGGCTTTTTTTTTTTTTGGTAGTTTGGTATCCTGCTTGGGAGCAGCACAAACCAGGAGCCTTCTCTGGAGGGGACAGCAATGCAGGCTGCAGCAGGCTCAGGGCTTGTAATAACCCCTCATGGCACACAAATTCCCCCACCTGAGAGGCATCAAGCCCACAGTTTGGGCTTTTACATCAGTATTTCTGCAGTCTTGGGCAGCAGGAGCTGCCCTGTGCCATCCCTCTGTTTTACCACCCAGGGCTTGGATGGGGCCACGAGCCTTGGCAAAAGGCAGTGACATATGTAGGGATGGGGGAAGAGAAGGAACAGGGGAAAAAAAGAAATGTGCTAAAGAAATGAATCAGCTTTTACAAGTCAGCTTGCCTGATCTCATCTCTATTTTGCTCTTTCCCAGGAGGAAAGTATTGGCAGGGAGAAAGGGGAGGAAGGATTTCCTTCCACCGCATCCAGAAACCATCCCCCGTGGCACAGTCCACTTTCAATAGATCACTCATAACCTGTGAAAACACAGAGTTAGAGAAACAGATCATTTGAAACAGAAAGCTGTGAGGTGGTGGGCAGGCACCACCACGCTGAGCGTGATGAGGAGGAGGAACCAGCACTCCCAGTGCCACACAATCCCCCCCAGCCCCGTGTCACGAATCCTTCCTGCATCCCAGATGCCCCTGAGAACCTGAGTTCTCGTTACTATCAGAGCCCAGTGGCTGTGAAAGAAATAAAATTAAAGTAACTGATGCAGAGACACGAGCCATCCCCTCTGTGCAACTCCAGACAGGCTGAACAATGCTGAGAAAAACCCCAAACTGCTCCAGCACGGGGCTGCCCAGCTCAGCTCCAACAATCATTAACCAGCAGAACAACGTCACCGTGCCAGGCACTTCCTCAATGACAAATCATGCAAGGAAAGGAGAGGGAGTTCAGGTAAGAACATCCTGCAGGCCATTGTTTTAGCCAGACGTGACAGCAGGCACTTCTGCAAGCTCTCAGCCATCATCAGCACTGAGCTGCGTGTGTCCCCTTCACCTGGAGCTTTGCCCAAAGCAGGATGTGTCCTCTCCCCATTTTTTCAACCCTGAATCTGCAAACACCAAACCCCTCCATCTCCAGTGATAGCCAACTGCTCCAGGGGGTTGGGTGAGGATGGTGGGTATTGCCACAGCTCCTCCTGGATGGACCCCTCTGGCAAGTCGAGCGTGCGGGATGTCACGCTGTGCTCCAGCAAATCCAGCTTTCCTCCAGCCTCAGGAACAGATTAATAGCAAGAGATAAACCAGGGAGGTGCAGGGGACTCCAGTCCAGGTTAATATTAATGGAGCAAACGCCAGGTGCTGCAGGAGGGAAGGTCAGGCTGGAGGAATCAGCAAAATCCCTTGACTCCCCAAGTCCAAATTCCCATTTACAGATAAAGAACTAAGAGCCCGACACTGCCAACAACCTCCCCCAGGAACTACCTGCTCATCACAGCACACAGCCCTCACCTTGCCTTTGCCATCAAAGCACAGAAAAACCAAGGAGTGACCTGAGCCCAAGCATCCCCCCCTGCTCCCAAGCATGCCTGGGCAGCTCAGAGTGCTCTCCTGGGTGAAGTCTTGGCCCCACTGCACCAGCAAGGGCTCCCCAGGATTTCATCCCCAGAGAGAGTACCCAACTGCTGCCTGCACATGGTCACACTTCTCACCTTGGCTTTCTGGGAAAGCCACCACACAGGACCACTCTTGGCTTTATGAACTGCTGGAGGAGTCAAGACAAGTCAGCATGAAGTTCTGATACCACTGCAGAGCAGAGACTGGCCCGTCCTGGGGGGCTGTGCCCTCCCTTTAACATCTCTGGGCTCCTAAGGGCTTCAATTCACATCCACTGGCCAAAAAGCTGCAGCAGACAAAGATCTATTGGATCTAGAAGATCCTAGATATAAGGAAGAGGGTTTTTATGCTGAGGGTGGTGAGACATTGGATGAGGTTTGCCCAGAGCGGTCGGAGGTGCCCCATCACTGGAACCATTCAAGGTCAGGTTGGTTGGGGCTCTGAGCAGCCTGATCGAGGAGGTGTCCCTGCTCATGGCAGGGAGTTGGACTAGATGACCTTTAAAGGTCCCTTCCCACCCAAACCATTCTATGAGTCTGTGATCTCAGCAGCACAACCACAACCCTCTGCTTTCCCAGCTCATCAGTTCCTCTCCAGCCCAACACCATCCGTGGTTTAAACTCTGGCAGCAGCGAGTTGGAACAAAAACACACAGACTGACGCCAGGTTCCTGCACCACATCTGGAGGGCAGGCACCAACAAACCCATCTGCAGCAAGACAGGGCACTGACAGACAAGCTCTGGGCAGGAAAAGAGGTCTCATGAGTTTGGTTTTCCATGTGGAAGGTCATCCTGCTTCCCGTTTCTCTTCCAGCACATCTGCTGTGCCCGGAGAAACCCACCACACATCTGTGTAGAGAGCAGAAAGGCAGCTTCATGAGAAAGCCCCAGAGAGCCAGATGCTAGAAGGGCTGATTTAGCATTAAAAAAAAAAAAATAAAAGGTGGCTGTTAGAAGGTATCACCTGGAAAAGGGAGGAAAAAAAACCCACAATGCAAAGCCACTGCAGAAAAAACTTTACCCAAAGAGAAATAAAGAAAAGCTCAATCCAGCATGGGAGAGAGCAAATGACCACAAAGGACAAAAAAAAAAAAAAAAAGAAAAAAGGAGAAATGCCATCCCTGCCTGCCAGCTGTGCTCAGTCCCGTCCCAAATGGGAGCACATTGGGGACCCCCTGTTTGGGGTGATGGTGGTGCCCAGGGCTGAACACCAGTCTGGTGTGAAAAACCAGTGCAGTCTTCTCTCACCTGGGCTGAGTCTGCTCCCTGAGCCACCGACACAGAAACCAGGTCTGGTGTCCCCAGAAAAGCTCTGTTACACCCCAAATGACAGTATTTGGCAAGCTCACACTCACTGTGCCTTCGTCACCTGCTGAGATGACTGCCCAGAGCAGGAGCCCATCAGCCCTGTTCCCACCAGTACCACACCACAGTGGGCTATGGGTAAGGGTGGGCAACACCAGTGGGTTACCCCACTCCCTGGAGCAGAGCCAGGCTGTGCTGCTCCTCCCACCCCAATGCTGCCATGACCCCAGGCAGGACAGTCCTGCTGTCATGGAGGGAGGGGACAGGGTCACCACCACCGTATCGCCACGGCAGTGCCTCCACCCTAGGGTTTGTCCCTTCAAACCGGTGGCTGATAAACGTCCTGGTGCCAGGCAGTGACAAACCCACGCACGCTCAGAGCCCCAGATGGGCAGAGGCAGAACGGGAAATTTTGGAGGGTTTTGGGAGTCAGAATCCCAGGACAGCCTTGGTTGGAAGAGACCTCTGAGCTCCCCCAATCCAACCAGTAACCCAGCACTGCCCAGTCCCCACTGCCCCATGTCCCTCAGCACCACATCTCCACGGCTCTGAAATCCCTCCAGGGATGGGGACTCCCCCACTGCCCTGGGCAGCCTGGGCCAGTGCTGGGGAACCCTTTGGGGGAAGGAATTGTTCCCAATATCCAAACTAACCCTGCCATGGCACAACTTGAGGCCATCACCCCTTGTCCTGTCACTGTCACCTGGGAGAAGAGACCGACCCCCCCTCACTACCCCCTCCTTTCAGGGAGCTGCAGAGAGCAATGAGGTCTCCCCTCAGCCTCCTCTGCTCCAGACTGAACCCCCCAGTTCCCCATCACACTGTGCTCCAGACCCTTCCCTGGACACACTCCAGCACCTCAGTGTCCTTCTGGGAGTGAGGGGCCCAAAACTGAACACAGCATCTGGGTGTGGCCTCACCAGAGCTGAGCACAGGGGGACAATCACTGCCCTGGTCCTGCTGGCCACACCATTGCTGATCCAAGCCAGGATGCTGTTGGTCATCTTGGCCACCTGGGCACACTGCTGGCTCAAGACTTACATCACCCTGTACAAAAAGCAAACATAACCGTTTCTACACCACCAAACTCCTGCAAATTCCTGCAGGGATGCTGACGGATCAAAGCCAGATGGTACCCGGGACTGGAGGACGGTCTTGTGGCAAACAGGGACTTCCCACCCCGCTTCACTCACGACACTGGAGCTCAACGCTGCTGTTGTTGTTGTTTTACCTCCTTCCTTTTGCAAGAACGTTTTAGAATCCCAGAATGTTTTGGGTTGGAAGGGACCTCAAAGCTCATCTTGTCCCAACCCCCCTGCCATGGCAGGGACACCTCCCACCAGCCCAGGTTGCTCCAAGCCCCATCCAACCTGGCCTGGAACACTGCCAGGGAGGGGGCAGCCACAGCTTCTCTGGGCAACCTGGGCCAGTGTCTCACCACCCTCACAGCCAACAATTTCTTCCTAATATCCAGTCTAAATCTCCCCTCTTCCAGTTTAAAGCCATCACCCCTCATCCCATCACTCCATGCCCTTGTCAAAAGTCCCTCTCCAAAATAGCTGTTTTCTACAGCTTTTTTTTTTTTCTTAATAAAGAACATTTTGCCGTGAAGTAGCAAAACCTGTTCTGGATGCACACACAGAACCGCTCACCATCTGCAGCATTTGCCAGCACGATTATTATTATTTTTTTTTTTTACAGGATACCATCTCGGCTCTCCCTGCGCGTGGGCGCCCGGTTGCCTCATCCCGGGAAGACGTGGGCTTGCAGGAATCAGACAGAAGCCCACGAGCCAAACCTTGCTCCCTCTGGCTCAACCAAGGAGGGTGAACACTCCCCTGGTTGTGCAAGGGGATCCCAAACCCGCTGCTCCAGTGGTGCTGAGGTCCTTGCAGACCTCAGTCCTGGCTCCGTTTTCCTTCAATTAACAACAGACGTGGAATGAAACGCAACGTTTTAGGAAAGATCTTCCACATGTTTGGTTTTGGCAGCATCCGAGAGCTTTAAGGGAGCCAAAAAAAGAACTAATCCTCTTCTCCTGCAGCCAAAGGGCGGCTGAGGAGTGAGACTGGTGGAGGGAAAGGGAAGGAGGAGAAGACAAGAAAATGGCCAAACTGGAACCAGTCACTCCCAGTTAAAGCATCACTAAAATATTGATAGAGAGCAATGCAATGGGGGTGGCAGCACCTCCAAAAGTCAACTGCATCCCTCTTGTCCATGCAAAGCAGCTTCGCCACTACCAGTGGAAAACTCCCACCAAACCTGGCTTCCTGGGGTTAAATCAGCCCCCCAAAACCCCATGGATCAACTCAGCCCCCCAAAACCCTGCGGATCAACTCAGCCCCCCAAAACCCCGCGGATCAACTCAGCTCCTTTTAAGAAAAAGCAATATCAAAGACCACATATGATTTCACTTTATAATAACACCACCCTACCCCACCCCCCCCCAAAAAAGGCATCATCAGGTGTTTGAAAAATGACATTTTTAGACTTTAGGAACGCGTCTCATCAACGAGCTTTCACCTCTAATTGCCCCACGACATCCACGCCAGCAAAATCCTCCTACGCTGAGTTTTCAGCACAACCCTCCCCCATGGAAATCATTAAAAAACCCCCACGAGGCGGGAGAATGACTTCAGGAATCCACTCTTTTCCTTTGCTGGTGAAGCCAAATGTTTTTTGGTAACACACGTCACAAACACACTGAGGCTGAGCTCAAAGGGGTTGAAACTTCGTGCCTGGGTAACAGGGTCTGGCGGTAGAGCGGCGCAAAATTCATCTTAAATTTAAAATAGGGGCAGAAAAGCGGCGATTAGAGGAAGAAGAGGAGTGTTTGTGATTCCAGAATCATTCTGAAGATCGTAGAATGGTTTGAGCTGGAAGGGACTTTGAAGCCCATCTTGTTCCAACCCATGTTTTAACGTAAAATTAAATAAATCCCAACTATTAATTCTGGTGGTGTTGGGAGGCAGCAGGAAGGATGACTCTGCTCAGGGGGGCCAGAAATGATCACAGAAGATGAGGGAGAAGGTGGTTGTGAACCCCCTCAGAAGGAGATCCCCACTTCTAGCAGGGGTGAGCTGCAGCCCCCCAAGCTCACACTTCACCACCTTGGCTTTAGGATGCTGTAAACTCCGTGTTTTACCACCAAAGCAATTCCATGACGGAATCATTGGCTGAAAAATTGCACATCTGACAAGTTTTTTCTGTCATCCCCCCCCCCCTCTATTTCCCAGGGGGGAGTCATCAGGGCTCCAGGCTCCCTCCCCAACCCCAAAAGCCCGTTCTCCGGGAAGCTGGAACCGCCGAGGTCAGGGCACAGCCGCCATCCGAGGGCAGCGGAGCCGGTTACGGCCTCGAACCCGCCACGTCCCAGGGGAGGTTTTTTATCTGTTTTGGAAGTCCAAGGGCAAGTTGAAGTGCTGCATAGCAATGGCTGCAGAGCCAGTGTGGGGCTGGGGGGGGCTGGATCCATCCCCCAGAGCCAGTGTGGGGCTGGATCCATCCCCCTGCTGTGGTCACTGAGTGCTTTGGGGTGATGACACCCCCCCAGGACCTCAGGCACAGCCAGCACCCAAACCCTGGGATGCTCCAGCACATGGTGGGTGTGTTTCTCTGCTGGGGTCCCAATAGCTCCATCCCGGGGGGAACAAGAACAGCCCCGGGACCCTCCAGGCTGCACCCCAGGGGCTGCCTCGAGGGTTTGGGGAGCACCCACGGGGGACACTGCGGTCCCCTGCTCCACTCGCAGCCCACACCGGGGTGGTTCTGGGCAGACATGGCACGGGGGAACGGGACACTGAGCCCCGGGATGGCCAGGAGTCACGGCGGGGGTGCTGGGGGGGGCACTGGGAGTCAGCAAGGAGAGCGGGATACCGGGGGGTGTCGAGCTGGGACACCGGCCACCGTGCATAGGTACCGAGGGGGCGATGCCTGGGATGCCGGGAGGGGATAACGGCACCACCGAGCCGGCCCGGGCAGGGGGCAGCGAGAAGGGGGTCACCGAGGCGGAGCAGCGGGTGTTAGCAAGGGAATGCCGGCCACCCCCGGGCCGCGGCGGGATGACGGCGGGTCCCCGGTTGCCTTACCTGGCTCGCTTTGTAGAACTGCTTCTTCAGCCCCGCCACCGACATGCTGCCACCTGTGCCGGCCGCCGAGGGACGCCTGGGGGCGGCGGGACGCCTACGGCACGCAGGAGCCCGGCCCGCCCGCTGCCGCCGCCGCCGTTAGTACCGCTTCCGCCGCCGCCACCGCCAGGAAGAGCCCGTCCCGCCCCGCCCCGGCACCAACGACGAGCGCGGACGCCGGCCGGAGCGCCGCCGGGACCGCCACGTGGTGCCATCGCGCCCCCTGGCGGCGGGGCGGCGCCACCGCACGGTGCGGTTGAAGCGCGGGGGGGGGGGAACACGGCCGGTGCTGCCGCCTCGTGGCTCTCGAGCACAGCCACACGTTTCTCCCAGAAGCCAACGCGCACGGCCAGGCCTGCGCGGGGCCCCGTGCCCCGGCCCAGCGCCCGCCATAGCACCAGGGAGGGAACGGGGGCGACCGCCCCTCCCAGGAGGCGCCGCGCCGCCGCGGAACTACAACTCCCACAATCCCTCGCGGCAGCCGCCGGGCGCCCTCTGCGCCTGCGCGCCACAACGGCGGTTGCTCATTGGCTCGCGGCGCCGCCGCCATTTCGCGCCCTGGCTCGGGCCCCTCTGTTGCGCAGCGCCGTGGGTGGCTCCGCCCCTCTGCCCGGTTGTGGAAAAGGCTGCCCCGACCTGTCTAGAGCCGGCACGGGGCCGCACCACCGCCGCCCCGGCTCCCGCCTGGCGAGCAGGCAGACCTCGAGCGCAGGCGTAAGGACCCAGCGGCGTCCCGCTGGTCCGCCCTCCAGCTATCCAATCAGCGCCTCCAGCGGGCCAGACTGACAGCCGCCGCCGCCAGTCAGCGACCGCCGTCTCACTAGCCAATCGGAAGGCAGCGGCGAAGCCAGACGCCGAGCCTTCCTCCCACTCGTCTCGCGAGATGCGGGCGAGAAGGGGGCGGAGCGGGCGGAAGAGCGGGTCACGTGGGGCGCGCTCCGCCTATCAGCACGGCGAAGCGCGGGGTCGCCCCGGCTCCCGCCAAATACGAGCGGGAGCCCCCGGGGCGTGACCGGACGGGCCGGGACAGGTTGGCAGCCGCCGCCGCCGGAGGAGCGGCGGGAGCCGCGGCAACCGGGGCCCATTTGGGGGTACGGTGGAGCTGGGGCGCGATGTGTTTCCGGCGGTGGTTGTGCCGTGGGGTGCGCGGGGCCTTCCTGGGGTAACAAAGAAGGCCCGGTAGCCGCCGCCGCGCCTTAGAGGCAGGCCCGGGCCCAGCCCGCCGCCTCACCCGCCGCCTCCTTCTTGCCCAGCCTCGTCTCCCTCGGCGTGGCCCCAGTCGGGGGGCTGTGTCCGGCAGCCTGGGGCCTGGCGGGTGCGAAGATCCCCTCAGCCTGAGGGCTCCCAGCCCCTTTGTTCCGCCCCACCGTGCCCGCGCTCCGTCCCGGGCACTGCCGGGGTTGGGCTGTCTCTCGGGGAACCAGGTAGCTCACCGGGAAGTGGTCAGGGATGTTTATTTATCGTGTTTTTCCCTCACAGCCATGGAGTGCAGAGACAAAGCAACTGTTCCTCCACGGAAACTGGTCCAAGGTAAGGCTGCAGAGGGAATGTCTGTCACCTGGTGTGGCTTTAGCGCTCTAAGGAGGTGTCAGACCTGATTGTGTGAAACCTATTGCCTTTGCAGCAATAAAATGCCCCGAACTGGTCAATTCTTGTGCTTAAGAACTAATAAAATATCTTAATATTTTATTTCCCCCCATTCCCCTCTACTCCAGTGATGTGTATGATGTGAATAAAACAATAAAATGTTGTTGTTTCAGCTCGCTTGCCGTTCAAACGCTTGAATCCTGTGCCAAAGGAGAAATACGATGCAGATTCAGAAGTCAAAAAAGTAAAGAGCTCACAAAGTGGTTTTGGTTCAAGTAAGGATTCCTCCCTCGATGCATCGCGCGTGTCCCTGGACAACGTGGAGAATGACTGCCAGCTGGATCCAGATGTGAATTTTTCTCCAAAACTTGTTAATGGAAAGGGTCCGTTAGACCATTTTATACAGAAAACCACAAAAGATGACCCAAGTGAAACTGTCATTGTTATTGACCTGACAAAGAGCTCTAGCCATAGACTAAGCGATGATGTAGACCATGTTATTTTTGATTCTAAAGCATCTTCATCTGTAGCTATAACTAATGGCACGTTAGGAAAAGAGAGAAACCAGTTGGGTTGCCTGAATTCCACTCAGAGCAGCCAAATGGGTGATTCAATGGAGACTGATGCGCCGTGTGAAGCTGTAAGGAATAAAAGTGAAGATTTGGTAGACAGAGTCCAGTCCCATTATGGGTTAACAGAGTGTACTAATGTGGAAAACACAAAGGTAAACCAGAGCAAACTGAAGGATGTCATCTTCGAGGGGAAGATGCCTGTAGTGCTCCTGGAGGATATTATGATTGCAAAATCTCCCCAAGTCATTTCTCTAGATGGAAGCAGCACGTCGGAAAACGAGACCGTGGAATCATCTCAGGAAGGAGACTCTGGACTGAACTCCTCGCTGAGCTCTCACTCTGTCAGCTCACCTGAGGCACAGCCTGCTGCAGAAACCAAGAGAAACACGAGTCCTTTAGCTGCCTCGACGCCCCTTAGGAAGGTCGGTCGCTTTTCTTGGGTGTTTTTAAGAGCTCTTGCGTTGCAGATAGGTTGTATGGTTTCCTGTGCACGTAGTGAAAAGGATGAACAGGATATGTACAAAGATTGGAAGGTGGTATTGATTAATAACATAACTGAATTATTGCCCTTTTGAGTCTTCCTGCAAATCCTATAGCTGAAGGATTTAAATCTCGCCTGGTTTTGAGCTGCAGGTATATTTGTGTTGTGTGAATGTAACTTTAAACTCTGTTACAGGTTCGTTTTATTTTTTTTTTTTTTTTAAATGAAGTGTGTGCCCTGGGATTTGGTGTTTTGCTAATTGGGATAAGTTTTGCTAATTGGAGTACTGTGTCCAGTTCTGGGGCCTCCAACACAAGAAGGACATGGAGCTGTTGGAGCAGGTCCAGAGGAGGGCACAGAGATGATGCGAGGGCTGGAGCACCTCTGTTGTGGGGACAGGCTGAGGGAGTTGGGGTGTTCAGCCTGGAGAAGGCTCCAGGGAGACCTTAGAGCACCTTCCAGTGCCTGGGGGGTACAAGAAAGCTGGAGAGGGACTTCTGACAAGGGCATGGAGTGATAGGACGAGGGGTGATGGCTTTAAACTGGAAGAGGGGAGATTTAGACTAGATATTGGGAAGAAATTCTTGGCTGTGAGGGTGGTGAGACACTGGCCCAGGTTGCCCAGAGAAGCTGTGGCTGCCCCCTTCCTGGCAGTGTTCCAGGCCAGGTTGGACGGGGCTTGGAGCAACCTGGGCTGGTGGGAGGTGTCCCTGCCCATGGCAGCGGGTTGGAAAGAGATGAGCTTTGAGGTCCCTTCCAACCCAAACCATTCTGTGATTCTGTGATAAGGACAGTGTCCAAAAGCAGTTTTGTCCATTAGATGATGTTTTACAACCTCTATTCTATCCTTGATGAAGCTGCTGTAATTACTGTCGGAGGATGTTACCGCAGTACCGGTCAGGGCAGGTACTTTTTCAGCTCTAAATTTCTGCAACTGTGGCATAGGAAACACTTAAGTTTTAACTACAGAGCATCGATGGAACTGCAGATCTGTATGTGAAGATGGAGGATGAGCCTCTGTCTCTGAACTGGGCATACAGAGCTTATGCTCTCAGCCGTTTTGTTACAGATGCGCCACTGAGCGTGGGGAACTGCTTTGAGGTGAAGTCACCGCACGTACAGCACTCCTGGGGACATGTGATGCTGTTGGGCAGCGAAGGCACAAGAGGGAACACCTCAAAATTAGCTCTCTATTATCTTAGTTCAAGTTTAATACATCTGCCTCAGTGAGAGACCCAAAAACATAGTGATTTGTGGTGCTGTATTGAAGGGGAAGGTTCTAAGGTCAGTGGTATCTGTAGAGGTGGCTGAAACATTCACATGGCTCAAATGCCTGTTTGCTGCTTGACCATTTTGGGGAAGAGATGAGTGGAGATATGAAGTGGGGGTTTCTCTGTGGGGGTACAGTCACCCAGAGTGAAACCTGTGGAGCAGAACAGTCCTGGTGAACGTGTTTGGGTGCTGTAGCTAAGCCTCACCTGTGGTTAGGCTGGACTATTGGACCAGTGGTTTTGCTCAGTTAATCAGAGGGGAAAATGAGAAAGTTTTGAGGGGTGGGTTGGTGTTGTGCTGCTGGGGGTGGAGGATTGAGTATGTGGCTCAGGTAAATGAGGGTGAAGGGGTGGAGCAGCTGGTAACTTCCTGCTTATGCCATCTTTAGCCTTTTCAGAACAATTTTCACCAACTGTTCCCCTAAGGTTTAAGGAGAGACTGTCCCACAGGTGAGGGAAAACCTTGCTGACCTGGAGGAGGTATGGATGAGTTAACTGGGGCTTGGAGCTCAGGATGTGATGGGTCTTCCAGTTCTACTGCGTGCTTATCAAGGAAGACAATCAATTTTTATAGTGTTAAAACTCACAATGTGTCACCTCTAAAATAACTCCATAAACTCAAGCAGGCGTGAAGTATTTCCAGTGTAGCAGAACAAACAAAAAAAAGTACTTGAGTCCTGATGTAATACAATAACATGAACAAGTTCTTGGTATCCCATGGTGTGAAGTAAGGCTGGAGGAGCTGACATGTATGGTTGTCTGTCCTGGCATGTTTGTTTTTCCCAGGTGGAAATGGCTCTGATAAACTGAAGCTCTCAGATGAAAGAACTCCTTGTTTTGTGTCAGATAAATATAGACTCTCCTGATGCAGCTTTGTGCTGTGTAAAGGTCTGTGAGTACAGAAAATGAAGCAGTTGGTCTGTGTTAGTCTGTTAATCACAGTTTAAACATGGTACCATACTGTGAATGGCAGGAGAAGGAAGAGGGGGACGCAAGAAACCAAGCCCCAGTATGTTGAAATATGGACAAATTAAGCCTTTGACCAGGCTATGAACAATGCTTTTAAACATAAAATACCTTTTTTTTTTTTTTTTTTTTTCCCCACCCCCTATAAAAAACAGCTTTAAGAGAAAAGAGAAGTGTGACCTGTTGGGAACTTGATGAGCTGGTACTAGCAGAAGAGTAAGAGGGCTACGTTACAAGAAGAAACAGCATTAAAATATGGATAATGATCTTTGTATTCAGGAAGTTCATAGAATCACAGAATTGTTTGGGTTGGAAGGGACCTCAAAGATCAAGTTCCAACCCCCCTGCCATGGGCAGGGACACCTCCCACCACACCAGGTTGCTCAAAGCCCCATCTAGCCAAGTTATATCTAAGTATCATAACAAGAATAAGTGGTAGGATTAAAAAAGCCCCAACAAACCAAGTTGAACTGGAAGGAAGTGACTTTGCTATAATTAAATGTCCTCTGTTGCGCTCTCGTGCTTTGGAGCAGCTCGAGCTTCTGTTTGTTGTTTTTTGGGCACATGATATTCCCTTGCAAATGATATTTCAGAACCCAGGAGGCTGGAGGGATTTGTTTATGCAAAGCTTAGTAACAGGAGGACTCAATGTAAACTGAAGCATTTAGATGTATGCTGGCTCAAATGTAAATCAGTGAGATTAGATATGCTTGAACTGCATGTATCCTATGCTGAAGGAACACTTAAATTGCTGAGTATACTGATTGGCAAGAGCAATTTTAATATAATGTAGACAAAATTTGCTGTTCTGTTAGTAAGAGTTCCAGTGCCTCGTGGAAAGGGAACGATGTGGATCTCTAAGACTTGTTTTTTTGTAATTCCAGGTGTCTCAGAAATTCCACCGAAGTTCAGCAGAGAAGGAGAAGCTGAGATTGCAAAGAGTAAGGCATTTTCACTGGCATAGAAAGTTAACCTGCTGTGCTTTTGCCCTGAATAGTAAGCAAAGCCCTTTGCGTTTCATCTCAGTCCACTTAAAACATCTCTTTCCCTGCTTTCCCCTTCACTGATGAATATGGAAGGATCTTAATGCATGCAGTTAAGGCACTTGGCTCCTTCCAAAGCTCCTTAATGCATGTGGAATGAAGTGTGGGTGGCCTGCACTGCATTTCTGTGCACTTTGGGAAGAGATTAAGAAACTCCAAATGTTGCTGACTGCTTGTCAAAATGCACTCAAGAATTTTTTGCAAACCCTTCCTGAGAGAGGGTAAGTGCAGCCTGCAAAGTGGGAAGGACTATGCTTATGAATTCATACTGGATTTCTTAGTAACTAGTTTATAAAGTTGGAAGGGGACTGTTGTGTGTTTTATATAAGCTATATGTGGCTGAGCCTGCTCCTGACGTGCTTATTTTCTACAGTGCCCCTTATAGAAGTCCAATCTGTTGTTTTCTTCCTTTCTAAACTATGTTAAAAATAGCAGTAATGTGAGGGAGGGATGAGAATGAAAGCTTTATTACTCTAAAAATTAAATAGAGCCACCATTCTTGCTCTTCACACCATTTTCCAAACTACCCAGTAGATTTTCACCCATTACCATGACTCAGTCCTGAAAATACTGTTGGGTTTGTTGGGTTTTTGGGTTTTTTTTACCCTTGGCACCATTTTGTGTGTTGCTTGCGTTCTGCAGTTATTTATACATTGAGTCTTGATGTTGCCAAGAAGAGATGTGAAATAAATACAACAAAACTGAAAATACACAGCGAGGATGTTTGTGTGTCTGAGCACAGACATACCCTGGTTTTCTGGTGCAGTCACCAATGCCTACAACATAGGGAAGCTTAAATTTGTTGTGTTTTAGTAAGTGTTTCACATTCTTGATGTGTCAGTAGACCCATAATGAGAATTTCAGTTGCCTTGGGAGGAAATTTTGTGGGCAGCAACGCTTTCAATGTAACCTTCCCCCCCCATTGTTCCCACAGTGCCCCTTAAATAAGCTCAGAAAGTCTGGTGGTGTCTCATTATCTAAAATAGACTGACACAAGTGATAGTTTTTTGGTGAACTCCAGGTGCACAGTCCAGACTTTGGAGACTTGTGTTATTGCCTAAGATGGCAAAAAACGTCGTCAGAAAATCCTCATGGGTTTATAATGTGAAATCAGGTTGGATTTGCTTTTCAAATTTAGATCATTGTAGCCCTACGTTGCTGTAAAAGCATGAAAGTGCAGCTGATAGGGGTATGTATTTTAGAAACAATCTGAAATCTTAAATAAATACAATTTTAAAAGAATGTACAAAAAAATCCCCATATAATTTTCTATCGGTAACAAAGATGACTCAAAGAGAAAGCAAATAGAATACAAAGCTTTCCTTGAGGCTTTGGGAAATGGAAACGCCTCCATTTGTTAGGAGAAAAGAACAATTAATGCTTTCAGAGGCAGCTCGTAGCTGTGGTTAATCACTGTGTGCTGTGATAACTAAGAACGCTGCTGGAGGTCGGGCACTGGGTGGGTGCAAGGATCTCAGCTGAAGAAATGAAATCCTGATTTGCCTCAAGTTTTTAGGCCAGCAGCTCTTGCTGTGCACCAAAAAAAACCCCAAAGCCCACAAGACACCCCACTGACTGGTTTGTTTCTGACCCAGGATCAGGAGAGGGCGGACAAGCTGCAGAAGCTGCAAGCAGAAAGGGAGGAAAAGGGAAGGCTGAAAGAAGAAGCGAAAGCTGCAAAAGAGCGAGCCAAGGAGGAGGCAAAGAAGAAGAAAGAAGAGGAGAAGGAGTTGAAAGAGAAAGAAAGGAGAGAAAAGAAAGAAAAAGAAGAAAAGGAAAAAGCTGAGAAGTTGAGGGTGAAGGAGGAGAAACGCAAGGAGAGGCAGGAAGCTTTGGAGTAAGTGCTTGGTCCTGGGGTGGGATTGATGCAGGCACCTTTCCATACCCACCTTAGCTGTCCCTTCTCCACTCTCAAATAGCACCCACCTCTCTTACAGGACATATTTTAAATGCTGCTTGAAAGGCTTTTCTACCCCAGACCCTCATCTCAGCAATGCTTTTTGTTTGCAGCCTGACCTGGGCTCCTGGTTTAAAATGGCTGCGAAGAGCTGTCATGCTCCGCTGAGTTTTCCCTTCGTGACCAGTCTTGCTTGTACTTGCAATTTGCTGGCACTGGTGCCCTCTGTGGAGGAAGTTGTTTGTAACCTGATATTGTTAGTATTACCTTTTCCTGGTATTGAGGGAAACTTGAAGCAGCCTAACTACTTTGTGGCTAAAACCAGTCAATATTTGCTCTAGAAGGAATGAAGTGGGTCTTCTGTAGGCTTAACCAAGCATGGTCTTTGAATTAATAGATTCTCTTGCCTGACGTGATGGGGTCTTAGTCAAGGTCTGGGGCTTCTCACCTCTCCCTCCGTGCAAATAAACACTTGGTGGTTTGTGACAATTCAATTGAACTTTCTATTGAAGGGCCAAACTTGAGGAGAAGAGGAAGAAAGAAGAGGAGAAACGGTTAAGAGAGGAGGAAAAGGTAAATGTTTTCTCTAGCTTGTCTCTAAATTCTCCTGCTATAGTGGGATGATGCTAACGGGCTCCTGGCACTCTGCCGAGCCATTCACAGCAGGGCTCTGATTCTCCAGGCATTGGGGCCACTTGGGAGTGAGCTCGTCTATTTGGGATGCAGCCTGTCTAATCCCATCTGGTGGTGCTGCTCCACCAGTTATATCCTGCAGGTTTCTTGTCTGGTACTTTAATATACGTTGGTGTCTTTGCTTTTACCTGTTAAAAGTCTTTTCTGCACTTGTTTTTTCAATGCCCCTCAGTGAACTTTATCCTTTGTCTTAGCAGTGACATTGGAATCCATGTAGCTGTGTTAGAGACAGTTACTTTTTTGTTGAGTTACAGGAGCTGGTAAATGACTGAACTTTGCTTTATACTTCACTAGTCATGATTTATAAGGCCGTGTCCTACCTTTGTGTTTATAATTTGCATTTTCATTCTGATTTCAGCGTATTAATGCTCAGAAAGCTGAAATTACTAGGTTCTTCCAGAAACCAAAGACTCCACAAGCCCCAAAGGTGAGGTATTGCTATTCCTGTATTTTGTTTGTCTGGGGTTAGTTGTCTTCTACCAGATACACTGATTTCCTTCTGATTCTTAGAGCTTCTTAGGTGGACAAAGCATTAGTATTTCTTACTTCCTAAAAGTCTATGATCAGAGCAGAGACTCCAGAATAAATTTGTAGTTGCTTTAGTAAAATTCTCAGCTCTGTCTTCTGCTGTATTGACTGTAAAGACCTAAATTCCCTCGAGAAGATCTGTTGGAGTCTCAGGTAGGAAGGGCTTAACCTAAATCTTCACCCAAACCTCATCGCTTGCTGTTGAGGTTTGTTGTATATCCTGAGTATGTTAGTGCTGCAGTTCTTCAGGTGTTCAGACCCTAACGATCCTCACTTAATATTTCAGATCCTTGCTGGTTCTTGTGGGAAGTTTGCTCCCTTTGAAATTAAGGAGAACATGGTCTTAGCTCCCCTCTGTCGTATTGCCCTGGATCCAGACTTCTTAGAACAGCTGGATAAGCTCCTGCGTGCGCAGAACAGCGACGTTTCTTTCTTGAGGGATCTAAAGTGTCGTAAACCACGTAAAACTGGACCTACTTTTGTCAGCAACAGCACAGACATAGTAAACAGGTTAGTCTGTGTTTGGGAGGCTTTCTTCACCTATTTTATATAATAAACTACAGAATGGTCTTCAGATTGTCTTACTCTAATATTTGAGATGATGGGAAGGTGGAGCTTTTCTTTGAATATTCATTTTAGATGAGATGTATGTCCATGGGGAGCAGTATGTTGTGATGTTGATGTTCTTCATTCCATACAATGCTTCTCAAATCCTTCTCCAAAGAAAATCTTGTGCTTCAGGCAGCTGCCTTCAGAGCTGGCCACTGCTGACCCTTAGTGGTGTTTGATAGTTTTAAAAAGCAAACATACCAATAGCTAACACAGAGGGGGTGTTAAGGAGGGAGGTGCTTTGTCCGGAATTCGTGTTGCAGGAGAACTGGGAGAGCCCTGGGTTGACATTGTGGCTGAACTGAAGCTTTCTGTTTTCCTGAGAAGCAAGGGAGACCTCATTGCTCTCTACAGCTCCCTGAAAGGAGGGAGTAGCAAGGGGGGGTTGGTCTCTTCTCCCAGGTGACAGTGACAGGACGAGGGGTGATGGCCTCAAGTTGTGCCAGGGGAGGGTTAGATTGGATATTGGGAACAATTCCTTCCCCCAAAGGGTTCTCCAGCACTGGCCCAGGCTGCCCAGGGCAGGGAGGGAGTCCCCATCCCTGGAGGGATTTCAGAGCCGTGGAGATGTGGTGCTGAGGGACATGGGGCAGTGGGGACTGGGCAGTGCTGGGTTAACGGTTGGACTGGGGGAGCTTAGAGGTCTCTTCCAACCAAGGCTGTTCTGGGATTCTACTGAAAAGGGTGTCTTCTTTTCACAGTGACGTGGTGGTAGTGGATAACTGCCAAACAGATGCTGTTCCTGAAAGGGGGAAATTTGGTAGAATGAAACTTCTGCAGTTCTGTGAGAATCACCGTCCCGCGTACTGGGGCACGTGGAACAAGAAAACCACTATGATCCGTCCCAGGAATCCGTGGTCAAAGGACAGTGTAAGCACCTCACAGGCAGTGTAGTTGGATTCTTCTCTTTCTTTATGCCCTTGAAGTGAACACACAGTTGGCCACGTTCACTTTTTCTCAGGGATTTCTGATCTGCTTGCATGTTCCCTCTTGCTGCTGAGTTTTGAAACCCTGAGTGGGGTCTGGCAGTGTGCTCTCGAGTTAATTACAGAAATGGCATGTTGGCATTTCTTCTAGAAACTACTGGACTACGAAGTAGATAGTGATGAAGAATGGGAAGAGGAGGAACCTGGAGAAAGTCTCTCCCATAGTGAAGGGGTAAGGATCCCACGTGCTGAAAAATGCCTTTCTGAACTGAATGTTAGATGGGGTGTGATGCAACCTGGGCTGGTGGGAGGTGTCCCTGCCATGGCAGGGGGGTTGGAATGGGATTGGCTTTGAGGTCCCTTCCAACCCAAACCATTCTGTGAACCAATTGCACTCGTCAGTGTGATTTCTAATGAGCAGTGTTTATTTTTAGGATGATGAAGAAGAGGGAGAGGATGAAGATGATGACGATGGGTTTTTTGTACCCCATGGGTACCTATCTGAAGATGAAGGAGTGACAGAAGTAAGTGAGCTGGGTGTCACTGCATTTCTATCTCTGTTGCTAATGAGTCGTGTAATAAATCTTGGCAGAGGAAGAAAGCATGTAGTGTTGGCAGTGATGTAACTCATCTCGGGTCTGCACGCTTCAGGAGCAGGAGTAGCTGGGTTTAAAAAGCTTTTTATTTTTCCTGGAATGGATATATCGAGTTCTTCCTCACCTGTGGCTTTAGGAGTGCGATCCAGAGAACCAGAAGGTTCGTCAGAAGCTGAAAGCAAAGGAGTGGGACGAACTGATGGCCAAGGGGAAGAGGCTCCACGTGCTGCAGCCTGTGAAAATCGGCTGCGTCTGGGACAGGGCGGAGAACGACAGCGGCACGAACGCAGACCTAAAGGTTCTCCAGCAGTTCACAGCATGCATCCTGGACTCAGCTGTGGCAGAGGAGGAACAGATACAGAAGTGTAGTAAAAAAAGAGCGAAAGATCAGCAAAGTAAGAGCTGAAGGGCTGAATGGTTGTGCTTTACATGCTGTTGTACCCTGCTTTGGCGAGAATAGGTTTTTGTATTGCGTGTCAAATTCAGAATGACATGTCTGAAATCTTAAGGAATCTCTGAGAGTTTTTGGAAAGGAGTTTTCTGACATCGTGTCTGGTATGGCCTTAGATATGCTCTCCAAAAACTCTTCCTAGGATGATGTAGGAAATAAAGCCAACAGGACTCTGGTACACTCAGATTTATGACTGCTTTACTGGATGTGCTCAAGTCCATTGACCCATTTGTGGTTCAGGGGGAGAGGATTGGACTTAGATGATCTTTTGAGGTCCCTTCCAATCCCTAACAGTCTGTGATTCTGTGATTTAGTTTGTGTGACAGGTTTCAGTACTGTCTCCTGCACATGATTCCATGATTAACACAGGGGTGTGAATAACGCACATAAAGGCTGCAACAGGGGGTTTTATTGTTGTTATTGGGGGTGACTTTTCCACATCAAATTTAACTCCTCTTATAATCCCTTATCTAAAATTAACCTTGACCTGTTTGTTGTCTTTCTGGGGCACGTGTTACTGATGGGTTATCTCAGCCTGGCTTTTCTCAACCTTAAAACAATCCTTCCCCCACAACCTTTGCCCAACTTTTCTTCTCCACAGTCCTTGGCCAGCTCCTGCCACTGCTGCACGGCAACGTGAACGGGAGCAGGGTGATCATCCAGGAATTCCAGGAGTGCTGCAGGCAAGGACTGTTCAGTGACGTGACTGCAGCCACCGACTGCAGCGACACAAGCCCTGCCAGCCCCCACACGTCCCGGCCGCAGACGCCCGTCGGCGAGGACAGCAGTGTCCCTTCCAAAGCCAGGCTAAAACGAATCATTTCGGAGAACTCTGTGTACGAGAAGAGACCTGAATATAGGATGTGCTGGTACGTTCACTCCGAGGTGCTGAAGAGTTTTGATCGAGAGCATCTCCCTGTACCTTGTCAATGGAACTACGTCACGCAAGTCCCTTCAGCGGGGAAGGAGGAGGGTGGTGGCGTGCCAGGTGTAGCTCTCCTGCAGACCACCTCCACGTCAGGAAAGAGGAAATCCACTGGGAGCATGTCCATCACCAAATTCATGAAAAGGCCTCGGGATGCTGAGCAGGTGAGTTCCTCTCGTGGTGTTTTTCCCCCAGTGAAGCACAACGGGGAATGCAGCTGTGCCTCTTGAGTAGGTGAGCGTCCTGGCGTGCCTCCGGATGGGCCTGGATGAGCAGAGTCAAAATATCAAGCTCCACACACTGTCCTTCACACCAAAAAAATCCCTTTTTATAGCAAAAGGAGTGAAATTCTGTGACTCTCACGAGATGGGGTTCTTTTGTGCCTCTCCAGCTTGGACTGCATGTTCCATTTGAAATGTTGCTCTCCTGCTGTTCTGCCATTTTCTGCTATTTGGCAGTGATTGCATCCAAGCTGTGAATAGTTTTGGAGTGTCTGCTCAGCCTTAGTTTTACAGCTGTATATAATTTGTATGCAGGTTTTTATGCGTGTGTATGGCTGCCAGATGTATAGCCTGAGCTGGTGACTTACAGCAGTTGCATGTGTACTGATTAAATGTGGTTCATAAGTGCTGCAGCTCAACCCATAACAGTCTGTAAATTCTCCAGCTTAGACTGTCGTACAGAAAGCTGAATTTCAAGAGCTGGTTTAAAAAAAAATAATTCAAAGGAATAAAATGAGGTGGATTTTGAGCAGTTGCTACTCCAACTCTAAGCTTTGTTGTGGTCTTCCTGTTGTTTGCTTCTGCTTTTGAGGCTAATCACAAGTACTACTAAGAGGTTAATCATCCAAAAGGATGACTGATGTGATGGGTGGTTTAGCTGCTTGATGCTCTGTTGTGCATTTAAGGCTTTAGGTGCTGAAGCTTGGTGTTATCAACTGTTTGCCTACAGGTAGGACAGGGTTTGCACTGTCAGTGGATTTATTCCTCATCCCCTATGGACAAGAAAGTGAGGAAAGAAGCCACAGACAAGGCTTTTTATGCTTTTTCATTCCTGCTTTATTCTTGGCTTCTTTGGCTTTTCTGCTGCAAAAGCTCTGCATTCAAGTATTGATAGGGATCAGAGACTTGTGAGAAGCTGTTCAGCCCCCGAACTCCATCTGCTTGGGTTTTTTTCTTGTACACTAAATAAAGGCAGAGATAAAAATCTCTGCTTGGCACCCACTGCAAAAAAAATCTGCTTATAACCAACTACTTGAGCAGAAATAGCAAAACAAAGGCTTTTAGCAGAATTACATCACCGGCCTCAATCCTTCAATGCTCTCGAAAGCATCTTGTGAGATGTGGTGCTGTGCAGCTCAGAGTGAAGGTGGAAGCTTTTCATGCCTGATGTCTAAATCAGCACTACTCAGGTATTGAGAGCCCATCCTTCCCATCGAGCACGGCTGGAGCTCAGGGTTCCCTACCCCAGCACTTGTTGCTCTGCCATGAAGCTCACGCCAGGACTCGTGTAAGTAAAGGTGCTCTTGCATAAGCTGTGGAGAGAAGAATGTGGTATGGAAGTGGGCAGTACCTGCACATGTGTAGGAGGGGAATGCTTTATCTGAGAACTGTGACTTTGATGGAAGATGTAAATGAAACATTTCTCTTGGAACAGCTTGTTAGGGGGTGGGGACCAGGTTTGAGGTCTGAGATTTTCATTCCACAGTTCCAGGTGAAGGGAAAAAAGACCCAACAAAACACTCACAGCTGTTCAATGCTGGGCAACTTCAGCTTATTTTTCTTCCCTACAAATATGCCCAACTCACAGACTGTGCTGTGGCCCTTGACAGCACTGGCTGTGCTTGGTCACCCACGTTAGCACCCTCAGCTTGCTGATACACAGTTGGTACCTCTTTTTTATTCTTCAGGCTGAAGCTGCAGAGATGGATGGATTTCAGGCAGACACTGAAGAAGATGAGGAAGATGATGACTGCATGATTGTGGATATACAGCCAGGCAAAGGTGGGAAAATAAATTCATAGCAGTCTCTGGGCACTCACTTTCACAAGGGGGAGTATAATAGAGTGGCAACAGTGTGTGGCCAAACCTGTTGCAGTTTTTCTGCCACTCTTTCACCAAGCCTTGTGCTCTTCTCTCTAGATGTTTTATTCTAGGTACTTCTCTGCTTTTTATGTTTTATTCTAGATGCTTCTTTGATCTTTATGATCTTCTCTAACCTGCTCTTGCCTTTTTCTTCCCTCCTCCCTCCAATCGACTAACTAGCACAAAGTGTTTGTCACTTGCATTTGGCTGCTGGTGTTACCCGGTGGGGTTTTGTTCTGGTAAGAGAAGGGAACGCTGGGGTCAGTATCAGCAGCTCCACTGCTGATAAATGTTGCTGGGACATGCAGAGCCCTTCCAGGCCTGATGGTCTGGAGCATAACTCCCCTCTGCTGCCTTCGTGGAGTCTTAAGTGCATGAACAACTCTCTGAAGGAAATAACCTCAGATAATGAGTGAGCTCTCAGATGTTGGATAGGTGAGGGCTCTGATCAACACCTTGCTCTAGAATCTAAGTGGTTGCTCATATTTGTATCCCAGTTATTCCTCAGAGAAGAGCTTTCAAAGCTCCACCGCTGTAGCATATCCTTTCAGGCTATGGATTCAGAAACAGCAGGATGAGGATGTGGAGCAGCTCCTTTCATCTCAGTGAGGTTTTAGCTATAGGTACTCAATCGTACATGATCTGCATTCAGCTCCTCTTAAATCTCCCGAGCCCTTTCTTACCTCTCTCACAATAGAGCTCTTTCACAATGCTGCTGGCACAACCTGAATTAAGGAAAGTGGGGGTTTTGTGCTGGGCAGCTCCTCTAATTGATAGATAAGGACTCGTGCGTATTCCCAGAGCCTTAAATTCTATAGAGTGTTTGACCCATTCTAGACATATCTGCACTCTCCTTTCCGTCTCAGCTGGTGCTGCATTCCTCCTCTTGCCTTCCCTAACAGACAATAAAACTGTTGGACAAGAAGCTTTGCATTTAAGCTTTAAGCTGCTTTTGCTTATTACAAGAGTGCAGTGAGATGAAAGCCTTGCTTCATGTTTGCAACCCCTCGTTCCGAGGGTGGGGATGCTGTTCAGGAGCCCGCCTTCCTCAGGCTTTGTTGACACATGTGCAGCTGTATTTGTTTAATCCTGCACTGAAAAGACTATGAGGATCCTTTTTATGGTTGAAGTGATTTTTTTATTCTGGTAACCCAATATTAAAAGCAGGTTTTATATAGTATTGAAAAGGAGACTTGCAACAGATATGGGCAGACAAGCTAAGACAAAGCATCTATTAGTCAAATCCTACTAGATTAATGAGGATATTTTAAAAAACCCCACAAAAACCCGAACCCAACACATTTTCTACTTTGCAGATTCTACATTGGCAGTTACTGAAACAGCTTCAGAATCCAGTGGCACAAGATCTGCTTGCCAGGACACCAGCGTGGTCAGCCCATCTAATACAGTTTGAGACTTAAATGCCTACTAACTTCTCTGTATGTATGTAGAATGCATTAGGAAAAAGAATTTTTTTTTAAACCTCGTGTATCTTTGAACAAGATACTTGAAAGTATTCCATATTTCTTGTAAAGAGAAGACAGCACTTTGTTCTGCTTCAGACCAGATGGAAGCTTAAATTTTTAGTTCTAGTTTTTTAGCTGAAAGAAAAAAAAATAGTGCATATTAATCTGTCCTTAATAAAGCATTATTGAAATTTTGATACTTCTTTGTAATGGAAGGTATCTAAGTTATCTCTAAAATCTAGTGGAGGGATTTTGAAATAAGCTTATTGTGATGCCACTGGGGGAACTGAATTACTCTGTTCATAATGTTGTATAGCATGGCCTTGGGTATAAATGATGTACAATTATATTTGAATTTATGCTCTCTATATCATCCTGTTTGTGGTCTTACTTGCTACAGAGGAACAGCAGCAGGGCTTTACAATTCGAAAACAAAGAAAAACCTGCAACTTGTTTCTCCTATTTTGGGATAGAGTGGTGTTAATTATGCATCAGGCTGCTGATTATTGGTCTCCTGCATGTGTCACTGCAATAGAAGCTGTATCTGGTCTCTACCCCACACAAAAACTTTAAGATTGAAGTATAAAGGAGTGAACTAGCATCAAACTGGGTCTTAATGGTTGGACTTGATGATCTTAAAGGTCTTTTCCAACCAAAATGATTGTATGATTTTAACTTTAAATGCCTTGTGAGTTGACGAGTTAGTTCCCTGAAATACTAGCTGTAGTTTAAGGTTTAATCTCTCACCAGTGGACAGCATAAATCACTGCTGCCTGTTGTCAGTCTCTTGTTCTGCCTGCAGGTGCTGTGAAAAGGTGGGTAATGCCACAGTGGCACCAGTAACACCAGCACTGACTGGAGCTCGTTGGCATTTGAAACCTCTAAGAGCAATGCAATTCCAAGAACTTTGAACAGAACCGAGTCTTTAAATGTTTCATTTAATCAGACTAAGTGTAATTTTTATCTAAATATATTCTCTCCAATAGGAGTTACAGTGCACACAGAAGCAAAAGGAAAAGCTGAGTTCTAAGCCCAGCCCAATACCCAGGCTCAATTTCTGGGTAATCCAGCCCCAGTATCAGCACCTCATCCGTCCTCCAAGGGAGGGGAGTGGTGCTACATCACAGTCTTGGAAACACCTCAAGCAGTCACTGCTAAACTTGGTTTACATAAAGCCATTCAGAGCAGTCTTACTGGGCAAGACTGCCTTAGTGTACTGGAGTTGTGGAGGTGACCACAAGGTTGGTTGTGTGAATCCAGACTCCCACTCTGCAGAGCTCAAACAAAGTCAGTCCTGAGGTCACGTAGCTGAAAGCCCCAACAGTCTATACGGGAAAATGAGGGAACAGTCTTAAAACCACCAGCACTGAATCCACTCCCTTTTATTTCATGACAGTCTCTGGACTCTGGAGAGAAGTTCTGGTTTCAGGGGACTTGCTGGCTGCTCCTCTCCCGATGCCTGAATGTCTGCCATGACTGCTGCGTCCCAGACGAGAGTCAGCAGGGCTGAGGGCACCTGAGGGACAGAAAAAGCTGTGTCACTGCAATGTTATACTTTGACCTCCTAACCTGCTGTGGGTGTTCACAGACCTGGAACAACTTAGAAAGAGCACTTCAACTAAAAAGGACCAGTGGGGGTTTCGGTGAGGAGCTTCTTAGGGCTTTGGGCTTTCTGTTGGGAGCTTGCCTCACAGTTGCTGCCTTCCCTCTTTTCCCAGAGTGGCTGCTCAGCCTCTGACAGAGCTGCTGGCAGCTCCTGCAGCCTGCATGTGCTACAGGAGGTAGGTGACAAATCCCAGAATTGTTCTGGTTGGAAAAGACCTTTAAGATCATCAAGTCCAACCATTAACCTAGCACTACCATGTCCCTAAGCCACCATATCTACACATCTTCTAAATACCTCCAGGGATGGTGACTTCCCTGTCCCAATGCCTGATAACCCTTTTGGTGAAGAAATTTTTCCTAATATCCTTCCAGACAGACCTCCTAGCCTTGAACTAGAAGCCTTCAAGCAGTTACTGCTTTGCTTGAACTTAAAACAAAAGGAGCACATCTCAGCACTGAGAGCAGAAGATGCAAACCTCTCTAAGTTACGAGCAGCAGATGACTCTGGCAACCTCAAGATCCCTGTGTAAGGTACCAGCTCTCTTTTTTTCACTCACCAGCCCACATTCATTGAAGGCCAAGTTCTCATCAGTCAGCTTGAGACCTCCAGGTCCCAACAGCTCAAAGGGCAGCCAGTCCTCTCTGAGTGCTTCTCTCACAAAGCTGTAGAGCACAGAAACCGGTTCTCGGGCATAAAAAGTCCCTGCCATGAGAAAACAAGGTGAGATATTGAGAGCGCCTCTGGCATTTACCAAATCTAACCTTTTGCGGTAGGTTTCGTGGGGCTCACGTACTTCATGAACTACCTCAGCGACACAGACACAGCCTGAGTCAACGGAGAAGTATAAAAGCAGAATCCCCAAAGAAAAATCTGACATCAATCGTTGTGAGTCCCTGCCAGCCCATAACAAAGAGCTGGGAAAAACCTGCAACGATTTCCAGACTTCGACTGCAAAATTGGAAGAGGATTTATAGTGTTGCATAGCCTGATGACACCACACGGGCAACCTCATGCTGGTTACTATCACAAACTGATCTAATGAGTCCGGCTCGCTCGCAGCAGCCTGGGAAGAGCAGACTTTAATTAACGGTGCCTTGAGATTGTTCCCTCTCCACTCAGCCCTGTGACAGTCCCAACCCTGCGTGGCTGAGGCAGGCGAAGGGCTCGGAGGTGGGAAGAGTTCTTAGAGAAGTGTTACCCCACTCTGGTTTTTTGTTGCTTTATTCTACCAGCACACCTCAAGCCTGCTTATTATTCAAGCTCTTACACTTACAAGTATTCTCAGAAGCTTTTGGGGGGGTGTAGAAAGAAAAGGTAAGGCAGCTTTTTACCTTGGAGGATGTATCCATCGGGAAACCGGACTCGCACCAGGGTGTAGCTGTACTTCCTCATCTCCCTTTGTTCTTCCTTCTCTCGCATGGCTCTTGTCCTCAGCATCGAAGCCTTCTCCACTGCTTCTGTCCTTTAGAGAAAAAGCAAGGTTTTTTAGCATGAAGAAGAGGTACATGACTTAGCAGGGCAGTCAGAGCCCTCCTCCTCTGCCTGCTCACCGGAGCTGTTGCTCTCGTTTGATCTCTTCTGCAGTGAGGTTGTAAAAGTCGTTTGGCAGCTCAAAGCGAGCAGCTTCAGGTGAGGGTTTGAAGACGCAGAGCTGGCGATCCAGCTGGGCTCGCAGAGGCTCGGAGCTCACGAGCTGCTCTTTGTAGCCCTTGAGGTCTTCTAACTTGGTCAGCATTTCTTCCTTCAGTACGTAGTAATCCTCTGTGGTCTCTACAAGTGAAAGGATAGGAGTTGAGTCTGTTCTTCACAGGAGTAATGTATGAAGTATAAAGGCAAGGATCTCCAGAAAATACAAAGAGGGAAGCCAGGGGGTGAGTGGCTGTTTCTGTTACAGCCTGCAGAGCTCTTGGTGCCTTGTGGGTGTCCCACCACCACTCCAACTCCTCACTCCAGTTAACCACACTTAAGATTTCTTACCTTGTCCTGGAACAGGTAGTGTTTTTGTCTCAAATCCAACAGCTTGGAAAAATCTGTGTATCCCTTCCAGGCAGCTTATCCTTTCCTGGAAGTAAAGGAAAGGATTTCAGTGTAGTGTGCTGCAGGGCAGGAGTTTCCTCAGCAGGGTGCCTGCAGGAGTGTCTGTCTCACCTGAAACACTTTGTTCTGCAGTTTGATTTTCCGGTACTTCTCCTCCTCTGGATGGAGATAGATGTTATCCAGGTATCTGCAGAAAGAGGAATACGCTGCAGGGATCAGGACACGCTACCCCCATGGTGTAAGAAGAGACCTCACAATATTTCTCATAGATAAAAGAGCTGAAAAACTAAAATAGATCAAGCAGATAGAAGATGGCAGTGGCTGATCTCAACCAGCACCTCCCAAACCTCTTGGATTATAATGGATCAACTCTGGGATGCCAACCTTCTCTCTTAAATACCAATTAAGGCTGTTCAAGTGTTTGGCTTTGGTTTTCCTTCAGACTTTGCCTGGAAAAACCACCTGCCCACCCACCTTGTGGGGAAAGGACAAAGCTACCCGCACGCTCCATCCTCTACCGCAGCCCACGTACTTGGCCATGGTCTCCACACCCACTCGGACTCTCTCCCGGTCCTTATTGAAGGTGTGGATCTCCATGATGGAGGCAGCCACCGGATCTACGGAGAAATACTGAGGGGGAGAAGGAGAGAAGCTGGTCAGGGGGGAGCTGACACTACCAGCAAGGGGATGGAAGGATCTGTGGTGGTTTAACTTCCCTGAGGAGCTCAGCACCACACTTGTCACCCCCACAGGGGGATGGGGGAGAGAATTGGAAGGGTAAAAGTGGAGAGAAAAAAAGACAATTTACTAAAAGAGGAGGAAGGGGAGCCATGCAAGCGGCGCTCACCGACTGGATGGCTTCTCTGAGGTGCTTTTCCTTCTTCTCTTTCCTTACAACCTCACCAGTCAATGGGCAGATGAAGTAAACCCCTGAAACGGAGGGGGCGGCTGTTCCTCCTTCCTTACCCGGGGAGACGAGGCCCTAAAGGAGACAAAACCAGGCACTGGACTGAGTTTTGGTTTTAAATACCCTTGCCCAGCTGCACAGGATGGGGACGGCAGCGTCTCTCACACCTTTTCCTCCGGGGAGAGCCTCTTCTCGCTTGCGGCTGCCTCGGCCATCAGCTCTTTCCTCACTAGGAGAGACAGACCGGGTTACGGCGGTGGATGGGCTGGAGGTTCAGTGGATTTCAGGGACTTGGGACCATACAGCACCGGGTGCTCCATCCCTGGCCTGCGAGCCCACGGGTGAGCATGACCCCCACTTCTGTGACACCCCAGCAGCTGCTGAGGCCAGCAGCACCCCACGCCAGCCTCAAGAGCTGCCCCCCAGCAATTGCCCACCCAGGACCTCACTCCCTGGGCTCAGCTCGGAGGTGTGACCACATCCTCCAGCGAGCTCCTACCCTGGTTCTTGATGGCGTCCTGGGAGGAGGGCGCCTTGGCCTTGGGCTTCAGCTCCATCCGGGCCATCGCTGCCGCTGCTGCCATCTGCGCCTCGTCCGTGGGTCCCTGACGGGGCTTCAGCGCCGCTTCGGCTCTCGGCTTCTCCCTGGGGACCCTGGGCAGGGTGGAGCAGGGCGGGTCAGGAGGGGATGGGATCTGCCAGCCCACTAGTGTCCATTGCCATGGACACTGCGTGTCCACGCCGCGCTGGCCCGGACGTGGTGACAGACACGTAATGGCAATTACTGCCCCAGTGCCCTGGGGTGGCACCTGCAGAACCGGCTGCCCCGGCACGGCAGCATCGCTGCCCGGTGAGTGTCGGCCACCAGCCCCCGTGGCCGGTGACGTTGGTCCGTGCGCAGTGTCCCCGCACAGCTTCGGGCACGGCATCCCCCGCCCCGGGTACCGGGGGGTACCGGGAAGCCGCGGGGCCCGTGGGTACCGGCTCCCACCCGGTCAGTCCCGCTCGCTGCCGGCAGCGCCCCAGCCCGCCCGGGACCGGTGTTCCCCCGCCCCGGTCCCGCCGTTACCGGGTCCCCCCTGCCCCGTACCGGGACGGCTCCGAGAGCTTCTGTCCGGGCCCCGCGGTCTTGAACTTCAGGTCGGCCTTGATGTCCTGGAAGAACTTCCGCATGGCGGGGGCGGCACCGGCACCGGCACCGGCACGGGGATGGGATGGGACCGGGCCCGCGACCGCCGCGCCCCGCCCACGTCACAGCCACCGGAAGGGGCGGGTCACCGGGTCACCCGCTGCCCTGGCGCCGCTCTGGACCCGCGGCACTCTATGATCCCCGCGGTCCTCCAGGGCCTGAGGGGAATGGGGGGGCTGCGTGTGAGGGGGAGCCCGGAGCCCCCACAGCCTCCAGGCCTGCACCCACAGAACCCCACGGACCCCAGGCCTGCACCCAGAGACCCCCACGGACCCCAGGCCTGCGCCCACAGCCCCCCACGGCCTCCAGGCCTGCACCCACAGTCCCCAGGCCTGCACCCACAGCCCCCCACGGACCCCAGGCCTGCACCCACAGCCCCCGTGACCCCCAGCCCTGCACCCACAGTCCCCAGGCCTGCACCCACAGCCCCCATGGCCTCCAGGCCTGCACCCATGGACGCCAGAGCTGCACCCATGGACGCCAGAGCTGCACCCACATCACCCCTAGAGACACCCATCCCAAACAGGGGGTTATGCATCCCCCTGTGTGGGTGGCAGCTGTGGAAACGCCACCCTGGCATCACACCTTTGGTGGCAGCGACTCAGCTGACAGCCTGTCATTGGCACGGGGACTGCCACCTGCGCCACCGACAGCCAGAAACGTGCGGGTGGAGGCCAGACCCACGCCTGCATCACCAGTGGGCACTGAGCATGGCCCCGCCGGCCACCGGGACCCCGGTGCTGCAGCACAGGAGGTGCCATGGAGAGGACACACTCCTCCAGGACCTGCATGGGGATGTTACTGCTGTCCCAGCATGTCACGCACTGCAGGCTCTGCACTGCCAGCAAGCCAACGGGCAGCACCGTGTGCGGCACGGCCTGGGATACAGCCTGGGATACAGCATGGGATACAGCATGGGATACAGCATGGGACACAGCCTGGGATACAGCCTGGGATACAGCATGGGATACAGCATGGCACAGGGTATGGCACAGCCTGGGATACAGCACGGCACAGAATGTGGCATGGCCCGGGATACAGCACAGTCCAGGATACAGCACAGCGTGGGATATGGCACAGCCCAGGATACTGCACAGGAATGGCACAGCCCAGGATATGGTATGGCCTGGGATACAGCATGTCCTGGGATATGGCACAGCCCAGGATATGGCATGGGATGGGATACAGCATGTCCTGGGATATGGCACAGCCCAGGATACAGCACGGCCTGGGATACAGCATGTCCTGGGATATGGCACAGCCCAGGATACAGCACGGCCTGGGATACAGCATGTCCTGGGATATGGCACAGCCCAGGATACACCACGGCCTGGGATACAGCATGTCCTGGGATATGGCACAGCCCGGGATATGGCATGGGATGGGATACAGCATGTCCTGGGATATGGCACAGCCCAGGATACAGCATGGCCTGGGATACAGTGTTAGATTGGAAAAGACCTTTAAAATCGCTGAGCTCAGCCCTACTCGCCTGCCCCCAGGACCACACTCACACTGTAAATAATTTCTCCCCCCGGAGCGTGGGTTGTGCTCTGTACCCACCAGGCTCTTGCGGGGCGCGGGGGGTCCATTTGCCCCCCCAGCAGTGACTGTTTGCATTTCCATGACCCCACAGAGAAACCAGTTTGGGTTAAAACCAGGTGTAAACCGCATCCCAGTTCCAGGCAGCCTTACACTGTTCTGCTCCGGCTGAGCTGGATCGAGTTCAAGGTCTATAAGCAAAGGTCTGACCCTGTCCCCCCCCATGACTCTGGCTGGTGGCCCTGTCCTTGTCCCAGGGACACTTCCCACTCCCCCAAACCTAGTCCCACCAGGATGACCCCTCGGCCCCAGGGGAAGGAGCCTCTGGCTGTAGGGACACATCCCCACGCAGGGGGGGCCACGGAGGTGGTGGTGGACAGGGCAGGATCAGAGCTCCCCCTCGGGTGCAGACCCCCTCGATGTCCTCCATGTCCCCACAGCTCCATGTCCCAGCCCTGTCCCCTCCACAGGGCCTGGCCTGGCCTCCCTGTCCTTACAGCCTCTAACCTGGCTTCACAGCCCGGCCCAACCCCTGGCCCCCACCCCATAGCCCTGTGCCATACCCTATAACGCCCACCCCATAGCCCTGTGCCATACCCTATAACGCCCACCCTATAGCCCCCACCCCATAGCCCTGTGTCACACCCTATAGCCCCCACCCCATAGCCCTGTGTCACACCCTATAGCCCTGTGTCACACCCTATAGCCCCCACCCTATAGCCCTGTGCCATACCCTATAGCCCTGTGTCACACCCTATAGCCCCCACCCCATAGCCCTGTGCCATACCCTATAACGCCCACCCTATAGCCCCCACCCTATAGCCCCCACCCCATAGCCCTGTGCCATACCCTATAGCCCCCACCCCATAGCCCTGTGCCATACCCTATAATGCCCACCCTATAGCCCCCACCCCATAGCCCTGTGCCATACCCTATAACGCCCACCCTATAGCCCCCACCCTATAGCCCTGTGTCACACCCTATAGCCCCCACCCTACAGCCCTGTGCCATACCCTATAGCCCTCACCCCATAGCCCTGTCCCCCCCAGCCCCATCCCACTCAGCCCCCCCAGCCCCGGCCCTTCCCCCGCCCCCTCTGGCCACGCCCCTCAGCTCACCCCTCCTCGGCGCCTCTAGCGGCGCCACCCAATCCCGTTATCCCACCGTGCCCTCGCTTCACTCCTATTGGACGAGACGCCGGAGCGACGCGAGGCCGAGCCAATAGGAGCTTGGCGTCGCGTTGGGGGCGGGACATCCTGCGGGCCGGGCCGTCCCCGCCCCGCTGCCCGGTGCTGCCCGCGGCCTGGGCCTCCGCCGCCGCCGCCCCGCCCCGCGGCCGCCATGCCGCACAGCTTCAAGCCCGGAGACCTCGTCTTCGCTAAGATGAAGGGGTACCCGCACTGGCCGGCCCGGGTGAGACCGCGGGATCGCGCCGGCGGGAGGACGCACTGGGGAGGGGGGGGGGCGCACCGGGGCGGGGGGTCCCGGACCGTGCCGGGGATCCCATACCGGTATGGAGATCCCGTACCAGCACCTGTACCGGAGTGGGGACCTGTACTGGCTGCTATCCCGGGATGGGGAGCCCTTACCGGGATTGAGATGGCATAACGGTACCCGTACTGGAATGGGGACCCGGTACCGGCATGGGGTGTCCTGTACCGGGATGGAGATCCCGTACCGGCACCCGTACCGGAATGAGGGGCCGGGACCGGGATGGGGACCCGTATTGGCTCCTGTCCCGGGGTGGGAGGCCTGTACCAGGATGGAGATGCTATAACGGTACCTGTATGGGAATGGAGACCCGGTACCGGCATGGGATGTCCTGCACCGGGATGGGGACCTGGTACCAGCACCTGTCTCGGGATGGAGACTCCATAATAGCACCATACCGGGATGGAGACCTCGTACTGGTGTGGAGCATCCTGTACTGGGATGGGAAGTCTTGTGCCAGGATGGGGACTCGGTCCCATACCGGGATGGGGGACCCATACCAGTATCTGTCCTGGGTTGTGGACATGGTACCAGCATGAGAGGGCTGTCCCAGCACCTGTACTGGGATGGGGAGACCCATCCCAGCACCTGTACCAGATTGGGATGCCCCATACTGGGATGGGAGCTCTTGTACTGGCACTCATACTGGGATGAGGACCTGGTACCAGGATGAGGTGTCCTGTACCGGGATGGGAGACCCTATTCCAGCACCCATATTGGGATGGGAACCCAGTACAGGAATGGGGCATCCAGTACTGGAATGGGGGATCCCATGTTGGCACCTGTACTGGGATGGGAGCCCAGTACTGGGATGGGGTCCTGCACTGGATGGAGGGTTGGGACCCTCACCAGTACTGGAATTTGATCCTGGGAACAGGGTGCCATGCTGGCACTTGTGCCAGGATGGAGAAACCTGGACTGGGATGGAGGTTTGGGACTGGAGTTTGGGTTCCATGCTGGCACCTGTACTGGGAGAGGATCCTGCACCATGGTGGGAGTCCCATACTGGCACCCACACCAAGGGAGAAATGGGTGGGGTCCTGGCAAGGGATGGGGCAGACCTGGGGGACCCGTCCCCGGGAGGGTGTTTAACAATCCCATGCAGGAGGACCCGGGACCCCCCTCCTGCCCCAGTGGCACCCTTTGGACCTGCATCCAGGGGGGACCCTGACCCCTCGGGGTGACTGCGTGGGTCCTTAGCCCTCCATCACCCACCAGGACCCCTGGCCTGGGGACCCTCTCTTTTGCTGGGGTGACCCCTACCACCCCCCTACCCAGAGCCCCCCTTCCCCTGCTGCACCCCGGGACACTGACCTCCCAGGCACCCTGTCCCCATGGGGGTGTCCCTCACAGCCCACCCCCTGTCCCAGCACCCCAGAGGGGTCCTGCCCCTCATCCTCCATCCTCATCCTCATCTTCATCCTCCCACTGCCCAGCAGGACCCTACCCCTCCAGAGACCTCCATTCTCCTTCCCAGCCTGGATGTCACTCACCCTCTGTCCCCCACTGGGCAGGGGACAGAGCTGGGGTGCTGCGCTGTGTCCCTGGGTGGGGACAGGGGGGAACACACACACTGGGGACAGCGCCTGGGTGTGACGTGTGCGGGGGGCTGTGGCTGAGCGCTCGTGAGGTGCAGGGTCGGAGGGTGCCGGTGCAGTTTGGGGGGCGCGGATGCGGCGCTGGAATGTGTGTGGTGGGGGACAACTGGTCTCACCGGCTGGGTGACAGCGTTGTGCCGTGGTGGCGCCTGGAGGAGACATGGGGGGGGCTGGTGTAGGACGTGCTCACGGAGGGACGCGTGTGCTCGGGGGTCCGCGGTGGTCCCTGGTGGCAGCGGAGGGCGAGGCGGGTTCATCGATGTGCGATGGGAAGAGGTGGAAGCCGTGTGGGATCGGGGCCGGCGGGTACCGGGGAGGCTCAGGGTGCCGGAGACGACGATGCTTGGCCGCACCACGCCGTGAGATCTGGGATGCCGCCCCCTGCGCTCTCGTGGCTCACCTGGCGCCGAGAGGACTTGGTCCTTCCAGGAGAGCCCTCGCGCTGCCGGCGTCTGCAGCCCCTCCTGCTTTAGCTCGCTTGCTCTTTTGGGGAAGGCTTTCCCCGCCCTGCCCTGAAGACCTCCCCAGCACGCGGGGCAGCCCCCGCCTGCGGCTCTGCCCGCAGCCCTGACCGCCTGGAGCAGACACATGGGCGCTGGAGCCGGCACGTGGGAAGAAGACAGGGGGGCCCACACGTCCCGCTGGCAGCGGGGCCTTTCCTGCGGCCAGGAAGGACCCTCAGGCTGCCCTATTGGAGCAATCTCCTCCTCCTCCTCCCAGGAGGGGGCTTCTCTCGGGCATCCCCCCCCTGGGGCAGCTCGTGCAATGGATCTCTGGGGAGTAGCACAAGGCCCGCGTTTCCCTGGGCGTTGAGCCCGGCGGTGGAGAGACGACCTCACGCTGAGCTCTAGCCGTAGAGCATCCGTGCCGGATCCCTTCTGTTACTCTTCTAGAGATCCCGCCGGGCCCCGACGCCGCAGCGGGACTCTCGTGCGTATGCGAGGTCCCCACCCGGGTGCTTTCTTGCCATGCTTGCCTCCGAGCGGGTGCGGGAGGCCGACGCTGCTAGCCGGGGCTGCTGTGCCTCGCAGAGGACGTGCTCAAGCCGCTCTCTCTGACCACCTCCTGCTTTGGGTTTCCTTTCAGATCGATGACATCGCGGACGGCGCCGTGAAACCCCCACCGAACAAGTACCCCATCTTCTTCTTCGGCACCCACGAGACGTAAGCGCTGCCTCGCTCCCCTCTCTGGGCTTTGCCCCGCTGCCTCTGCTCCGGGCTCACCTCTGCTTTGTTTCTCTCCAGTGCCTTCTTGGGCCCTAAAGATCTCTTCCCTTATGAAAAATATAAAGACAAATACGGGAAACCAAACAAGAGAAAAGGCTTCAACGAGGGATTGTGGGAAATCCAGAACAACCCTCACGCCAGTTACAGTGCCCCTGCGGTGAGTGCGGGCCCGGTGGCGGGGGGGCAGCGAGGACCTGGGCTGCCGGCGCCTCCAGCTCTCCTTTCCTCCGAGTCGCTCTCCTCCTTTTTCTGCTTCTCATTGCTACGGTGCCTGCGCGCTTCCAGCTTGCAATCAGCTTTCTCGGGGTTGAAATAGCTTCCCTTCCCTGCTTTTTCCCCTTCTTGAAGGAGTCAGCCCTCCTCCTCCTCCACCTCCTTCAAGGTGGAACTGGGGATGTGCTTTGTGCCGCTTGCCCCAAACCACGGAGGATTTCGTTGTCAGAGCGAGAGCTTGAGGCTTGCTCGTCCCCGGATCTGCGCGTGGAGCGTTGGGCAGTCCCCCTCTTCATCCATTTCTGAGCCAAAAGCCTCTGGGTTGCTCCTTCAGCGGGTTTCAGAGCAGGCCAGGAGATGGCTCTTGGCTGTCGATTGCTTGCATGGGCATTTCGTAACCGTAACTGTGTGATACAATTTATTGTGTAGCGATCTTCAACGAAGGCGGCCAAAGCAGCTTCATAGGCAGTTGGTCTGAAGAGGCAGAGGAAGGTTTTTAAGGTGAGCTACAAGGACAAGGTGGTTTAGAGGTGGGCAGGCTCAGGGAGTGAGCCCCTCTGGCTGTGCAGGAGAGAGGATGTGGTTTGAGTAGCTGTGGGAGATAGTCGGACCCATGATTGGAGATGTAGGGTAAGGTAAGACCATGGAGATGCTTGAAAACAATGGAGAACATGAAGATGCTGGAGAACAACTTCATCTTGTGGGGTGGGAGGTTGGTGATGGTGAAGGAGGCAGCGCCTGCTTTGGCCAGGGACTCCTCTGTCAACTCCCAGCAGGGGTAAGAAACCGGTTAGCGAAGGACCTGCTGTGACTGAGGGACCAAGGTGGCACCAACGGCCCCAGCAAAGCTGAGGGTTCACCAACGCCAACTGCGTCTTGTGGCCAAAATGCCTGGAGGAGCAGAAGAAGAGATGGAAGCAGAGATCTTCATGGGTTTTGAGACCTAAATGAAGCAAGGTGCCAGGAACTGTCACAAGGATGAGGAGAGACTTTCCAGCACTGGAAGAATTCCAGCTCTAGAAAACCCCTTGGGTGCCATGTCCGTGTGTGAGGAACCTCATGGTGGGATGGTGAGAAGCCAGGAGACCTTGCCTACGTGGGAGTGAAGGAGCAGGACACAGGAGATCCCAAATGGGAAGAGCGGTGGCTGCCACACTGGACTCCTCGTGTGGACCTTCCCCATGGGGGAAGCGTGTGATGTGCTATGGGGTGAAGCCATCTGAGAAGGAAGAGACCTGACCTGAGTCAAAGCCTGGTGGCCAGCTCACCAGAGAAGAATGGCTGCTCCCTGACACCGAAGGAGAGGTGGAACTGAGTCACCCAGCCCCACTTGTCTGGCGCCGTTAGGGCAGCAGAGGGCTGGGGTCTGTCACCCAGGAGGGGCTATCAGGCCCAGGCTTCTCTAGGGGTCTTTGGCAGAGCGTGAGGATGTGGGGAGAGGGGAATGAGGTGGCAGCAGCAGGTGGGAGCTGAGCTGGCTCCAGAGGGAAGGTGTTGCTGGTGGTGCCTTGGGAAGGAGGTGCAGGGGAGTTAGAAGGGGGTTGAAGGTCTGGTGATGTCCCCCTGCCCCAGAGCCATGCTGAAGGGTTCTGTGCTGGGATGGGAGGCTGCCTCACGCTCCTCTGCACGCACACCTCTGCTCAGTGCTGCTGTCCATCGCTCCTCACCCTTTCATGCCCCTTCTCCTTTCCCCCCACCCTGCTCCACGCACCACAGGCCCCTCGGGGCGATAACACAACTCCCATCTCTGCTGTCTTTAGCCTGCGAGCTCCTCAGACAGCGACGTTCCTGAGAACGACCCGATGGGGGGAAGCGATGCAGGCGACGACGAGGAAGACGCTGCCATGGCTGCGGTCGGTGCCGAGAAGATGGAAAGCGACGAGGACTCGGATCGAGGCAGCGACCACAGCGGGCTCAAGCGGAAATCGCTGGCTATGAAGGTGGGTGTGGGCTGGGATGGTTCACACAGTGGGGATGGGAGGGTGTCCTGGTCAGGAGGACACTGATGTGGTCCTTGGGTCCATCACTGAGGTGCAGCTTTCATCCATGGTGCAGCATGTCAAAGCCACTGTGGCAGGAGCTGGTGAAGAAACCAACTCCCTCTGGATTTTCCGGTGGGAAATGGGGGTTGGGTGCATGTCTGGGGGTCTCGCAGCTGTCTGGTGCTGTGTGAGATGGTGGGATGGCCAAGTCCTGGTGTGCTCCAGCCTGGAAGAGAAGGCAGAGCTGCAGATCTGAGTGTGCTGCTCTTGCAGGGCTGGTTGGGAAGAGTTGGGCAAAGCCCTTGCCCAGCAAATATTGGCTTTCTGTTGTGGGGGGAGTGGGGAGAGTGGGCTTCTCTCACGTTGTCACTCCTCATGTGTCAGATGCCGGTGACAAAACGGCCTCGGAAATCCTCCAGTGACCTGGATCAGGGCAGCCCTTCCCTGACAGAAGAGGAGAACTCAGAGACGTCTTCCGAGTCGGAAAAGAACAGTGACCAGGTGAGAGGGTTTTGGGGTACACTGGCAGGGCGGTGGGGAAGGGGCTGTAGGGAGAGCATCGCTCTCTGAGGGGGCAGTGGCCTGGGGGAGCCTCACTGGCTTCTGAAACCGTGGTGAGACTGTTCCCCATTTCTTCCTAACCCTGTTTTCCTCCAGGACTTCACTCCTGAGAAGAAGCCGGTGGCCAGGGCTCCCCGGAGGATGCCAGCAGGGGGGAGGAAGAAGAAGGTAAAAGACCCCTGCTCTGTGGTGCAGTGGGAGGGAAGCTGGTGAGGAGTCTGGGGTCTGCGCTGCTGGAGCGGGGCTGGGGGGTGACAGGGCTCTGCCATGGGCTTGGGGGTAAGTTCAGCACTAGGAGGGACCTCGCTGATGCCTCAGCAACCCGGTTGTGTGCCCTGTGCTACTGTGTTTTGGGGCACACTGCTGAGCCACTGCCACCCCCCCAGTCCAACCCCACTCTGTGCCTGCAGAAAGTGGAATCCGGCTCTGACTCAGACTCCAAAGTGGATTCTGATTCGGAAATGGGAAACGCGACTGTGGACATGACCAAGTCAGACTCCAACTCTGATTCAGACTCGGATGTGTCTGTGAAGAAGGCTCCACGGGGCAGGAAGCCAGGTAACACCGAGGAGGCTTCTTCCACCACCTCTGGGCCACTGCTGGGGGGGGTCTAGAGCTTCTGAGGTTGGGGGTCCTGAGGCTCTGGGGTCCCCTTGTGTTGTGGCCACCTTCCAGCCCATACCTGAACAGCCCACTGCCCCCTCGATTTGGGGCTGTTTTAACAGAGGGACACCCAGGGCTCCTGCTGAACATCTCCCCGTTGTCTTGCAGCTGAGAAACCCCCTCCCAAGCCCCGTGGCAGGAAACCGAAGCCCGAGCGTGTCCCGACCAGCTCCAGCAGCGACAGGTGGGATCAGCTGGGGGACACTGTCACCCTCGGGGCTGGGCTTGGAGGGTCACCCACCTCCCCTCCGCGCAAGGGGTCCAAGCGCGCTCGCTCCTTTGCAGCGACAGCGACAGCGACGTGGACCGCATCAGCGAGTGGAAGAGGCGAGATGAGGAACGGCGGCGGGAGCTGGAGGAGAAGAGGAAGAGGGAGCAGGAGGAAGAGATCCGTCGACTCCGGGAGCAGGAGAAGGAGGAGAAAGAGAAGAGGAAGGAGAAAGCGGAGAAGGGCGAGGAGGTGCACTCGGACTCAGACAGCAGTGCAGAGGATGAAGCGGCCAAAAAAGGCCGGAAAGGTCGGGCCAAGGCCCCGTCCTCCTCGGACTCTGAGCTGGAGCTGGAGAAAGAAGTGAGTACAGAGCAGTGGGGAGCTGGGGACAAACAGACAGCCCGTCCTCTCGGGTCAGCAGGGACCTCCAAGAGTGACAGGGACCCTGGGGTGGCTCACGCAGCGCTGGGAAGGGTTGTGTCTATAGGCAGATCTGTGCCTGGCAAACAGGAGCTCTTCCCTGGCCCAGGATGCCCCATCCAGCTGTGGGTTTCTCACCTTCATGGTGCTTTCCCTCCCACTGCAGTCGTGGGATTTACTCCACTGCCCTCCCCGCAGCTTGGGGGGGCTGGGTGGGCCACCTTGGGTACCAGGGTATCTACTGTCAGAGCCGCACACTGCCACCTGAGTCCTCTCTGATCCCATGTGGGGGATGCCCCTGCACCCAAACCGTCTTGCAGCAGTGGTGTGGTGGGTGCTGGATGGTGCCCAGCTGGGGCCAGGGCACTGTCTCCCTCCCACAGCTCTCGCCTGCATTGTTCTCTCCTCCAAGGTAAAGAAGCCTGCGAAGAAGCAGCCGTTGGAGTTGTCAAGGAAACCGAATCAGAAGGAGAAGAGAGGCCGAGCAGAGGAGAAACCACGGAACAAGTCAGCACCTCCCCTCCCTGTTCTTCCTTTGGGGTTGGGGCTGTTCCTCTGGGGCTGCCCAGTTCTCCCCAGCTGACACCCTGGGGTGGGGATGGTGCTGCCCCCCTGCACCAGCAGCACCCGTGGAGGGGCCAGGCTGTTCCCCCCCCCCATCCTGTCTCCTAGAGCTGAAGGGGCTGGAGGAGGTGTTGGGGGGCACCAGACTGAGCTTGCCTGGTGTTTTCCACTTTGCAGAGGAAGATCCTTGGGGCTCTGCCTTTCTGCAGTCCCAGGAAGCTGGGGCATGGGGGAGCTGCTGTCTCAGGGCTCCTGCCTGCCTGCAGCTGGGGATGTGTGTGAAGGCGTGGGTGGAGCGTGGCAGGGCTCTGGTGCTGTTGGGCAGGCAGGGAGGGATGCACCAACATGTGCCATCGCCCTTCTTGTTCACCCAGTGGTGAGCAGGGGGATTCACCTGGACCACCTTACCTCTCCTTTTCCTCCCACAGACCTTTGAAAGTGGAACGAGGCCGAAAGAAATCTGACCTGCTCCCTGAAAGGAGGGTGGAGAAGAAAAAGGGTGAGGGTGCCATTGCTGGAGGGGAGGAGAGGGAGAGGGGGGGATCCAGGGTGGGTTCCCCCATCCCAAGGAAGGGATTGTTCCCACGGGGTCCTTCCCAGCACTGCTGTGATCGCAGCATCGTGTTGGGAGTGCAGAGACAGTGACCTTCCCTACATACATCCCCTCCCAGTCTGGGCACACCCCAACCCCTCCTCTTCAGAGAGGTCCCTGGGGCTGTGTTTGACCTTGGAGTTGGAGGAGGAAACCAAACCCTTGCTGGGGGAGAGATCCAGGGCTCTGGGCAGTGCCATGCTCCCCTCCAGTGCCCTGATGCCTCGGCCTCTCTCTTGCTCCTCCAGAGCCCACAGTCGAAGAGAAACTTCAGAAACTTCACAGCGAGATCAAATTTGCCCTGAAGGTGGATAACCCGGTGAGTGCCCGAGGGGCTGGCCTGGCCTGGGACGTGTCTGCTCACGTCCTCGGCCACCACCTGAGCTTTGCCCAGCCTGGCTGAGCCTCTTCCTGCCTTTTGGGACGCTGGGTGGCATCAGGGGACTGTGCTCCACACAGCACTGCTCTGGGTGCCCACGGGGAGCTGGCAGAGGGGGATTCCTCCCTGTCCCTTGTCACCCCTTCCTGTCCCTGTGGCATGGGGGTGTCTGTCCCCTTGCTGGGTCGAGTGTACCTGAACTGGGGTAGTGGATGGAGACCCCCAACCCCAGACTGCCAGTTTATCCCCCTCCCCACAGAGAGACTTCCAGGCATGTTCTGACCTTGGTGCCATCCTTGCAGGACATCAAGCGGTGTCTGAACGCTCTAGAGGAGCTGGGCACGCTCCAGGTCACCTCTCACATCCTCCAGAAGCACACTGACGTGGTGGCCACGCTGAAAAAGGTAATGCAGAGGGCTGAGGCCGTGCCTGGGGGGAGCGAGGAGCCTGCATGGGGCCCCCCAGCTCTGAGGGCCTCCCTCCCCCCCTCTTCCCGCTGCAGATCCGTCGCTATAAAGCAAACAAGGACGTGATGGAGAAAGCTGCTGAAGTCTACACCCGCTTGAAGTCGCGTGTCCTGGGACCAAAGATGGAGGCGATCCAGAAAGCCAACAAAGCCGGGCCCGAGAAGGACAAGGGGGAGGCGGAGAAGGGCCAGGAGAAGCTGTCGGGAGGGGAGGCGTGGAACGAGAAGGGGGAAGAGGAGACGAATGCTGGTAACGTCCCTGCACATCTCGGGGTGCTTCCCTGCTCTGGGCATGGAGTGATCCTGGGGTCCTTCTCAGGGCATGGCATGTCCTGCTGGGGACATGAACAGGGACACTGCATGTGCTGCTGGGGACTGGGGACACGAACGGGGACACTGGATGTCCTGCTGGGGACATGAACAGGGACACTGCATGTCCTGCTGAGGACTGGGGACATGAACAGGGACACTGGATGTCCTGCTGGGGACCATGGGCACAAACAGGGACACTGCATGTCCTGCTGGGGACTGGGGACATGAACGGGGACACTGGATGTCCTGCTGGGGACCATGGGCACAAACAGGGACACTGCATGTCCTGCTGGGGACTGGGGACACAAACAGGGACACTGGATGTCCTGCTGGGGACCAGGGCCAAGAACAGGGGTGGCTCTTGACCTCGGTGGTGGAGGGGATTGACAACCACACGTGTCACCCCCAGTCCCTCGTTCGCTGGAGTGCCAGGAGTGGGAAGGGACCGAATGCCACACGCTGGTGGCAGTGGGAGCAGAGGGCAAAGCTCCGTGCCCACGCCCTGGCGCTGGGTGCCTTTGAGCTGATTTTTGGCCCGGGATGGCTCCTCCCTGCCAGCTCGAGCGCTGGTCCGAGGCACAGGGGACACAGAGGAATGTGGAGACGTCCTTGGCCGCTGGCTCGGGCTCTTGCGCAGGCAGCTGGTGACTGGGACCTTCCACCCTCGTAGCCAGGTCCCTGCCTGGGGACGTCCTGGGGATGCTGCAAGAGCCTTCCCGGGGGAGCTGATGGGGAAAATCCGCTCTGACACCAACCTCTGGCTGTGGGGGATGGAGTCTTTGGGGCCCCTCTCGTCACTGTTGGGGGTCAGGCCAGACCTGTGGTCCTCAGTCTCAGCTGGGTGTCCCTTGCTTGGATGGGGACAGCCTGTGGCCATGGGTCCTCTGCTTGCACAGCCCCTTGTGGGTCGGGATGGATGAGGTCCCCCCTGTGGGGACCCTGAGTGTCTGAGCCTCTCTCTTCCCTTTAGACTTGTCAGGTCCTGTGAATGGTGAATCCCTGTCCCAAAAAGCAGAGGGCACAGAGGAGAAGGACAACAGCCAAGGGCCAGGAGCCGGGGAGCTGGAGGCATCCACCGAGGAGACCCACAACAAGTGAGCATGTGGGGGGCAGAGCTGGGGGCTCAGGAGCATCCCTGGGGCTGATGCACATCCAAGCTGCACTCTCATGGGGATGATTTGGGGGGGGTCTCAGGGGTTGTGTAGGGTTTTTTTCCTGGCTTGGGAAGGCTCCTGGGGCTGCGTGGGCAGGGGAAGGGAGATACTGGCTGAGATGCCTGTGCTCCCCCCTGCAGCACGCAGGGGAAGGGAGATACTGGCTGAGATGCCTGTGCTCCCCCCTGCAGCACGCAGGGGAAGGGAGATACTGGCTGAGATGCCTGTGCTCCCCCCCTGCAGCACGCAGGGGAAGGGAGATACTGGCTGAGATGCCTGTGCTCCCCCCTGCAGCGTGCAGGACTGTCCCAAGGCCGAGCGCGCCCACGGGGACTCGGAGGCTGTGGATGATGCGGAGGAGGAGAGCTGAGGACGAGGCTCCCATGTGGGGGAAGGAGGAGGAAGAGGAGGAGGTGAAGGGGCTGCAGAGGGAGCCTGCCCCCCCGCCACCTCAGCCCCTGCTTGAGTTACTTCACTAAGTCACACAGTAGCTGATGTCCTAGGTCTTGTCCTGTGCCCCCCGGCCCGTGAGAGCAACGAGCGTGGGGAGGGGCTGTGCTGGTTGTCTGTATTTGTCCCCTCTTTTTTTTTTTTTGTTTGTTTTATTTTGGTTTGTTTGATTTTTATTTTTTTTTTCTTGTTGTTTTTCCCCTCCTACCTAATTTCTTGTGATTTCAACCGCCATGAAATGAATATAAAGGGTTTTTTAATGAAAAACACCAAGAGCCCCAGTGTCTGTTTCTCAAGCCATTCCTGTGATTAAGGGTGTGGGGGGGGTGGGCTGGAGCAGCCCCCTGCCTGGGGCTGGGACTGGAAAATACCCCCATGGATCCCCCCCAGCTTCCCCTGTGAGCCAGGACCAGGCACCCAGGGGTGTCCCTGTCCCTGCTGGGCTGTGACAAAGGGAGTGGGACAGCCAAACCAGGCTGCTTTGTGCTTTACAGTGCCCAGGGGGCTTCTCCAAGCCCCTCCCCACCATCATCTCTCCAAGCTGGAAGCAGCTGCTGGAGCTGGGTCCTTCAGGGGGGGTAGCAGGGCCAGGCACCCACAAACTTTTGGGTTAAAACTAGTAAAAATTGTGTCTCCTCTCTCTCCTAGCTCAGGCAGGGAGTGAGGGAAGGGTGGCAGCATCCTGCATTGTGCTGGGCAGCATCTTTGGCCATTTCTCTGTCTTATTTTTAGCAAAAATCCTGAAGCTTTTATAGGTGGAAAATAAAACTCTTCCCAGTCCAACCAGGCACTGCGTCCTCCAGCCCCATGTGTGCCCCCACCCCGCTTTGAAGCTGCTCTTGCTGTAACCCTGCCCTGGGGAGAGGGTGATTTTATTTTTCCAGGGCTGATTTCATGCTCTGTAAACAAAACCCAAATAAACCCCCCCAAAAAAAAGGATTAAAAAAGCCCCGTGTGCCTCTTGCCCAACTGCTGGGAGGGGGGGTGGGGGGGGGAGATGGGGTGAGGTGGGTGCTGCTGCCCAGCACTGGGAGCTCATCCTCAGGCTGGGGAGACAATGTGGGGGCAACCACAACCTCAGTGCTGGGGAAGGTGGCTGGGGACATGGGGACATGTCACTGTGCCCCAGTAGGGGCTGGTTAAGCCTTGCATTGCCCCAGCAAGGGGCTTGTGTGAGCCCCCCCCACACACCTTGGGGCAGCACCCTGGGGGCAGGGAGGGGATTTAAAGGTGGCTATGAGGTCAGTCTGTCTGTCCCCCCACCCCTCCCAAAATCCCCCCTTGCCTTTGGCTGTTGCAGCCCCCATGGCCACAGACAGTGGGAACAGGGGATGGAATAACACCAAGACACAGAGATGAACACAAGCAGATCAATGTTGGTGGCCTCGAGGACAAAGCAGCGTGTCACACAGCGTTGGGGGGGGTGGCGGCGACTGATTGACTTCAGGTCAGTTTTGGTGGCGCCATCCTGATGACCTCAACAGCATCTTCCAGCCCTGGCTCTAGGAGGTGATGGAACAGTAACTCCAATATCCACATCCAGACCCGGGCCACCACTTCCTGTCCCCAGGCCACCATGGTCTCCAGCAGCTCCCATGAGGATCCACAGCGGCTGAAGGCGGTGAGGAGGCGCTCCACTGCGCACCCCACGCACCACACGATCACCAGGAGCAGGAGTTTCAGCTGCATCCACCACCATGCCAGCGTCCACCGCTCCGGCTGCATCTTGGGCTTCTCTGCTCCGGACTGGGGTGGAGAGTGTGGGGGTGGTGGGGGCTCAACACAGAGCTGTGTCCAAGGAGAAGCTCCAGTGCTTGTGAGGTCACCAGGGCTGTGACATCATCCCTCGTGCCAGCAGCTCCCTCCAAACCCCTGCTTGGGGTGGGGCACAGCCATGGCGACACTGATGCCACCTTGGTCCCCTGCCCACCCCTACCCCCAAGAAACCTCAGTCCAATGCAAAACTAACCAGAGTTTATTGCTTCGTGAGCCACCCCCAGCCGTACAAAACGGGGGATTTGCAGGCACTGAGGAGGAGGCAACATGGGGATCCCACCAGGGGCTGTAGGTGACCCCAAAGAGGCACTTGGGGGAACCAAGGCACTTTGCTGCATGTCCCTGGTGCAGGTGACAAGGGACAGAACTGCAGATGGGGTCCCCCATACAGGCAGGCACTAAGGTTACAGGCAAGGTGGGCCAGGCAGGGGTTAGTAGATGCTCCTATTGAGGCTTGAGGGGGGACACCATCACCACCCCACCCCAGGGGACGCTACTTCATCTCCTGGTCCACCAGGTGCTGGCCCGAGGGGGCGAAGGGTCCCACCAGCCAGGTCAGGGGGGTGTTGTGGGCCACGTGCTCCACCAGCTCATCCATCAGCTGCCGAGCTTTGGTGGCATGGGCACGGGCTTGGGCCAGCACGCCGGCTGTCACGTCCTGGAGGGAGGCGGCGGGGGCCAGAGCTGCCCGCAGCTCCTCCACGTTGTGCCGGACCTGCCCTGCTGTGTCCTGGATGCTGGCGGGGAGGCCCTGGAGGCTGGACACCAAGGGCTGGCAGGAGCTCTGGAGCTGCTGTGTCAAGCCCTTGAGCAGGGCCAGCGTGCCCGACTCCACCGCCTGCGGGGGGACAAAGGGGTGGTGAGCAGCGGAGGGGGACACCAGTTGACCGCAGGCACCCCCTGCTCTCCACCTACCTCCGGTGGCACCAGGTCCTTCCCACCACCTGGTTGCTTCTTGCTCCACTCCAGCCACATCTGCTGCAGCTTCTCCTGCCCTCCCTGCAGCTTCTGGTCCATGCCCTGCTTGAGGTGCTCCACCTGGGAGGAGAAGCAGAGCCTGGCTGGGGTGGTCTGCTGCAGCCGTGGGGTGGCACAGGGGGACGTGGGGATGGGTCCTACCAGGTCGAGGGTGCGTTGGAGCTGGCCCAGCACATCCTGGCTGCTGCGGCGGGCGCTCTGCAGCTTGCCCAGCGAGTGCTGGAGGGCTCGGTGCCGCAGCTTGGCCGAGAGGGAGCCCAGGCGCACGAAGTAGCTCTGCTGCTGCTTCTGCTGCTCCGTTTCGAAGCCCTCCACGGCCGTGGCCAGCTTGGCTATGGGAGAGGAGCTGCTGGGGTGGCCCCACCATCACCAACCCCATGTAGAGCCAGCATCGCCCTGCCCAGGCTCTACCCACACCTCTCCTAAGGGGGCTCCCAGCCCATGACACATCTCCAGGGGGGTTGTGATCAGCTCCTTACCCAGCTCCTCATCCGTCATGGGCAGGTAATGGTCCACCAGCTCCTCCGACTTCTCCAGCATGGAGCCCATCCCACTCACCACCATCTGGCCCACGGTGGAGCCCATGACGGTGCTGACACCGCTGCTCACCGCCGACTTGGTCATCTCCATGCTGCCCTGCACGGCCCCTTTGGTCATGTCCATCACACCCGTCACCCGGCTGGTCACCGCGTCCTTGGCCCCCGCCACCGTGCTGGTCAGGACATCCTTGGCCCCCGTCACTGTGGAGGTCACCAGCTGCTTGGTGTCTGAGATGAGCTGTGGGGGGATAAACCCTCTGTTAAGAGGCACTGGAGGGACCTTGAGTGTGTTTGTTCATCCCCCCCTACCCCAGTACCTTCTCAGGGGGCTGCTGCAGGATGGGCAGCTTCTCCTCCAGCTTATCCAGCCCCTTGCAGGCGTACTCGTTGGCGGTGGAAACTGGAGAGGAGAAATGGGGTTCAATATCCCGCTGCCTCTACCAGGGTGGGGCTTTGGGGTACCCCAAAACTCCTGGGGTGCTGCCCCCCCCACTCACTCTGTGGCTCCAGCTTGGTGAGGATGGGCTGTGCCCCACTGACCGCCGCCGCCGTCAGCGTCTTCACCCCCTTTTCGGCGGCGTCGCAGACGGACCTGACGTAGGGGTGGCTTCCCTTGGTGGAGGCGTAGGCAGTGGAGACCATGTCGTAGGCAGAGCTCACCAGGGGTAGGTTGGCCACCCGTGCCCCGATGCTCTGGGGACGTGAAGGGGTCCGGATGAGCATGGGGGGGGGGAGGGTGATGGCACCCCAAATCTCATAGGGGATACGGGGCACTGTGTACCCCCAACCCCCCAAGGATGGCTTTGGGGTATTCTGAGGACCCTCCAAGCCCACCCCAAGGGGACTGCAACGCAGAGCCTTGTCCCCATGCAGGGACCCCCCCATCCCACACACCCCCTTGCCCCCCCTGACCTGCTGCTCCTCCGCTTTGGGCTGCGCCGTCTCGGGCTCGCTGGTGGCCATGGTGGGGCTGGGGGGGGAACGGGGAGTGGGGTCAGATCCTCCCAACGCCCCCCACTCACCCCCAGGATGGGGGAACCCCAAGTTACACCACCACCTCCCCCCCCCTCCCCCCGACCCCCAGGGCAGGGGGGTCCCAGGCACGGACCGGGACGGACTCACGGCACGGGGATGGCGGCTGCTCTCTGTGCTCCCCCCGCTCCTCCCCGCCGCCCTTTATAGCCCCGGAGCCCGGCCCCGAGCGCATGTGACCGGGAGCCGCCCTACCGGGGCCGGGCCGGGGCGGTCCGGGAGCACCGACCGGCTGGGAGCGGCACGGCCCGGGGCTGCAGCGACCCCGACCGGCACCGCCTCCGGGACCCCCGCCCCGGGACCGGGACACCCCCTCGGGACCGGACCCCCCCTTCCCCCGGACCGGACAGCGACCGGCACCGGATCCCCAGGACCGGATCCCCAGGACCGGATCCCCAGGACCGGATCCCCGGGAGTGGGCTGTACCGACCCCCCCGGGACCAGATCCCACCGGACCAGGATGCACCGACAACCCCCCCCCGGGACCAGATCCCACCGGACCAGGATGCACCGACCCCCCCCGGGTCCAGATCCCCCCCCAGGACCGGATCCCCGGGAATGGGCTGTACCGACCCCCCCGGGACCATATCCCACCGGACCAGGATGCACTGACCCCCCCCCGGGTCCATATCCCCCCCCAGGACCGGATCCCCGGGAGTGGGCTGTACCGATCCCCCCGGGACCAGATCCCACCGGACCAGGATGCACTGACCCCCCCCCCGGGACCAGATCCCCCCCAGGACCGGATCCCGTGGCACCGGGCTGCACTGACCCCTCCCGTGACCCGATTCCCGCCCCCCGGGCCCCGATCCCCCACACCCGGTACCCCCAAACCCAACACCGACCCCCAGGGACAGATCAGCCACTGACACCCCCCCCCTCCAAAACCCACCCTCCCCTAGTGCTCCCCCCCCCAACTTGCCCAGTGGAGGTCAAACTGGTCCCAGTGGGTGCTGGTGGCAGGAGGACAGGCAGTCCTGGGGGGGACCTGGTGCTGGGTGCGTGGCCACGATGTTGGGGATACCCCGCCCCCGCCCCGCGGTGGTGACAACTGGGACAAAGTTCAGTGCCACACGGCTGCTGTTCACAGTCCAGCCACCCTGGCATCCCACTGTCACCCTCCCCCCAGCACCCTCCCCGCTCCCCCCACCCTGGCACCCCACTGTCACCCTCCCCCCAGCACCATCCCCGCTCCCCCCACCCTGGCACCCCACTGGCAAAGCCCTCCCCCTGGCGTCACCCTGTGCCCCAAGCTCTGCCGAGCCCCCCAGTGAGCCTGGTGCCACCACTATGGACTGGGAGTCATTTTAAGGCCTAAAACCACGTTTTCTTCCTCTTTAAAGTGCTTCGAAGCCATTAAGACAATAAATCCCAACGCTCCCCAGGCTCGGGGACACCACGGGATGCCCCGGATGGGCAAGGCTGGCACACTGTCCCCCCCCTCCCCAAACGAGTCCCCAGCTGCAGCATCAGGGGTCCCACGCCAGGTCACTCAGTCCATCGTCACCTCGTCCCCGGTGGGGATGGGGTTCACTGGTGGGGATGGGGTGCCCCCCCCCCCCCAGTTTGGCTGTGCCAGGGCTCAGCGCTGGCTGCAGAGCTGTGGGGGAGCGGGCACCCGGTGCGTCCCCCCCACGGTGATGCAGCCTTCCCACTTGGCCATCTCCACGGGGACATCCTCGGGGTACTCGACCAGGGCTGGGGCGAAGGGTCCCACCAGCCAGGGCAGGGGCGCGTGCTGCCCCACGTACTCCAGCAGCTCGTCGATGCTCAGCTGCGCCCGCGTCACCGTGTCCCGGCTCTGCTCCAGCACCAGACCCGACAGGTCGTGGAAGGAGCGGGCGTGGGCGAGGGACGCCTGCACGCCCTCCACGCCGTGCCGGATGTGTCCCGCCGTGTGCTGCACGCTGCCGGGGACAGCCCAGGCGCTGGCGGCCAGGCGGGTGCAGGCGGCGTGGAGCTGGCGCAGGAGCCCGCGCAGCATGGCCAGCGTGCGCACCTCCACCTGCGGGGCGGGCAGCGGTGGGCCTGGGGTGTGATGGTCCCCCTGCCCAGCACGGCTCCAAACCCCAAACGTCCGTGTCCCCCATGGCCATGAGCCCCCACCCCATAGCTCGGTGTCCCCCGTGGTACCCCCATCCCGTACCTCAGTGTCCCCCATGGTACCCCCACCCCATAGCTCGGTGTCCCCCATGGTAACCCCCACCCCATATCTCGGTGTCCCCTGTGGTACCCCCATCCCATATCTCAGTGTCCCCCATGGTACCCCCACCCCATATCTCGGTGTTCCCCATGGTACCCCACCCCATACCTCAATGTCCCCCATGGTACCCCCATCCCATACTTCGGTGTCCCCTATGGTACCCCCACCCCATATCTCAATGTCCCCCATGGTACCCCCACCCCATACCTCAGTGTCCCCCATGGTACTCCCATCCCATATCTCAGTGTCCCCCATGGTACCCCTACCCCATCTAAGTGTCCCCCATGGTACCCCCACCCCATAGCTCGGTGTCCCCCATGGTACTCCCATCCCATATTTCAGTGTCCCCCATGGTACCCCCACCCCATCTCGGTGTCCCCCATGGAACCCCCACCCCATACCTCAGTGTCCCCTGTGGTACTCCCATCCCATATCTCGGTGTCCCCCGTGGTATCCCCACCCCATCTCGGTGCCCCCCATGGTACCCCCACCCCGTACCTCGCTCTCCTCCATGGGCACAGCATCTCGCTGGCTCCACTCCAGCCACATGCGGTGCAGATGCTGCCGGGCGCCGTACAGGGGCCCATCCATGCCCTGCCGCCCCTGCTCCATCTGGGGGACGGGACAGCGAGGTGGGAGCACACCAGGGGAGGGTGTGCCGGGCTGGCACGGGGCTGGCACGGTCCGACCCCCCCATCCTTACCAGCTCAAAGAGGCGGTGGAGCCGTGCCAGGACCCGCCGGGCGCTGTGCCGTGCCCGCTGCAGCTCACCCAGCGAGCGCCGCAGGGCTCGGTGCCGCAGCTTGGCCGAGAGCGTGCCCGCACGGACGAAGCAGCTCTGCCGCCGTCCCTGCCACTCCGCCGTGGCCACCTCCGTGCCCGCCACCGCCGCTGCAGGGCCAGGGGGTGAGAACCGTGGACCATCCCACGCCAGGCACCCGGCGCTGGGAGGAACCCCCTGAGCTCCGCACCCCATCACGGGGATGTGGGGGTGCCCGGCTGCAGGTCGCTCGGTCACTGGGTCATGTGGAAGTGTCATCAAGAAGCCAGGTGGCCTCTCCGGTCACCTCGGCCGTGACACGGGGCCAGCTCTGCCCACCGCTACCCCGTGCCGAGCTATAAATACCCAGCACGGGGCTATATTTGCTTCCAGTTTCCAGGTGAGAGTTCACCCACCACCGCCCAGTCCCTGGCTTTGAGGTCCTGCCGGGTGGGGACCGTCCCCTGCGTGGTGGCCATGGGCACTGTGTGGGGCTTGGCATGGCAGAGCTGCCCAGGCACCACCACTGAGCGGGGGCACTGTGTGCAAGTGATGCTGGGGTGGTGCTGAGCAATGGGGCGGGGGTTTCGGGGAGGGGGGACTGACACCCCTAAATTTGGGGGATGGTTTTGTTGGCACTCACCTGGCTCCTCGTCCGTCCCGGGCAGGTATCGCTCCACCAGCTCCTCCGATTTCCCCAGCACGGCGTCCACGCCGGTGGCCAGCAGCCGCCCCACGCGGGAGCCCCCCACGCCGCTCAGCGCCCAGCGCGTGCCCTCCACGCCGCCCTGCACCGCCCCGCGCGCCAGCCCCACCGCGCCGCTCACGGTGGATGACACCAGCTCCCTGGTCCCTGCCACCACCTGGGAGGGGACAGCAGAGGGGTGTTTTGTCCCAGAACCTCACCCAGCATTGAATATCCCCCCCGCTCTGTGCCCCCCAGGGGTGACATTACCCTCCCCGGGGGCTGCTGCAGGATGGGCAGCTTCTCCTCCAGCTTCTCCAGCCCCTTGCAGGCGTACTCGTTGGCGGTGGAAACTGGAGAGGAGAAAAGAAATGGGGTTCAATATCCCACTGCCTCTACCAGGGTGGGGCTTTGGGGTACCCCAAAACTCCTGGGGTGCTGCCCCCCCCCCACTCACTCTGCGGCTCCAGCTTGGTGAGGATGGGCTGTGCCCCACTGACCGCCGCCGCCGTCAGCGCCTTCACCCCCTTTTCGGCGGCGTGGCAGACGGACCTGACGTAGGGGTGGCTCCCCTTGGTGGAGGTGTACGCCGTGGTGACAACGCCGCAGGCGCAGCTCACCAGGGTCAGGCGTGCCACCCTGCTCACCACGCTCTGCCAAGGGGGGTACAGCGGTGAGTCGGGGTCCCTAGTGATGCCCACAGCCCCCCCTCAGCCCTCCTCGCACCCCTACCTTCAGCTCCTGCCCATCCTGCGCTGGCGGGTCACTCTTGGCTGCCATGGTGGCTGCAGCAGGCAGGGAAAGGTCACAGGGCGCCACAGGGGGCTGAGCCCGGTGCAGACCCCCGGGGTGGCCGAGCCCCTGTGGTCACCTCTCATTGTCCCAAGGAAAACAGCACGTGGTGGGGCTGAGCCCCCCCGCATAGCCCTACCCCTCTGAGGGCTGAGACCCACCAACTCGTGACACAAGTGGGAGGCAGCTGGTGGCCCCCGAGCTGCTCAAGGGGGGTGTCAGAGGGGTTCTGGAAGGGGTTTGGGGATGGAGCAGACCTCCTGCCCTGCTGAGATGGGGTGGGGTTGGGTCCCCCATCCCCTCTTGGGTCCCCCCCAGCCCCGTTTGGGGCCCGGGAGGGGTTTTTGGGTGATTCAGCCGGAAGCTGGGCTGGATTCGCCTTTCGCAAGCCTGCAGGGGGGACGTGCCACTCATCACCGTCACCTCGGCCGGGGCAGCCCCAGGACTCACTGCGGGGAGGGGAGCAGCCAGCAGCCCCCCCCCATCCCCCTGAGCCTCTCTGACCTTTGGGGTGTCCCAGTGCCCCCTGGCTGCCGGGAACAGGGCAGTGTCCCTGCCCCACTGCCCCCCCAGCCTGGCCCTCTGCATCCTGGGGGGGTTTGGAGGGACTTTTGGGGAGCCTGCAGGCAGGTCCCTGGGGGGGGGCAGGTCTCTTTGGTTCCCTGGGGGGGTCCCCTTGGGCCCCTGTGGGTCCAGGTCCCCTTGGGTCCCTGGGGGGATCAAGACTTGGGGGGGGCAGGTCCCCTTGGATCTCTGGGGGGGTTCCCTTGGGTCTGTGGGGGTGCTCCTTTGGGTCTTTGGGGGTCAGGTCCCCTTGGGGTCCCTGGGGGGATCAAGACTTGGGGGGGGCAGGTCCCCTTGGATCTCTGGGGGGGTTCCCTTGGGTCTGTGGGGGTGCTCCTTTGGGTCTTTGGGGGTCAGGTCCCCTTGGGGTCCCTGGGGGGATCAAGACTTGGGGGGGGCAGGTCCCCTTGGGTCTCTGGGGTTCCAGGTCCCTTTGGGTCCCTTGGGGGGATCAAGACTTGGCGGGGGGGGGCAGGTCCCTTTGGATCTCTCGGGGTGCCCCTTGGGTCTCTGGGGGTGTCCCTTTCAGTCTCTGGGGGTCAGGTCCCCTGGGGGCCCCTCGGGCGCTCCGGGGCACCCATCACGGAGTGGCAGAGCGGGGGGCAGCCCAGG